>WNWU01000001.1:77812582-77946525 GCA_012654045.1 Ptyas mucosa
CTATCTATCTATCTATCTATCTATCTATCTATCTATCTATCTATCTATCTATCTATCTATCTATCCATCTATCCATCTATCTATCCATCTATCTATCTATCTATCTTTCTTCACCATCATCTTCTTCCACTTTTATTATTTTTATAAATAACTCATGGTAGTTATTTAGACACACACAATACTCCTTGTTTTCCCCAGAATTGGGGGCAGAGAGAGTGACTGGCCTTTTCATGAAATATAGAAACATTTGCAGCATAGAAGGCTGCTTCTTAAATCAGCTGCATCTTCTCCTGGAATAGTGTGGCTGCCCTCAGCTTGTTAATTCCTGAAAGATGCATTTGATTGACAGAGCTGAAGATAAGTGATAAGTGTACAGCTTCTGTCTGCTTCAAATCATTTTTTTCACATTCAATGTAAAGAGCTTCCCTAATTTGGGAGTATTGTTTATTCTATAAACCTATCTAAAAATATGCAATGGTATAGATACTTTATGTAAGAATGTTTTACAGTTTACAGAGTCTTATCCTTTACTTTTTGACAGCCCATGGCAGTAGATCTCCCTGTTCCTTTACTTTCCTTGACAAACCCTCATATAATGATTGTGCATATAAAAAGAAACCCAAAGCTGGGAGAGAAAAAATTTGGGGAAGAAATTGAAAGGAAAGGGGGAAACAGCAATTGGAAGAATACAAAATACAAACAAGGAGTATTGTGTGTGTCTAAATAACTACCATGAGTTATTTATAAAAATAATAAAAGTTATGGTTTGTTTCAGTGTAGTTTGTTGAAGAAACCATAATTTGTTGCTAGGTTTACTTAACTCACTAAGCTATAAACCATAATTTATACTACCCAAGTGATGCAGTCAGCCCATAGGCAAGCCAAATGAATCATCATTATTTTTATTTTTATCTCAATTATACTCTTTATTCACAACATTTAAAATAAACAAAATAAAGTGCACTGTGTTTAGTCTTGCTGCCGTCCCCAGTTCTGCAAAATCACCATGATCAGTACAGGTAATCCAGCCTAGACCAAGTGAGCTCTTTTCAACAGGATCAGTTCAGGCAGATAATCATAGATTTAAAAGACAAGTTGTTGGTCCTCAACCTATGATCATGTGGTCAGTGACTACTCTAAGTTACAAGGGCGCTGAACAAATGCTTATGACTGTTTTATGGAGTTCTGCCTGCCCCAGAACACTTTATAAAATGGACTAAAATCCATTCGAAAGAAATTGATGTATGTTTTAATTGGTCTCAGGGCATCAGTATTCTGTGCTTTACTGTGCATGACCAATCTAGGGAGCTGATTTGTTAATGTACCGAGATAACTGGGGATAGATTTGGCTTTTATTCGTGGCCAAGTGGCTCAGCAATCCATCTCCCTGTCATTGATTGATTAATGATGTCCTATAATTGCCAGGATGCTTATAAAGAAATCCTTCCTTTATTTGAAAGCTGTATGTGTTGGGCCTGCAATTCCTGGAAGATGCAGTTCCATTTTATCTGGAAAAAGCATCAAGGAGGCTTTTATAGAAGTCAGTCACATCTGGGATGCAATGGGGATTTTTTAAAACCGTCCCCTTGCCTGCCCCTTTTCCATTATTAACCAGAAGAAATGATACTTCACAGGAAAATATTTACAGGGACTCTATAATTCATTGCTTTCTCCCCATTACCTTATTTTCAAGCATGGCCAGCTTTCATTTATCTGTATTATCAAGTAACAAGAACTTGTTTTCACCCTGAAGCTGGAGCTTGAAATGACAAAGGGGTTAAGTGTCACGTGAAGAATCTAAAACTGTGGATTATTAATTATTGTTATCTGTTCACAACAATACGAAGTCACAGCTGCCACAACTGGTGTTGGCCTTCATATGCATTGCATATTCAAGAATCTAGGTCAGTGATGGCTAATCTTTTTGCTATCGCATGCCAAAAGTGGGGGTAGTGTGGGGGGACTGCGTGCATGCATGCCCACACCCATAATTCAATGCGCCCCGTCCCCCCACGCATGCATGCATGACCCTCCCGCTCCCCCCCGCTTTGGCACGCAATGGCACGGTGGGCCCGGTAGGCCCATTTTTTGCCCTCCCCAGGCTCCAGAGCCTTTCTAGGAGCCTGGGGAAGACGAAAACAGCCTCCCCATCACCCCTGAGGCCCTCCGGAGGCCTGGAAACAGCCCATTTCCCGATTTCCAGTGGGTCCGGAAGGCCTGAAAATCAGCTGTGCGTGCTGGACTGAAGTAGGGCAACGGTCGCGTGCCCACAGCTATGGCTCCGTGTACCACCTGTGGCACCCGTGCCATAGATTCGCCATCACGGATCTAGGTTGTTGTAATGTATCAGTATATATGCAGTTGCACGCAATGGGGCATTTTGCAATTGACAGGTGGAAATTTTGTGAATGTGCAGGTTTTCTAAGTGCCATCCACAATTTTTTTATTTGGCATCCAGTGTGCCAGTAACCTCTGGGACCAACATGACTGGTTTATGCTACAATCTTTCAATTTCAATTTTCAGATCTTGACACTTTCTGATCTCTTCCAATTGTTCTATTGTACTATCCCCTGGTATTGCTACTTCATTTATCCACAATTTCTTCTTTGCAACTACAGTTACATTTAGTGGGTTATGAGCCAAAACTTTATCTACAGTCAGAAATCCCACAATATTTAAACCTGCTCACTTTTTCGTATTTTTTCAATTATATGTTCCCAGCAATTTTTCATTACTGGTATATGATAATTTTTACAGATATTCCAGTGAATTATTTTGGTGAATGTGATCTTGCACTAGCAAGAGTATATATCTGTGTGGTTTTCTTACACTAGCTGAGTGTATGATCTCTTGTTTCTTCTGCTTCTTTGCACAATCTGTGCTTTGAATCGTGTGATGATTTTTCAGTTCTGCTTTGATTGCATTAGTTTGAACAGTTTGCTCTTGAGCAGCCAAAATCAAGCCTTCTGTTTCTTTTTTTAAAAATGTTACTCACATTAATCTTCACTTTTATAACTTTTTTACACTTCTTTTTAAAGAATGAGATGGTGGTAGTGAGGGCTTGGTGGCAACCACAGCTGTTGCTTTGGCATACTCTGCTGTTGCTGTAGAATTTTTCAATGAGGGTTATCTGGTGGTCCTGAAAGGGATGACAAAACAAAACCTGTAGTGAATGGGGTGAGGTCACAACTCTGAGCAGCCTGAAAGATTTGGTTATTACAACATTTATCCCAATAAATCTTCCCTTGGCTAAAACGGATGATCATTAGGACAGGATAATGCCTTCTTGGTGTTGGTCTCTGGCTTTAGAATTCTTCCCAGAAAGGATTACTTGGTGTTGAGTTTATTGTCCTCTTTGATTCCAGTTTGAAACTTTTTTTAAAAACCCCAGACCTATTATTTTTCAGTTGGATATTATGTCATTCAGGGGTGAAATTCAGCAGGTTCTGGCAGGTTCTGGAGAACCAGTAGCGGAAACTTTGAGTAGTTCGGAGAACCAGCAAATACCACCTTTGGCCCCAGAGTGGCCCCAGTATTGGTTGGGAATGGAAATTTTGCAATATCCTTCCCCCAGGAGTGGGGAGGGAATGGAGATTTTGCAGTATCCTTCCCCTGCCACGCCCACAGAACCAGTAGGGAAAAAAATTGAATTTCACCCCTGATGTCATTGAATTCCTGCTATTTTTAAAAATTGGTTTCATATTTTGTTTTATATTTGAAACAGAACCTCCTCTCTTGTTGTAGAACTGAATATAATAACTTAGGATCTGGATATCTATGGGATGTCCTCCTCCTTCTGGCTTCCGTTCATCTAATAAGATATAGATGAGTGGGTAGGTCAGAGTCCCTTCATGGAGGGGGGGGAGAGGTTATCATCCACAGCATCATGGAGTCAAGCCTTCTCTGTTGCAGCCCCTTTGTTTGCAACAGCACAACTCCTGAGATCAGACTTACTACAGTTCCCAATGTGTGACGGTTTTAAACCTTGGGAATAGAACTGCTACAAATAACAAACCCCTATGGTTTTTCGTCCAGTCTTTGACACTTCCTTGGAAACCAAAGTTTGCTTTGGAATTTCCATTGTAATTGTTCATTTTTATGCAGTTGCACCATTTTTATTTCCCTTTCTCGCTTTCTTACCGTAAGAGGGGACTACAGAATAAGTGCTCAGTGTTTAGTTTAGTTTAGTTTAGTTTAATTAGATTTATATACCGCCCTACTCCCGAAGGACTCAGGGCAGTGAACAGGCACAAGATGAAATATATAAATACAAAAGTTAAAACATGATTGAAACCAAATTAAACAACTTAGCCCATCACGATTGAAAAATCCCAATAATTTAAAAACGAATTAAAATTTCACTTTAGAAAATTTAAAAGATCATTAAAAGAAAGAAAGAAAAGGGGAGAAAGTTAGGCCAGGCCGGCTTGCTGGAATAGGAGGGTCTTAACAGCACGGTGGAAAGTACGCAGTGTCTTTTTGGTTTGAAGTAATGTATAAGCCCTTGTAAGTAAGCATGTAAATAAATAAGGCAAGTGAGGACAATGAAAATACTTGACTAATTTTTTTTTCCTCCTTGCAAAAATACAAAGCATTTACTGCAAATGGAAAGGGAGATGCCGAAAACAGAGGAGAGATTTTCCACCCACAGGGAAAAACTACATGGTTAAATGAACAATAAGTACTGTCTAATTTTATGAGTTGTCCTGTTTATAATGAATGATTAGAATGAATAAATGAAGAGGGATTCAGCCATTCATGATAACAAGGCCCTGTGAATCCTGCAATATATTGCATGTTGATCATCACCTCTCAAGAGTCATATTCACAGAATATATAAAGGAGCCATGACTTTGTATACTCAAGAATATCATATGCGCTGGGAGACTTCAGTGAATAGTTTTCCAGCACATCTTCATTATATGATTCATACAATAAAATAGACATGTAAAATTCCCTCCCACTCCTTTAAATGATCTCACTCATCTGTGAACATCCCTATTCCCAGAGAGAACTTTCTTCCTTTATGGAATGAGGCTCACTGTGTGGTCTACTGAACTTTGGGTGCCTTCCAGGATAAAAACACAGATACTCCCTGATAATTCTTATTTCCAGCTGCATCCAGTTCACATCGCAACCTTGAAACTGGCTTTTGGATAAAACTTTTCAGGGACACTCAAATATTAAACAATTGATTCTAGGCAAAACAAAGGTTTGTTTTCTTAAGAACCGTATTATATTTTTTTCTAAACCAGTGTTCTTGACAGCTGTGAGCTGTGTTGCCCTTATCTAGACCAGTGGTGCGCGCAGTGCATGCCAAAAGGAGCCATGAGGTAAGTAGAACAGCGTTTGGGGAGGGGTGTGCGATCAGCTGTGGCACGCGATCTTCGGAGCCTTTTTTTTTACCTTTACAAAGCATTTTTTTACAACCTATTCGCCCGAATAGGTTGTAAAAAATGCTTTTAAAAAGTGAAAAAAAAAGGCTCTGACGATCGCGCGGCACAGCTGTGATCGTCGGAGCCTTTTTTTCCCCTCCTTTTATGAAGCATTTTACTACAGGTTCCGGAGAACCGGTAGTAAAAAATGCCTAAAAAGTTTTTTTTAAAAAAAGTTCCAACAATCAGCTGAGCGACACGCAATCTTCGGAACTTTTTTTAAAAAACTATTTAAAGCATTTTTAACTACCGGTTCCGGAGAACCAGTAGTAAAAAAAATGCTAAAAAAGTAAAAAAAGAAAAAGTTCCAACGATCGCGTGTCTCTCACCTGATTTTTTTTACATTTACATTTACATTTACTTTTTTTTTTTACATTTTTTATTACCGGTTCGGCGAACCAGTAGCCTTTTTTACTACTGATTTGGATGAACCAGACCGAACCGGGAGCATTTCACGCCTGATCTAGACCAAATTTACTCATCAGTTGCCTCACATGGATCCCAAACTTATCTTTTAGAGGCCAAATTATTACCTGATTGAGACTTGTCACAACATCATCAGATTCTTCATACACAGTCCAATATTGTTTCTTTAACAGGGCTGGTGAAGTACTTGTCAATGATTTCCTGAGGCCAAGCCAGGATGTAGGGCTGTTTGTAGTTTATTTTGCACACCCATTAAGAACAAAACTTTGGCACATGGCACACTTACGAGTTTGCTGCGGCTCCCCAGAGTGCCACGTGCATAGTTGGGGAACTATGTATATATGGTAATAGGAAAATTGTACAAGAACATTGGATTTGGAACTCGTGTACAGACAAAAAAATACAATTGAAAATGATTCATAAACTCTGAGGTTGCTACCACAAGTGTAGTGCCAGCTGCCAGCTGGGAGAGCTGCCCACATTCAAGGCTATTAGTGGTTACTCATCATGTCGGAGTAGAACCAGGGAAATCCAGACTTGATTTCCCTGGTTCTACATACACAACTATGCAGGGGTGAAATCCAGCAGGTTCTGACAGGTTCTGGAGAATCGGAAACGGAAATTTTGAGTAGTTCAGAGAACTGGCAAATACTACCTCTGGCTGGCCCCAGAGTGGGGTGGGAATGGAGATTTTGTAATATCCTTCCCCTAGAGTGGGGTGGGAATGGAGATTTTGCAGTATCCTTCCCCTGCCACGGCCACCAAGCCACACCATACCACACCACACCCACCAAGCCACGCCCACAGAACTGGTAGTAAAAAAAATTGGATTTCACTACTGCAGCTATGGAAATACACTGAGTAATACTGGGTTAGCCATTTTTTCCCATACCAACTTTGTATGGCCAGGGTGGAGATAACGTCGGAAGAGAGAGGATTGTCCTGCTCCACCTGACAATTTTTAAAATTCCCAATGGGCACATTTATCCCATCTACTTTGAGATGCTGAGGAACATCAGACAGACATCAAACAACAATTGTTCTGTCCTCAATTCCTAGACAACAATAACCTGGTAAGTTACTATACAGAAGAGGGAATTAAAATAAATTGCTGGCATGTTTTATTTTATTTAAAAGATTTGTGCGACTGTCCATTTTAGAGCCCAATCTGGCCACCTCACAACAATACATCAACAAACCCTGCTTAGCCATCAATCCTCATTTTCCATACTGCTCTACAAGTAGTCCTGGAGTTACGACCATAATGGAGTCTGGCCATTATGGTTGTAGGTCGTAATGATTGTAAAATTTTATGGTTTTTGTGTTTGTTGTTAAGTGAATATGGCAGTCATAAGTGTGAAAGCCATGGTCATCAAGCAAATGCCATGGTCATTAAATGAACCCACTGTGTGCTATAGCATGATTTTGCCAAAACCAGATGTGTTGATTTTTGGCAAAACTTGTAAGTCACAGTCACATGACTACAGGATGTCTGAAACAGCCATAAACTTGGTCATGTTACCAAACACCCGAAATGCAGTCACATTGTTGCAGAAAATCAAAGGACTCAGACTTCGAGATCAAGAGAAGCTTTATTTTGGCCAAAGGTTCAGACAGAAAAGATAACCATCTAACATCTGAACAACGTTCTGATTAAGACACACATTCTTATTGCTGGGCAGAGAAGCTGATTATATCTTGCGTCTGAGACACAGACATCATGCAGGAAATACTAGTTTCATATTGACTTATGTGGGTTTAGCTCTGTGTTTTGACCCAGAGGTGAGAAACCTAGCTAACTCTGTGGTTTGACATTTTGAACACAGAAAATGTCTCTTACAATAGCTAGGTGGAGGGACCTTTAGAGGTCATCCAATCCAACCCCATATCATTTCACTTTTCTCACTTTACGTCCTACTTTAACATGACTGTGGGGAGACGCATCCATCAGAACTTTGGTTGTCTCATTTTTCAGGTCGGTTGTAACTTTGAATACTCACTAAGCAACTGGTGGTAAGCTGAGGATTACTCATATCTGCCTTTCTTGTGAATTGGTACACTTTTTGACCTAAAATATCTTCTGGTCTTCCTGAGAAAAACTAGAGGATAATTTTGTGACTTTCCTACATCCAGCTGGGAATGATACTTCAAGAACAGGAAGTGGATTGCCCTGAGAATCATTGAGCTTGAAATCTCAAAACCCCTTTGCTACTTCACTTCCTGAAGTTTTGATTTGTTGAGGGTGTTTTTCCTCTGAAACATAAAGAAAAAAAAAGACCAGGTTGAAAACCACCATATTGATCAAGTTTAAAGCATTTGAAGCAGAGCCTTCTGTTTAATTTTAGAGGAAAATCTCCATGGTTTTTGTTTTAATTTGAGCTTGGAAAGAAGCCTAGAAATTCCAGGGGTGGGGGCAATGAAGGTGGTGGAAGGAGTGATGAAAACAGGAAAGGGAAAAAGAGAGTGTTAATGTTACAATGAATATGCAGAAAAGCTGATCAGATTGTTTTGGGGGGTTCCTGGTCACTTGCCAAAGTTAGGATGTAATTCCCTTTGTAAACTTTGACATAGTAATAACATAGGAATAGTAATATTCCTAAAGGGCCATGCATTTTAGATTTTATTTTTTCCATTTTATGCTTTTATTGTTGTTTTATCTATATATAAAATACAAAGAGAAGTAGAAATGGGAAATTAGGGGAAGAAAAAAGAAAGAGGAGAAGGTACAAGGGAAAAAAGAAAAAAATGTATTGACTTCCAACTCTTTTTAGCACAGTACAAAAAGCCTCAACTTTTTGCTTTTACACCTTAGTATATAACTAGCCATTTCTATAACAAAAAATCTAATTGACAAAACCAAAGTCAAAGAATCATTTTTTTTTATAACAAGCACAAAATTCCAGAAGTGTTATCCAAATGAAAAACATACTTAAATATATTCTCCTCTTTGAATAAAATGATCAATTTAACCATTTCTGCTTTATCTTACAGGGAAATATACTCTTTTTTAAAAACCTTTTTAAAATGCTAAACTTTTCTTTAAATACATTTCTAAAATCAAAAGTTTTTAATACACCTTTTCCTTTTAACTTCTTAACATACATGCTTTGAACTTCAGTATTAAATTTAGGTCCCTCCCTCCAAACTACCCTTATAGAATTTTTTTTTCTTTTGTATACATCCTTTCTAAAACTCTAAATTTTTCTTTAACCTTTGTTGTTGTTGTTAGTTGCGAAGTCGTGTCCAACCCATCGCAACCCCATGGACAACATTCCTCCAGGCTTTCTTGTCCTCTACCATCCTTTGGAGTCCATTTAAGCTCACTCCTACTGATTCAGTGACTCCATCCAGCCACCTCGTTCTCTGTCGTCCCATTCTTCTTTTGCCCTCAATCTTTCCCAGCATTAGGCTCTTCTCCAGTGAGTCCTTCCTTCTCATTAGGTGGACAAAGTATTTGAGTTTCATCTTCAGGATCTGATCTTCTAAAGAGCAGTCAAGGTTAATCTCCTCTAGGACTGACCGGTTTGTTCGCCTTGTAGTCCAAAGGATTCGCAGGAGTCTTCTCTAGCACCATAGTTCAAAGGCCTCAATTCTTTGGCGCTCAGCCTTTCTTATGGTCCAACTTTCACAACCATACATTGCAACTGGGAAAACCATAGCCTTGACTATACACACTTTTGTTGGCAGGGTGATGTCTCTGCTTTTTAGTATGCTGTCTAGATTTGCCATAGCTTTCCTCCCCAGGAGCAAGCATCTTTTAATTTCTTGGCTGCAGTCCCCATCTGCGGTGATCTTGGAGCCCAGGAAAATAAAATCTGTCACTACTTCCATTTCTTCCCCATCTATTTGCTAGGAATTGAGAGGGCCGGATGCCATGATCTTAGTTTTCTTAATGTTGAGTTTTAAGCCAACTTTTGCACTCTCCTCCTTCACCCACATCAAGAGGTTCTTTAGTTCCTCTTCACTTTCTGCCATTAGAGCGGTATCATCTGCATAGCTGAGGTTGTTGATATTCCTGCCGGTATTATGTTAATGTTAAACAAAAAGGCGCAGCAAGCTCTGACTAAAGAGAGCCTCTTTTAACTTAGTAAAGATTAATAATGCTTAAAGATTTTAATTTTTGACATGTGTTATTCTGCATACATTATGTATTTTCTTCCAATTGGCCTTCTATTAGATTGGCTATTCCAGTAATTCTTTTGATGAGAATAACTAAATAAAGTCCATCTAAACCCATGAACGTAGAGCGCTCCCACTGCAAACAGGTAGTAAAAGTAAGTGGAACCCATCCCTGGGATATAACCATACAGAAATAGAGATAGTTCTGTGATAAGTTGTCTTCTTGATAAGACCTCATCTCAGTACTTCAGCTCAGAAGTTAAATACCTCTCAACACTGATCTTATTCTAGGGAGATCTTTCTTGTTACTCTAGGCCAGTGATGGCTAACCTTTTCCGGACTGAGTGCCCAAAGAGTGTGGACGTGCATGCGTGAATGCGTGTGTGCACCCCCAAAATGCAATGCATGCATGGTGCCCGTGCATGTGCCCCCTGTGCATGCACACTTGGCCCCCCGCATGTGCCCCCCATGCATGCATGCACAGCACCGCGTACACACCCTGCCCCCCGCGCATGCAAGGCAGAGACCCAATGACCAGCTGGCCGGAGGAAGGTGCGCGAACATACGCGGTGTAGCTGAATTGGGGCGATGGCTCGCGTGCCCACAGAGAGGGTGCTGTGTGCCATATGTTAGCCCACACGGCTCTAGGCAGATTTTCCTCCCCTCTTCCCAAATTTCCTAGTCTAATAAACCTTCTGCTGCTTTAATTTTCTAGGTCTGTGGGGGAGTATAGGTTAGTTCTCCAGTTACAACAGTTCATTTAGTGACCATTCAAAGTTACATCACTGAAAAAAGCGACTTATGACCGCTTTTCACACTTATGACCATTACAACATTTCCATGGCTACGTGATCAGAATTCAGATGTTTGGCAACTGACTCATATGTATGACAGTTACAGTGTCCCAGGCAGTGGTGGGATTCATATAATTTAACAACCAGTTCTCTGCCCTAATGATTTCTTCCAACAACCAGTTTGCCAAACTGTTCAGAAAGTTAACAACCGGTTCTCCCGAAGTGGTGCGAACCGGCTGAATCCCACCACTGTTCCCAGGGTCATGTGATCACCTTTTGTGTCCTTCTGATAAGCAGAGTCACCAGATTCATTTAACAGCCATGTTTATTAACACCTGCAGTGACTCACTTTTGTGGTACGAAAGCTCATAAGATTGGGCAAAACTCCCTTAACAACTGTCTCACAGAAGCAGCAGAAGTTTTGGGCTCAATTGTGGTTGTAAGTTGAATACTATCTGTAATCCTTCATACCTGCCAAACATTTCAGAATCAGAAGAAGTGATTTCAATGTGTATTTTTCTCTTTGTCCCGGTCTTCAGTATGCATTCTGTCTCTCAAGCCCTGAAGGGAGAGTCTTTATATAAATCCAAGTAAACAAGTCGTCCAAATATTGATTTCTCTATGTTTTCATCATTATATGTTTACACTAGGGTGAAGGAATCTTTTATAGCCGAGTTCTGGGAAAGGTTTCCAGGGCCACTTTCCAGGTCTGATGCAGCCAAAGATACAATGAAAGCCAAAAAGTCCTAAGCAAACAAACACATGGACTTTTCCAAAATAAGCTAAAATGTCGGCTGTAAACATGTTTCTAAGGGAGGGTGTTAGCCGAAAAGGCATTTTTTTCTGCATCCCTACACAAATCTGAATCTTATTTGATATGGGCACTTCTTGCAAGCAAGACTTTCAGCTCTTCTGATTCCAGTTTAAAAAAAACATCTGAGATTGATCCAAGTTGTTCATATTCAGCTACAGGATTCTGGGTATGATTCAGGGGTGCTATTCAGCAGGTTCTGACAGGTTCTGGAGAAGCGGTAGCGGAAATTTTAAGTAGTCCAGAGAACCAGCAAATACCACCTCTGGCTGGCCCCAGAGTGGGGTGGGAATGGAGATTTTGCAATATTCTTCCCCTGGAGTGAGGTGGGAATGAAGATTTTGCAGTATCCTTCCCTTGCCATGGCCACCAAGCCATACCACACCCACCAAGCCATGCCCACAGAACTGGTAGTAAAAAAAATTTGAATTCCACCACTGATATGATTGAATGTCCAGAGCCCTTGTGGAGCAGTATAGTCAACCGGTGCTCATCTTTTCTGAACAAGAAATAAGCATAGAGAATCATCAGTCAGTCAATGCTTGCTTGCTTGCCAGCCAATAACTGAGAACTTTTGTCGTGCCCCATCAGATCCATGTCTAGTAGGCACAACACATTGCTTAATTCTCATCAGAAAATAAAATATTCTCCCTCATGTTTGCTTTAGTAGAAAATCAACAATTTTGCGCGTGTG
Organism: Ptyas mucosa; assembly: GCA_012654045.1. Lineage (NCBI taxonomy): Eukaryota > Metazoa > Chordata > Lepidosauria > Squamata > Colubridae > Ptyas > Ptyas mucosa. Next base: position 77,824,863 of record WNWU01000001.1, read on the forward strand.
AACCTCTTGCTTCAGCGGGATTCCAGAAACCTAAAGGTTGGAGGAGTCAATTCCTTCCAATGAAGAAATTTCAAAAACAGGAAGCAATGCCTTCCCCCCTCCCGAAATAGAAACCTCTGGTTCAAAACAGATGTTCCTTGTCTATTATCTATATAAATCCAGATGTTTCTTAATTGTAAGCCTCTTCGTGATATCATCTGATTACTGTATACCAAACCAAGGCAACACTGAGAACTGCACCTGTCTGAACTTATTTCCATGTGTTTTTAATACTATAGCCTTCTTACAGAGAATTAAACTTATGACCAGTTGCTTAGAAGTTATGATGGACCTCCCTTGGAGAACTACTGACCTGGCTCAGAAGTTTTGATGGCCCACCTCCAGCTCTGGTCCCTGTGTATTGCTGTTTGCAATGTCTCATGGTCATGTGAGTGCATTTTACAATGTTTTTGCCAAAAAACAGCATTTACTTCTGGTTTCTGGCAAAAATGGCCCATTGGGTACAATTGGTTCATTTAATAACCATCACATTCGCTTACGTTATGTGCGGCCAGAATCTGAAAATAACATTTAACACAGCACAGTACTTAAGCAAAATGGTTCGGTTGAGATCTCCATATGTAGGACTGATTGGGGTAGATTGTAGGGGTGACAGCGAAATATAATTTTATCATATTTTATCTACATCTTAAATTATTGTATTTTATTCCAATTTCATTTTAGACTGTACTTTATCCAATTCCATTTTAAATTGCTTTTATCAAATTTTAGTAATAATTTGTTCCTGGAACTCTGTACTTTGATATGGCCCAAGGGCCAATCAATCAATCAATCAATCAACAATGTTTTTGCCAAAAAACAGCACTTATTTCTGGTTTCTGGCAAAAATGGCCCATTGTGAACAATTGGTTCATTTAATAACCGTCACATTTGCTTAACTGCTGCAAAAAGGGTCATAAAATCACAACAGTCATGTGGGTGACCTGCTTTACAACTATCACAACTTACGCTTTAATGGACAGACTCTATTACAGTTGTAAGTTGAGCACTATCTGTATTTTGCTTCGTTTCATATATCCCAGTTAATTAACTGATCAGATTTGTGCATGTTTCTCTTTTAACTAAAATCTTTGCTTTTCTGTAGTGTTTAAAATTATTTATCTTTGTCTTGCAAAAATCTAAACAATTATGTTTCCCAAATTATTCCAAATTTATCTGGACTCTTCATCCATTCTAGGATCTTTCTAGGATTAAAGTCTTATTTAACTTTTTGCTGCTTATTTGATTTTTAAAAACATTCTTAAACTTACGTTTTAAAAGTTCTTTCATGAAGGATTAAAGGAAAATTCACTTGGAGATTCAAATGTCTGTAATAGCTTAGAAGTAGCTAACAAGCAATTTTCCAACTGTGATTAGAAAAGGAAATCTGTGAACTTACTATGTAGGTGCAAGCAAGATGGCTATTCCCATTGTCACCCTGTATGTTAAAACCCACTGTCTTTCAATCTCATTGTGAGGAGCAACTGTTTGGAATGCATGTGGGCAGTCTCCTATCTTCTACTTATCTGAAGAGATTCTGAGTCTCCTCACCAGCTCTTTGTTCTTTGCTGTAGCCAACAGCTCTGCATTTTGTGGAGCTGACTTCAGTCCATTTCTCCTTCTGGTAATCAAGAACATAGCAGTTCTGAGAATGTTTAGAACAATTGGCCAGTTCTGTCCACCATGCTTCTCCCATGCATTCCAAGCTGGACCAAGCTAATCTGAATTCTTGAGGTCTTGCCATTTCCTTATATACTGCTTCACAGTGTTTCACAACACTCTCTAAGTGATTTACAGAGTTAGTGCATTGCCCCCAACAATCTGGGTCCTCATTTTACCAACCTCGGAAGGATAGAAGGCTGAATCAATCTTGAGCCATATTCCTTTAGAAATCCTGATGAACTTTGATACATAATATTAAAGACAATAAACAGTCTAAAAGCACCTATATTCACCTTAGCAACTTACATAGATTGTAGAGCAGATAGTGAGAACAAAACAGGGCTTAGGTTCCTGGTGTAAGGCATTCGAAGCTTGTCTTTGGGTCTAAGGTTCTTACTATGCCTATCATGGTGAGAGAAAGATTATTTTGAACAGGTCAAGTTTGTGGAAAAACGTTTCTCAAGAGGTTGGTGCTTGCCAATACCTGTGTAGCTGATTTGGAAATCCCTTAAAAGCAGTCCTTCTATCAATAAAAAAAAAAAAACCACCCACTCCCACAAATTTCCAGTAGCCAGACAGCTTAAACAAATATGGCCTCTTCAAACCATCCAAGGTTTAGGTGGAGCTGGGACAATTGTTTGGTCTGGGCTGGGGTGTTGGCATGCAGCCTCTCACAACAGGGCTCTCACAGCAGTGTTTGGTGCCATTGCTTTTAGAGTGCTGATTGCACTAGAGGAAGGAAATGACCTTGGATGGAGGGTTGTTTTCTGGAGGGCAAGAGTGACGCAAAAGAAGAGAGGAAGGCACAATAGAAGGAAGGAGAATCTTCCACCAAGTTCCAAGTTCCTGCCTACTAACAACTCAGTTGTTCTAATTTCTAACTTCTGTTTTCTCCTCTTTTCCTTTCCTCCCTCTGCTTTTCGGGGAAGCAACAGCCTCCAATCTGTAAGCCTTTTTTTTGTCTATGCACCATCCTGTATCTCTGGTGCTTCTTTCATGTATTTTTAATAGCTAAAACATGAGAGTCAAGCATCTGTACTATAAAAAAAAAATACAACACCAAGTGGTTAGGGACATTTAAATATTTTTGGTGTATGTGGTTTCCGACAGAAATGCTTGTTATATGCATGACTCAGCGTGAGTTGCTATTCTAGATATACCATTTAAATGGAAGGAAGCCAATTTAAAAGAGTAATTCTCACATAGATAGACTAGCCCCACAATCTTGTGGCTTGAGATTAAGTGAGGGAGACGTGAAGACTTTCCACACAAGAGGGCTTACAGCAGCATGTTATCCCCAAATTTGTGGATTTAAACACCACTGTGTAGCTTTTTAGTCATGCTTAAACCATGAGCTCTTCTGTCAGGTTCTTTCTGTGAGTGAAAAACCTGAGATTCCTCTGGTAATCAGACTCTAGCTTCTCCAATCCAACTGCTATCTCTATGGTTTTGATTGTGGAGAAAGTGGCGAGATTATCACTGGTTTTGTGTTTATCCATTATGAAAGTTAATTCATTACTGATTTCCCAGAAGGGAGACATTTCTCCTCTTCCTCCAGCTCTCTATCTATCTATCTATCTATCTATCTATCTATCTATCTATCTATCATCTATCTATCTATCTTTCAATCCATCTATCATCTATCTATCTAGTCAAACATGTACAAGATAGCAAGTATAAATATGAACATGGACATGAACCAAGGAAATGAATACAAATAAATGGGGACAGTAGGACAGGGACGGTAGGCACGCTGGTGCACTTATGCACGCCCCCTTTACGGACCTCTTAGGAATGGGGTGAGGTCCATGGTAGACAGTTTAAGGTTGAAGCTGTGAGGGTTTGAGGATGTAACAACAGAGTCGGGTAGAGCATTCCAGGCGTTGACCACTCTGTTGCTGAAGTATTTTCTGCAATTGAGTTTGGAGCAGTTTACCTTGAGTTTGTATTGATTGTTTGCCTGTGTATTATTGAGGTTGAAGCTGAAGAAGTTGTTGACAGGTAAGATGTTGTAGCAGACAATTTTGTTTACTATGCTTAGATTGGACTGCAGATGACGCAGTTCCAGATTGTCCAGATTCTTTCTCTCCTCCTTCTTCTGAGCTAGGTTTACGTGGGCTTTGTGCCCATCTTCCCACTCATCTTGAAATAAATATCCCTTCCTAAAAAGGATGGTTGTGGTTAGAACAGGCAAATTGTTGGACTAGAGGGCATAAAGGAGAAGGAATCCATTCAGTCTGATTTTCATTCTGTTGAGTTTCTCTGTAAAGGTCTAACTGTGCTTGCAAGGTATTAGCTCCATGTCTACTTTGCTTGGATAGAAGAATCAGCAATCTAACAGAAGACCAATTTTAACCAATTAAGATTTAAGCTGCCCAGCGGGACCTACAAAACAAAGCAAGGCACACTTCAAGATGGTAAAGATGATGTGATGGATTATTTGCTAAAGGCGAGATTGGATATTACTAAGATGTTGTTTAGAAATTTTGTTTATTGGCATTTAAAAAAAGACTCTGGATTCTAGAGCAAACATAGCAGTCATGGGATAAGAGAAAAGGTTCTCTTATGGTCCAGTAATTGGCTAAAGATCAGGAAACAGAATGAAAATAAACAAAACAGGTTAAACAGTTGAAAAAAACTGTATTTTTTAATCTTGAATTTAGGTGGGGCTTGTGAATTATTAACACAAATTCAATTCAACATTGGAAAGCATGTGCATCTCTTAAAAAATTAACTTCACAAATAGGTGAGTAACTACTATAAGGATTTTATTTATTACATTCATGGGCTGCTCTTTTTTTTTTTTAAACAATCCTAAAATTTAGGGTTTCAGAAGAGAACTATTATGAAAGATACAGAATTCATTCTGGGATCATGAGAAAGAAATTAAGAATTGAGATTGAAGGAAGCAGCTTAAGTGGCAAACATTAAACTGTACCCTCAATGGCTTTCCAGTGGTTCTTTTTTATTCCATTTATTTATTTAGAATTTATTATACACATTATTTATTATTATACACTGCCCAGCTATCCAGTGGAACTCTGGTTAATAATCAATTACAAGTAATAGCTATATTTTTAACATTCCTTGATATACAGGTTTGATTTCCAGCAGCTGTAAACTATGTTACAAAACGGCTTTCTTAGGTGATGATCTGCAAAAGTTTTTGATGAGAAACAGAAGTCCTGTCAGCAAAAAGTTGGGAACTGCTGGAGTATTCTAGCGAGAATTCTTGAGTTAACTCATTGGAAATCTTAGAGTACCCTCTATTGGATTTCACATGCTTTGCATCAAGCATTAACAACAAATAACAACCATTTTTGGAGATGAGATCTGAGCTTTAAATATTTTCAGAAGTGCTGCTGTTGTCACTAGAGCTTTGAGTCTCCTTCAATAAGAATGTACTTGTGAGTTATTCATTATAAATAAGTATAAATATTTTGGTATAAATATTTTGACTGTGTACTATTTACTGGGGTTTATATAAGCTACATCAACCAAACTAACTCTGAGCAGCTTATAAGTACAATATACCTCCCTAAGTGTGAAAAGCTAATATGTCGAGGACAAGAACTTTGACTTTTTTTTATGCCAGGTGTGTGGATTTTTAGCACAGAGAGATGGGTTTTGTAGTACCCTACAAAATGTATATGCAAAAAAATCAAAATGATAGCTACAACATGTGCAACATTTGTAAACAAGGCATGGGGCTTCAATCATGTGGTTGCAGAAGTGTTGACTGTTTTGAACTTTCTTATTGGACACTCATGTCCTACATTGTGAAGTTTCCCCCACATGGTCACCCAGAAGGTGACAAATGTTGCAAGGAGCAAAAAAGAAAAAATGGTTCCAGCGTGTTATTTCATTGAGCGTTTGGCTTGTAGCATGACAGAAAGAAACTGTCTGATGTGATGCTGTGTTTTGATTAGCTTCCTTTCATGCGGATCAGTTCGATCATGTTTGCACCCTGCCTGCTGTGCACTACACAGATTTGTATGAATGGAACAGTTTACAAATTCATCGATCAATCAATAAAATAGGCTGCAGCCTCCTTTGTTATTATTTGCAGCCAGACAAGCACTCATTTATAAACCTGCTGTTTATATTTATTTTATAAATTCTGTTCCCATCGCAAAGTATTTATTCCCAAGGAACTGTACTGAATATGCTGGTAGCCCAAGAGAACTGATGCAATAGTTCCAACTCTCATTTTATATAGCAAAACTCCATCTTATTGCAGCAATTATGATATGGTAGCATAATTAAAGTTAGTGTCTGATACCAAACAGCTCATGTACCAAAGAATTATCAAAACTGGCAAGTTTGTTGGTTCACTTAACATGATAAGAAATGTAGAAGCTGAGGAAAAATTCCTCTGCTTTTCCCTATTTTGTATTATACACTGGGTGTTGTCTTGTGTTTTGTCTTTAATAAAAATTTTAAAAAAAAGAAATGTAGAAGCTGTTGTAAAAGAAAGTTTTAAGAGGAAGAAAAGCGAGAGAAAGAGTTATTTTGACTTGGGCTCAACTCCTAGCAATTGCAGGGGTGAATGCTCGACCCACTGCCCTATCTCTGGCTGTTACTTGTAGCTCTTCCAAGGACTTCCCAAACGCCTCTCAAATCCCATCCATCTGCCTTGATCTCTCCCATTCTCATCTAAGAGATGAGAAAACTTAGTTCTGGGTTTCCTTTTACAGTAACGCAGATAGCTCTCGACTTACGATCACATTTGATCCCAAAATTTCTGTTGGTAAGCAAAATGGCTGTTAAACAAGTTATCCCATTTTGCAGTCTTTCTTGCCATAGTTGTTAAGTGAATCACTGGAATAGCTAAGTTAGTAATACAGCTGTTAAGTAAATCTGGCTTCCCCATTGATTTTGCTCATGAAAATGTTGCAAAAGGAGATCACAAGTCACTTCATAAATACATGCCAATTGCTAAGTGTCTGGATTTTGATCACATGACCATGGGGAATACTGCAATGGTTGTGTGAAAATTGGTCATAAGTCACTTTTAGTGCTGTTGTAACTTTGAATGATCACTAAATGAATGGATGTAAGTCAAGGACCAACTCAAAATGTGAGTGGAAGGTGGGGCATAAGAAAATCCAGTTGCTAAAATGATCTAGCTTTTCAGACCCAAATGAAGCCAATTAAATCAGCCAGAAAAGAAAAATTTAAATATTACTGCCATCTTCTGGCAACAAGAATAATACCAATCAACAAAAAATGATCTGGTAAACAGATATAAACAATAATGAGTACGATATTCTTAGTGGAAAACATTTTCTACTGAGAACAGTTTTGATCATTCAAATATTAGAACAAGCATAACAATTGAATACACATCTTGGTGCGTGTACATCCATACATAGGCATTTAAAAAAAAAGAACTGGATATTCAAACAGGCTGAGCTATAATATTCTCCCATTTGGACTTGCGAAGTTGGTGCTTGAGTCTGGCAAAAGAAATGATGCAAGTTGTAATGGGCAGCCAATCTTGACAACAAATTTATAGAAAAACTACTGTGTTTCCCCAAAAATAAGACCCCGTCTTATATTTTTTTGAACCCTGAAATAAGCGCTTGGCCTTATTGCCATGCGCTCAAAAGCCCGGTTGGGCTCATTATCAGGGTATGTCTTATTTTGGGGGAAACAGAGTAGTAGCACAACATTAGTTCCAAAATAACTGCATTCCATGGCTGACTATCCAATCCATAATATGCAGACTGGAACTGGAGCAGGGGCAGAGACATAGAGAGCCAAAGAGGGCCCTTAGCTGGAATTCTGCAAAAACCCCAAAATATCACCAAGTTTGAAATGCACTACTGGGAACCTCCCATGTTCCAAATATAAACCCTGAAGAATTATATGAACTAAAGTCCAACACTTCTGGAGAGCATCAGGTCTGGAAAACCTACTATAAATGATTAAAGATAGAACATTGATACCTAGTGCATTGCTTATCATTAACAATCCATTTTATTTTCTCTTAAGGTTTTAAAGTGCATAGATTAAGATATGGATTAGAACTGCAACCCCACTGCAGAAATCACTGCCCTCACATTATCGGGAACAAAAATTCCCTTTACCCCACTCTAGGCAAAAGTGAAATACAGTAGAATAAATTAGTTTATTCTTCCCCTGCTTTCTCTGCTATACAAAGTTTGATCATATAAGGAGGAGTAAAAAGGATCAATTTACTTTTTCTCTTCAAAGACCATTATAACAAAAGTAGCTGTTGAGGCAGGAATCCTAGCAAATGGAGAAGCAGATAATCTACAATCACCACAAAGTTGTAGTTTAAAAGACAATAGTGACTTGATCTTGCCATGCTTTCCAGCACACACTGCAGCTCAGACAGAAATAAATAGGTTCACCTCTCTGTCTATGGAGATTCTCAATCATCCAGGTCATGGTTGCCTCAAAAGTGCTTTTCAAAAGGCAACTGGACTTTCTTGGGTTTTTTCCCCCTTGAAAATGTTTTGCTTCCCATCCAAGAAGCTGCTTCAATTCAGAAGCAAAACATTTCCAAGGGGGGGGAGGGGGAGTCCAGTTGCCTTTTGAAAAACACCATTTGGAGGGTCATTTCTTGAATACAGCTGAAGTCATGGGATCACAAAAATTCAGAGCTATTTAATTAGTGTAGGTATACCCTTTTCAAATAAATTCAATACTGATTTGCTCCTCAAGCCAGGCATGCCATTTTCTTACTTCATTCTTGCCACCTTGTTTTGGAGACCTTCCCATCTGTCAATGTTCCTCTTAAATCATGAAGCTTAGAACTGGCCTGGTGTCCAAGCTAGAGGATTCTGGGAGTTGAAGCCCACACGTCTTAAAGTTGCCAAGGTTGAGAAACAATGTCCAAGATCAATCCTCCTCATAAAAGTTATGCTGACAAAATTCTGGGAGCTGCCACACTGATGTCATGTACTTCCCTTTGTGTATTTTTGCTTCTGATTTTTTCTACTTTCCAGCTGACCATAATACCAGTTGTCTTGATAATGCCAACTTCCTCTTTTAATGGTATAGAAAGCCTGTTTTTAAGAAACCCAACCCAACATTATTTGAACCTTGACCTAATTTTATTATATTTACCTTTTCTGGTATTCACGAAAGTAGTTTACTTAGCTGATCATCTGATTATACTTCTCCCTGCCTCCGTTCGGAGCTTCAGAAGAGCTTTTGCAGTGCTTCAAGTAAGCAAGTGGATGGATCCTTCGAATGGAGAACCATAGCAAGTTCTACTGTTGTTCGGCATGAAGTATCATCAGCTCCAGAGACTGAATTTGCTCAGAGATCATCTGTAAACCAGCAATTAGAAAACCGATTGATTAGTCCTCCAGAATGTCATGGGTGCTTCTGAGGAATTCTTTAAGATCTAGACAATGATATTTCTTCAGGATCAGGAACTGCACACTGACCACGTGTTAGGAATCTCCTCCAAAAGGACAGTAGGAGTTGTTGGAATCTATGCCGCCCTGTGAAAGGGAAACCTTGCAGTGGCCATCATAACCTCTTCCTTCCATGGGACTTTAAGGCAGTCTGCTTTCCAGCTATAAACTATACATAGGTGCTTCTAGCACTTGTGTATGGGTTGGAGAATTTTTTGTGTTTTGTGGGAGGACAGAGAGGAAGAATTTGCAGCTGTCAGAACAAAGTATAACTTAGTAGATGACTAATAGTGAAGGAGGAGGAGATTTCAGCAAAGCAACAACAGATGAGCTGAAAAGGGAAGCCTCAAAACTTAGCAGAGGTGGCATGAGCCTTACTGCAGGATAGCTGCTAGTAAAGCTTTCTTCTCCACCCACCCCTCCACAAAACAGATTCAGAGACTGTCACATCAGAAGAGCAGGTGACAGCCACAGAAGCCAACAAATTTGAAGGTGGTTAAACAATGGCTAAAGACTTTGTCATAAGCTCAGGCAATTAAGGTCAACAAAAACGTTCATAGGACTGTGCCTAACTTAGATATACACACGAGCTTAGACATTACCTGAGGAAGATGCCCTTCTTGGTGGATTTAAGCCTGCTTGCTGAGTTCCCTCAATCTTTACCTGCGTATTCGAAATCAGGGGTCTCTAACCTTGGCAACTTTAAGCCTGGAGGACTTTAACTCCCAGAATTCCCCAGCCAGCAAAGCTGGCTGGGGAATTCTAGGAGTTGAAGTCCTCCAGGCTTAAAGTTGCCAAGGTTAGAGACCCCTGCTCTAAATTGCCTGAATCCCTTGGACTATCCTGAACTGTTGAGTCCTCTTAATTTGTTTTAAATTTTGTATGCATATTGTTTTACTATATGGCTGTTCACCGCCCTGAGTCCCTCGGGAGATAGGGCGGTATACAAATTAAATAAACCTCTAAACCTCTTTTCTAAACCACTTCCACCTCTAAACTCCTAATATGACCAGGTTATAAACTATGGGCTATATATTGAAAAAAAAAATCTATTAAAAGTCATCCTTTCTTTCCCATCCCATTAAAAAAAATGTGTTAGTAAATAAAAGGTCTACCAAACTCTATCTGATTTTTGGCTACTAGAGACTAACTCTGTGGCTCTGCCTTCTATTAAGTGGCTATACCTCTCTGATACTCCATCTTGTCTTCCAGATCTCTACCTTGGCATTAAACCAATGTCAGGCTACTGCAGTCATAGAAGGCAGACCCCAACGTTCATATTATAGGCATCCTCACTAATCAGTGGCTGGTGTGTCTGCAGGGTATGTTTTCAAAAGTAAAAATGGTAGCTGCGATGGTGCAGTCAAACCTCAGCTGTCCGTTATAAAAACCAAGTGGATCTTTGATTGTACCATCATGGCTGCCATCTTGATTTTTTTTTTTTTACTATAGCCTGAATGTAACCAAGACATAAAGCATTGATAAAGGTTACCACCTTTAAAGCGCTCCATGGCATCAGAACTAGGTATTTGCGGGACCGCCTTCTGCAGCCAATAGCCTCCCACTGGCCAGTACGCTCCCACAGAGAGGGACTCCTCAGGGTGCCGTCGGCCAGACAATGTCGGCTGGCGACCCCCAGGGGGAGGGCCTTCTCTGTGGCAGCACCTGCCCTCTGGAACGACCTGCCCCCGGAGATACGCAGGATATCAGATCTCCGGGTTTTTCGCCGTGCCCTAAAAACTTTTCTCTTTCAATAAGCAGGGCTGACATAACCCCCCCCTTTTTTAAAAGATTTTTTAAGATTTTAGATTTTTAAATTGTCCAATTGGGTTTTAGTTATGAGGTTTTTAACTTTTGGCCACAATTTATAATTCTTTTAAATTTTAAATTTTGTATTGACTGTTATTTATTTCTGGCTGTGTACCACCCTGAGTCCAGCAGGAGAAGGGCGGTATATAAATTAAATAAAATAAAAAATAAAATAAAATAAATATCTGAGATGACAAATCAAGCTCTGGGTTGCAGTTGCCTGCTCTTTTATTTCATAAGGATGCCTCAGGAATAAGACTCAGAGACATTGTTTAAACACAGGTCATGCTTCAAGTGATACTTTACAAATCCAGTGTTTGTATCAATTTTATTAACTGGCTGAATTTAAAAACATAAAATAAGTTAGAGTGGAGAAGTGAATGTACACCAAGCTCCTTATTGGGAATCTAGCACATAGTAGGTTCTATCAATCAACCTTCCCACCCAGAGTTAAGCATGGCAAGATGGGTGGGTAATAAATTTTACAATTTTTTTTTACAAATAAATAAAATAAATAAACCCTACCTCCTGAAGTGGAACCCCATTATGAATGTTCGAACAGCACTGAAAGTACAAGCATTCCAATCTGACCGTTTCTCTGTTGTATTAGCAAGTTTTGTATAACAACATGAGGTAGTCATCTGAAAATGCTCCACATTTAATCTTGCTGCATTCATTTGGGCCCAACTCTCCATGTTACCAAAAATCAAAAGAGCCCTGGTGGTACAGTGGTTAAAATACAGTATTGCAGGCAAACTGGAGTTTGATCCTGATGGGATTCAAGGTTGACCCAAGGCCTTCCATCCTTCCAAGGTCGGTAAAATAAGGACTCAGATTGTTGGGGGCAATATGCAAACAATGCTTCTACATTGTAAACCATCCAGAGAGTGCTGTAAAGTGCTATGGGGCGGTATATAAGCCTAAATGCTATTGCTATCACCTGGAGTTGTGTTTCTGTTTCCAGAATATGAGTTTAGCTATTCCTCCCAGTTTGGTTCCAACCTGATAGCTCATATCTCATGAATATTCCCTCTAACCTTTCATATAATCAATTTTGGAACCCAACATGTAACACTGGGTCCAGGCAGAGCTTCAAATTGACATCTTCACACCGTTCATTCATATAGCCTCACCCAGAATCTGCAAGGAAGATTTGGTGGGAGACTGGGTGGGAGCGCAGAGAACTGGATCTGCCTCCATGTTTCAATTTGCTACTGCCACTTAACACAGGGCTTCTCCACCACGGCAATCAATTTATTCCCTTTTAGATTTAGCTACATTAGGTAAAGTATACAAAAGGAGTAAGAGGAAGCCAAAGAAATTAAAGGCATGAAACGGAGCTATAATCACTTCCATAATTCAAGCCTTTTTCATTATCGCATGTTTTCTCTGCATCAACAAACATCAATAATCTTCCTTGTTCACTTTCATACATTTCTCAATGATCTGCAGAAAGGCATAAATCCCCCTCCCATTTTATTCATTCTCAGCTGCCATATCTTTTCAACAAGGATTCTGTTAATTAAGGACTGCTTGGAAAGTATTTAACTCCTCTCCCCGCCATTTGTGCATTCACCCTTGCTATCTTTTAATTTGGATAGAGGAATAATGGTGGATTTTCTCCCAATAGTCAAGCACTGACTTGGTCTTCATGCAACTGTTAAATAGGTCGCACCGCCACTCTACACATAAATCGTATTTTCGCAATTCTCTATTTATACTGTCCATACCTGCATATTGAACATTTTTCAATATATTCTCACATTGAAATCTTCTTTTCATATTTTCTAGACACTAACATTTATAACATTTGTTTCAATTCCAATTTGACATTTCACGATCATTCCTTCAAACACTCCTGCCATCCTTCTATCACTTCAATTACATACCATATCAGTTTATCACTTTTATTTGTAATTCTATTTATTCTGCTGGAAGCTCCTTGTTTAGCCTTCTTGCCCCACTTCTAAAATATATGTTTAAAAAAAATCAACAAAATTGCTCTACATTTTTTAAAATTAAATATTTTATTAGTTTTAAAATGTGAATGTAATATAGGTTTACTAAATATATGTATAGCTGTTTAGGAAGTAAAATACTGTATACTTGATATATAGTGAAAGAGGAGATATGTAAATTTGTATATAGATTAAGGAATATATTATTTATTAACTTAAATTGGATGCAAATGTTAGAAACCAGAGACATTGAGCAATGTCCATTGTTTTACTTTTAAAATTGCTCTACATTTTCTTTGCCTTTTTTAATTTAAATGTTCCTTGTTCCTTGTTCTCTTTGATTACATTTTAGTTTCATTTTTAGTCTCATTTCATTTTTGGAACAACCGTTCACTTGTATTCATTTGTTTTCATTTACATCTTTTTTCATAGAATTGTTTTTGCTATATTTTTGTAATTTTCCTTCTTGCAGTTTGCTCTTTTTTTCATTTTGTAATTTTCATTTTTTATTTTTCTCTAAAGCAATCCAAATAAAAAAACCTGAACTATCTTTTAATCATCCTAATTTTCTTCGTTGGTGAAATGCTTAGGAAAATGGAAAGAGAGGTACATTACTTACATTACTTTTCAAGAATAAGTCTCCCTGTGAGGGCACATATTTACTTCCTTAAGAAATCAGAAACAATACAAGTAGTCCTTCACTTCTAACCATTCATTTAGTGACCATTCAAAGTTACAAGGGCACTGAAAAATGTGACTTACGACCGTTTTTCACACTTACGACCATTGTAGCATCCTCATGGTCACAAAATCAAAAATTCAGATACTTGATAACTGGAATGTATTTATGACAGTTGCAGTGTCCTGGAGTCATGTGATCACCTTTTGCGACCTTCTGACAAGCAAAATCAAGATTTTGATTCACTTAACAACTGTGTTACTAACTTAGCAACGGTAGTGATTCACTTAACAACCGTGGCAAGAAAGGTTGTAAAATGGGGGAAAAATCACTTAACAACTGTCTTGCTTAGCGATGTAAATTTTGGGCTCAATTGTGTTCCTAAGTCTAGGACCAGTGGTGGGATTCAAATAATTTAACAACCGGTTCTCTGCCCTAATGACCAGCTGGGTAGGTGTGGCTTGGTGATCATGTGACCGTGTGGGCATGGTCAACTCAATGTCACTCACATCGATGGGTGCTTCACCTTAGTGTTACAATGTAATAAGGGTTAACCAGAGAGGCAGTTTCTATAAGCAGGGCAATAAAGATTAGGCTAGAAACACCAGAATGTTTCCTTCCTGCCTTCCTTACAGGATTAGCCCTGTAAAGTGGGAAAAAACAAAATAAGATATCTTCCAACAACTGATTCTCCGAACTGCTTAGAAAGTTAACAACCGGTTCTCCCGAATAGGTGCGAACTGGCTGAATCCCACCACTGTCTAGGACTACCTGTAAACAGTTACTGTTCCTGATGTCATCAGTGTCCTTATAGCAAAAAAACCCCAATAATACCTTCCCTAAATGGCAGTCATGTTATTCTGCAAAAAAAAAAAAAAAAAAAGCAGTAGCATTTACACAATCTTTTGGCATCTTGAAAATTGTGTCATAAATTATATAAGCTAACTTTATAAGCTTTATGGATAATTGACTTACAACAGAGTTTTGCCAGCATGTTTGTGTGTGTATCAGATCTATGAGCACATTCATGTGTGGTTGTGTTTCTATACCCCTGTCTCCGAGCGTATATGTAATTTTCCTTTCTGTTTTTGCATTCTGTCTCTTTCTGAAGGTTCATCCAATTTAAGTCACAGCTTCTTTTGCAAGCATGAGCCACCACTAGGGGGCAATGCATCCTCTAATTACACCAGTAAAGTCAAGGTCCTTTGGCAAAGCCACCCCTGATGAACTTAAATGGATTTTAAACATTAATATAATAGGTGTTTAGTTAAGAATAGGGAGGGCAGGGTGAGTGTGTGTGTGTGTGTGTTTTAAATGAGCCAGCAGGTTCTGAAGAATGCATTAGGAATGGCAAGTTCTGAGTGGCTACTAAATTTATTTCGGTAGTTGTGAATTCCAATTGTCAAGGAGGCTTGGGGATGCTAATTTGAAGAAAAGCTCATTTTGATAAATGCCGGTGCAATGACCCTCATAAATCGCAGACTTATTTCTGGAGTTAATGGAGGGTTACTAATTTCACAGCAGCAGAAGGAGCTTCTTCATTTACTTATGATGCCTCCTGCAGGCCAAGCAGAGGGACTTAAAAGACTGTGAACAGAGGCAGTCATGTCTCCTTTTGAGAAGAATTGATGTACAATTCTGCTGGAATTACAAATGGAAAGGAAAGGGCAAAACCCCAACGGCAAAATAAAGTTTTGTGTAGTTTGGCTTGAAACTCAGGTAAATGGGTTTCTTATAGCCGTCTTCCAATACTTGAGGGCAGTGGTGAAATCCAATTTTTTTTACTACCGGTTCTGTGGGTGTGGCTTGGTGGATGTGGCAAGGGAAGGATATTGCAAAATCTCCATTCCCACCCCACTCCAGGGGAAGGATACTGCAAAATCCGCATTCCTACCCCACTCTGGGGCCAGCCACAGGTGGTATTTGCCAGTTCTCCAAACTACTCAAAATTTCCACTGCCGGTTCTCTGAACTGCTCAAAATTTCCGCTACCAGTTCTCCAGAACCTGTCAGAACCTGCTGAATTTCACCCCTGCTTGAGGGGCTGCCACAGAGGGGAGGGGGTCAAGCTGTTTTCCAAGGCACCTGAAGGACAGACAAGGAATAATGGATGGAAACTGACCAAGGAGAGATAACAGTGAGAACAGTCAACCAGTGGAACAGCTTGCTTTGGACGTTGTGGGAGCTTCATCACTTGAGACTTTCAAGAAAAGATTGGACTGCCATTTGTCAGAAATGATGTAGGGTCTCCTGCTTCAGCGGGGGGTTGGACTAGATGATCTATAAGATCCCTTCCAACTCTGTTAATCTGTTATATCTGTTATTTTCACTGGATATTCTGAGTCTTTCATTTCGCAGCCGGTGCTAAATAGGATTCACCTTGAGATCAAATAAGTGGTGGGATTCAAATTTTTTTACTACTGGTTCTGTGGGTGTGGCTTGGTGGGTGTGGCATGGCGTGGCTTGGTGGGTGTGGCAGGGGAAGGATACTGTAAAATCTCTGTTCCCTCCCCACTCCAGGGGAAGGTTACTGCAAAATCCCCATTTCCTCCCAATCAGCTGGGACTCAGGAGGCAGAGAACAGATGGGGGAGGGGCCAGTCACAGGTGATATTTACCAGTTCTCCGAACTACTCAAAATTTCCGCTACTGGTTCTCCAGAACTGGTCAAAACCTGCTGAAACCCACCTCTGGCTCAAATGCCTTGAATGATTCTTTGTACTTGATAAATTCCTACAGAAAAGACAATAGGCAAATTAGCATCAACCAAATGACTTTCCTCTGTCTCTATTTATTTATTTATTTAATGAAATTTAGGTACTGCCTATCTCACCCTCAGGGAGTATCATTACACATAGCTCAGTTATAGGAAAGCTTCCCTGTAGATAAGCCCAGTTCAGTTGGCAGTATTTATCCAGGTTTTGTTGACCTAGAAAGGTAAGGAAAGGTAAGTACCTAGATGAGGAACTAAGACTTCCAGAACCACATATTAGACTGAGGTTGAAAAATATCCCAGAAGATAGCAGTGCCAAATGATTTCTATATTATCGTTGAGAAAACTACGTGGTTGTGTCGTGAGGAATTAAATTCAAATTTAATGTTAATAAACATTAAAAACATTAGAATCATTGAATATAAAATAACAGGACAAAATAAAATCCTGTCTTTCCACGATCATATGATTCTCAAATGCCTAGATGCTTGAAATAATAAAAGACTTTTAATAATGCCCTAGAAGTAGTGAAAAAGCCAACTTTGTGTATTAGTCTAAAGTTATTAGACTAGAAACTGAAAGACCATGAGTTCTAGTCCTGCCTGAGCCACAAACCCAGCTGGATGACCTCAGGCCAGTCATTTTCTCCCAGCCCTGGGAAGAAAACAATGGCAAACCATTTCTGAAATCTTGCTTTAAAAAATGTAGGAACTTCTCCAGGCACCAGGCACCAGGGGTCAAAACTGACTCAAAAGTGAAAAAGGAGTAATATCTCATGATGTTCCATTAGTTCTTGGATCATTATAATAAACAAATGTAAAATATACTTTCTACCTGTATATGACCCCCTTTTAGCTCTCCTTCCTCTGATCAGTATAACAGCTCAGGAAACAGGAATACTGTACATCAGTGTTCCTCAATGTTAGCAACTTTATATGAATTCAACTCCCATAACTTTCAGTTAGTGTGGAGATTGAACTCCACACATCTTTAAGGTTGAGGAACATTGCTGTAAATCAGAGGTCTTCAAACATGGCAGCTTTAAGACTTGTGGACTTCAACTCCCAGAATTCTCCAGCCAGTCTTCTGGGAGTTGAAGTCCACAAATCTTAAAGCTGCCACGTTTGAAGACCTCTGCTGTAGATGTTTAACTACCGGTACTTTGTTGTCATTTTCATAACATTTTCAATTGCCCCAAAGGTGCTTTTTCAAAAGACAATTGGACTTTCTTTGTGTTTCCTTGAAGATGTTTCGCTTCTCATCCAAGAAGCTTCTTCAGCTTCTCATCCAAGAAGCTGTCGCCTTTGGGACAACCATGACCTGGATGACTGAGAATCTCCATAGACAATTGCTATGGAAAGCATTGCATTAAAATCTAAACAGAAGAAAAATATATACCTTATATTGATCCAGCGACATTTCTTTTATGTTTGGATGATGCCAAACTCCATATTTTAGAATTTGTGTTTCATGGTGAGATTGATTCAGTAAGAGCTTTATGCTTCTGGCGTGCTAACACGTCTCTTTGACCTGAGATGGGTTTCCAGAATAAACTCTGGAAACTTTCTTTGCCCATTCTTTTCTTACCATCTTAAAATGCAACGGCATACAGCTGACAATGAATTGTGCTGGGATTTGGACCCAAAGCAGAGAAGTAGTAGCCAAGAACTTCACTTTGAGTCTGTAATTACAAAGCAAGGTGACCCAGGAGAGAGAGAGAGAGAGAGAGACAGGAGTGTGCACAGGAGGCGGAACATTTTCCTGGTATTTTAATCAAACAAAGAAAAGTCCCACCCAAGGTTTCTGAAAGCAGATTATACCCATTTGATATTTGGACAGGTTTTTCTGCCCTCACTCTGTGAAAAGGGCAGGCTGTGAATTCAAAGGGAAGAATGACCCAAAAGTTGAGAAAGTGATTATTCTGAGGGCTCTAGCTTGGATGACATCAAGCAACAACGCTGGGCAGGAGGTAGAAAGCACCTCGAGGCTAACCCTGGGTCAGCATGAGGTCTGTGTGATCTGAGCAATGAGATCTAATGCAGGTTGGATATTAAAGGCTAAATGGGATTAAACAAAAAGAAATTCCCCTTGTAACAAGTGGGAGGAAGCTTCAAAGATGGATTTTGTCCTTTCTCAAACAAAGAGAAGTCGCTTGCTGGCATAGCCTCTGGGCGAACCCACTGGGTGGATTTCAATGTGCTCAAGCAAGAGGCTTCTGTTGGTTTTTGAGCTCCAAAGGTATCTCAGGGGAAAGACCTTCATGTTCAAAAGCTCAGACTGGGTTTACCCTGCTTGTTCTCATTAGTTACTTTGTTGGGTCGTTCTCCCATCTCCCAGACTCACCTGGAGGGAATGGACAGTGATGTTCAAGACGCCCATTCAATTGACACTGTGAAATCAGCTTTCTTGGTATGCTAGTAATGGGGAGAGACTCAAATGCAATTGTCCTTTCAAGGACAATTACATCTTTAAAACTGGGTTTGCATATTGAGCTAAGCATAAGATAGCCCTTGCAGTAGCACTTAGACTTATATACTGCTTCATGGTGCTTTACAGCCCTCTCTAAGCAGTTTACAGAATCAACCTATTGCCCCCAACAATCTGGGTCCTCATTTTACCCACCTCGGAAGGATGGAAGATAGAGTCAACCTTGACCCTGGTGATATTTGATCTGCCAAATTGTAGGCAGCCAGCAATCAACAGAAGTAGCCTGCATTACTTCACTCTAACCACTGCACCACCATCAAGATGATGGAATTTGATTTGGGGTTGATGTGGGAACCCAACCATTTGTTGTTTAGTCAATGCAAATTACCCATACGTACATCCAGTCTACATTTGGTAGCCTAATTCTCATCTAAAAATCATATCCAAGAGGATATTAAGACAAATTATTTACACATCAAGATGAAGGGACATAATCAAAGATGTATGGAACACTGAGCATATTCACTATGGTTTGTAAAGATCTGGATATAAAGAATAACATTTCTTTATTGTTGGAAATGGCTGAAAAAGCCAATTTGGGGGACCAGGGGCATTGGGAAGGGGAGGGGGGAGGTATTAAAAAGTTAAGATGGCATCCCCGATGTGATGTATTTAAAGTGGGGCATGGACAGGGGTGCTATTCAGCAGCTTCTGACAAGTTCTGGAGAACTGGTAGCGGAAATTTTGAGTAGTTCAGAGAACCAGCAAATATCACCTCTGGCTGGCCCCAGAGTGGGGTGGGAATGGAGATTTTGCAATATTCTTCCCCAGGAGTGGGGAGGGAATGGGGATTTTGCAGTATCTTCCCCTGCCATGCCCACCAAGCCACGCCCACAGAACCAGTAGTAAAAATAATTGAATTCCACCATTGGGCATTGATGTGGTTTGGCTTTTTTTTTTACTGCCCCAGTGGATGTCTTCAAGGGGATCTTTCCCTTGGCATTTTAATGAACTGCTGGAAATAAAAGTGTAGCATAAAACCACAGAACACTCAGTCCTCATGGCCACCCCATAACTCAGTAAGTATAGAAACAAAACCTCCAACATTCCGACACAATTGCCCCTTTCTTTTTAGACATTTCAAAGTACATTCTGGTTCATGAAATTGATTGAGGACAGGTAGAAGACCCATACAGACCCTGTTTTCTTTATGGCATTATAAAATGGAGTGGCCATGCACCCTATGAAAGAGAATCCTTTATGAGTGTGGCTGTCAGAGGACAGTTTCACCTGTGTACTGCTCTTCATTTCATGTCTGATCTGACCAGATAGGAAGAGAGTGTGAAGCCTTAAAGCAGGGGTGTCAAACTCAAGGCCTGGGGGCTGGATCCGGCCCGCAGGGTGCTTAGATCTGGCCTGTGGGGCCACCCTGGAAACAGCAAAGTTAGATCAGCCTGTGGGGCCTCTGCCAGCAAAAACAGACTTTGCGAGGGCAGCACACAATCCTCCCAAGCTCTGTTTTTGCTGGCAGAGTGTTGCAGGAGGCCGTCACAGCCAAAAACAGAGCTTGCGAGGGCCCTGCGAGCCCTTCCCAAGCTCACTTTTCACTGGCAGATGGTTACAGGATGCCGTCACAGCCAAAAACAGAGCTCAGGAGCCCGTTTTCACTGGCAGAGTGCTCAGGCCTCCACAGGTGACCCCCAATACGAGTGATGTCATGCTGGCCACACCCACCCTGGCTCCCCGAGGTCAAACACAACCCTGATACGGCCCTCGGTGAAATTGAGTTTGCCACCCCTGCCTTAAAGGGACCAACCTTTAAGCAAGCACAGAGATGATGGCTTGCTTGTTCACAAGCTTTCTCCTGTGGGGAAAGATGCTGATTTTTTTCCTGTAGTTTCTGTCAATTCTGAACTTTTTAAATGGGCAACTTATGCATGTACATTTGCGGATGCACTTTTAAACATATTTGAAGTCAAGTTGTAATAATTATTTATCAATTAATATGCAAATCTGAGCACGCCTCTTTCTTTTTTTTTGATGCATTTCCACGTTGTAGGGCAATTCAAGGCCAGCTTAAAGCCAACTAATTCTTTTTGAAAATAAAACCATGATCTTGAGCAATTGATGCTTCTAAATGCCTGTTTAATTAGTTCAGGTAACCCAATTATTCAATGGACTTTCATCTGAGTGCAAATGAGTGTTATTTTCTTTATAATGTCCAGGAATAAGAGCCTCCAAAGGTACTGTACAGTGATTAACCAGAACAGTGCCAAGGTCTTCTAACTAATAAGAGATACTGGGACCCACAAATGAAGATAGATATACGTGTCCCATGCAGGGGTGGGTTCTAAATTTTTTTACTACCGGTTTTGTGGGTGTGGCTTATTTTGTGGGCATGGTTTGATGGTCATATGACAATTCTTTAGGATTTAGCAGAGGTACTGGTCTACCAGACTTTTAACTGCTTACAGAGCCATACTGGTCTACCCATTTGTTTTTGGAGCGTTCCGGTCTACCTATTTGATTTTGGAGCACACTGGTCTACCATCACACTGCCTTTTACCGCTAATCAGCTGTAGGGCAGCCCTTTGAAGTGCCACGGCAAGAGTTTAAACAGTTTTCTTCCTTCTAGCCGATCAGTTGGGACTCGGGAAGCAGGGAATAGACTGGGGGTGGGGCCAGGCAGAGGTGGTATTTACCAGTTCTCCGAACTACTCAAAATTTCTACTACCAGTTTGCAAGAACTGGGGAGAACTGGTAGCAACCCATCACTGGTCCCATGATAATATTGCAGGATCCAATCTGGGATTGATCACCAGGACCAGAAGTTTAGTCTTCCGAGTTTTCGGATTCATGCTGGAGCCCATCCTCAGGGAACTCTTTTCTACTGGAATATTCTGGTAGAGAGAAGTTCCCTGATGATGGGCTCCAGCATGAATCCAAAAGCTTGGAAGATTAAACTTGTGGTCCCAGTGACTGACCCAGATTGGATCCTGTAATATTGGGGCTCTAAAGAAGATTCTTCAATATACATATAATGCATTAAGTGGCTTTACACTTAATTGCACTAAACCAGAGTTTCCTCACTAACCAGAGCCTGCGTGGCATAGGAGGCTAATGCCTCCTACTAAGGCAGCATTTAACATCCAGCTGCCTGCAATTACTGCGAGTTCAATTCTTACCAGGCTCAAGGTTGACTCAGCCTTCCATCCTTTCTAAGGTGGGTAAAATGAGGACCCGGTTGTGGGGGCAATAAGCTGACTTTGTATAAAAATATACAAAAGTATGAAGGCTATTGCTTAACGCACTGTAAGCCGCCCTGAGTCTCCGGAGAAGGGCAGCATATAAATAAAATTTTAAAAAAACAAATAAAAAAACCATGATTTATTAAATCAGCCATGATGAGAGTCATAAACTATTACTTTTTCTAATCCCAATGGTTGGGTTCACTTAATATTTGGAAACAGTAGCCAAATACATTTTAACTTGGTAGATTTTGTGAACTCAGCCTTGTGAGATGAATGC
This sequence comes from Ptyas mucosa, assembly GCA_012654045.1. Taxonomy (NCBI): domain Eukaryota; kingdom Metazoa; phylum Chordata; class Lepidosauria; order Squamata; family Colubridae; genus Ptyas; species Ptyas mucosa. Next base: position 77,847,070 of record WNWU01000001.1, read on the forward strand.
TCAATGTTGTATGAGACCATCAAGAATTGAGTCTATTCATAAAGTTATGAATTACATAAATCCAGTGGTGAAATCCAATTTTTTAAAATACCGATTCTGTGGGTGTGGCTTGGTGGGCGTGGCTTGGTGGGCATGGCAGGGGAAGGATACTGCAAAATCCCCATTCCCACCCCACTCTGGGGCCAGCTAGAAGTGGTATTTGCTGGTTCTCCAAACTGCTCAAAATTTCCGCTACCGGTTCTCCAGAACCTGTCAGAACCTGCTGGATTTCACCCCTGCATAAATCCATGGGTGTGTGTCATGAGAACAGAGTCAAAGAAACTCAGTAAAATTCAGGAATCCCATCAGTATCTGATTTTGCTTTGTTTCTACCCATCCACTGCTCAATGATGCCATGGTTTCTCTTAAGGATAGGCCTGGGATCACAGTCTGTAATCAACAGGTGTTGTGAAACAAGCCAGCAAACAAGACAACATTTATTCTCTTTAAGAATAGACCGGGCAGCCACTTGTCTGAAATGCTGTAGGGTTTCCCGCTTGAGCAGTGGGTTGGAATAGAAAACCTCCAAGGTCTTTTCCAAATTCTGTTTATTCTGCTAAATAATGAGGTTTAGAAAGATGTCTCTGAAACATGGCGTAACTACAGCTTCCTATCTAATGGGATTCTACTGCAATATGCAGCTGACCTTTCTAGATTTTGGCCTCTTTGATTTTCCTTCGGTCAAGAATGTCCACATTCAGAAGCAGTGTATAAGCATTTATAAAAGGATAAGCCAAATAAGGCTCCCAAGAGTCATAATTCAAACACATCTGCATCTGATGTAGATGGAAAACAGAATGCTGGCTTACAGGAAACAATAAAGATCTAACTCCAAAGTGCAACCATAAAGCTTGATTTATTTATTTATTTAAACAATAATAACCATGTTATTTCTGGATAACATCTGATCTACATCACAAAGAAGAAGGGGTCAACCTATTCTCCAAAGCAGGACAAGAAGCAATGGGTGGAAATAATCAAAGAGAGAACAAATCTAGAACTAAGGAGACATTTCCTGACAGTGAAAACAATTAATTAGGGGAACAACTTGCTTCCAGACACTGTGAATGCTCCAACACTGGAAGTTTTAAAGAAAAGATTGGATAACCATTTGTCTGAAATGGTACAAGGGTTTCCTGCCTGAGCAGGGGTTGGGCTAGAAGACCTCTAAGGTCCCTTCCAACTCTGTTATTCTATTTCTATTGCTATGAGAGTAGTGAGGATCAACAAATCGTCCTCCTGACAGTTCCAAAACTTGAAATGACTTTCTGGGGCAAAATGGAAGAACAATCTAAGGCAGTCCATTTGGAGAGGTGATTTTCCAGGACCTTGGTGGCTTCCATCACATTTGCTTGAGCGTCATTTAAATATTACTGGTCACGTTACATTGTAGTTGTTTGGAAATAATTATATCCATATCACAGACAGTAAATAATAGATGTGCTTTCAGTAACATTTGATTCATGTTCTGTTTTAATATGGCAAACTTAGAAGTAATTTAATCTCCCAGTAAATTGAACTGGTAGGGGGTTCTTCACACAGAAGATTGCAAGTTATTAATTCCAGACAGTCTTCATCTTGTACAATTAGTCACTGTTTGCAGCTGGAAATGTTTTATTAATTTTCTATAGCAGTTGATTTTCCACAGTTTTCTCAGTTTAAATTAAGCAGTAAGAGCTGCTGTTCCTTCTTAAATAAATTTCCTTTCTGCAAAAAGACACATGCCTCTGGCTATGTCAATTTCCCCATTTGATTAAAGTGCCAGCAGGCAATTAATAACTTAATGCATTTTAAAGTACTTTTGGAAAAGTAATTTGAATAGCCAAACTTGAGGAGTTGAATTGATTGTTGCACAAGATTTAACACATGCTTTTTATGTGTGTGTACTGTATGATATACAGTACACACATACACACACATCTTGCAAAGGACAAAGAAGACAGTATCACAGCCTAGTGCAAAATAGTTCTTTTTTCCTACTCCATGGCAATGATTGATTGCTATAGCTATTAAAAATATAATATATAGTAATACAAATGAAAGCAGAATTACAAGATTAAAACTTAAGGCATCCTGAAAACCGCATAGCTTAACCTGTTGGATGAGAACATATTCTTGGGACACAAAGTAGCTTCTAATCATAATCTCCTTCCAATTTTACTCTTTTTAATTTTACAAAAATGAGGTAGCGTACAAGGTAAGTGCTGATGAAACATGCTTGTGATCTTGCACAGTTGCTTGATTACTTTAGTCTGTTTATAAATGTTGGAATCCTTGCAGACTCAAATTTGTTCTAGATAGAACAATGCTTTTCAAACTTCAGAACTTTAAGATGAGCGGACTTCAACTCCCAGAAACCCCCAGACAGTATACTGTCAGAAAACATCCTCACCAGCAACCAACACCCAGGCAAGCAGGGATTAACACCAGACAAACAATCAAGCAGAAAACAATACCCTAGTCAAGGAACTACTAAGGAAACAAGCAAGCAAGCAGACAAACAAGCAGAAAACAATATCCAAATCACAGGAATTACCAAGAAGAACCCCCTGCCCCAGCACTGGCAGAACAAACTTCTGTATATAAACAGGGAGTAAACCAGTGGTGGGATTCAGCCAGTTCGCACCACTTCAGGAGAACCGGTTGTTAACTCTCTGAGCATTTTGGCAAACTGGTTGTTGGAAGAAATAATTGGGGCAGAGAACCAGTTGTTAAATTACTTGAATCCCACCACTGGAGTAAACCTCACATTCACTAGCACTGATGGTAGCATATAGTTGGGTATTGAAATGTGTACAAGCAAACAACCAGGCTCAGAGAGTATCACGGAGTCCACGGAAAGTTATTGTGTAGTAGCTTCAGAGAACCTGAAGGAAGCAGATTATGTAGGCACATTTTAGTCGAATTTCAAGCTTGTACACCTCACCAAAAATGGCATTGATCACACTTGTGGATGATCTGTAGCAGGATGGGAGTGGTGCACACATCTTTGCTTTCCTTAATCTCTTTGATACCATCAACTATGATAACCTCCTGGATTGGCTATGTGGGATGGGAGTGGATTGCACTGTGGTTGGGCTGATTCTCTTCCTTTTTTGCCAAAGCTGGTTCCCAGCATTGTTGGTACGGATGGGAGAGGTCTAATTCACACCCCCTGTTTTGTGGGATGTCTAGGAGCTTGATATGGAGCCATTGGTTGAGATTGCCTGATAGCCTGGTGTGTACACTGATGATACCCAGTGTCATCTCCAATCTGGGCTGACAAAGGGGTATTATGGAGGCTCTCCCTTGATGTCTGGAGGCTGTGAAGGTTTGGATGAGGGAGAATCAGTAAGACTAAATGGTCCTGGGTTTTAGGGTCACCTAGTTTGGAGGACTTTTCAACTCTTCTTTTGAATAGGGTTCCATTACCCCCAAACTTCATCAGTGCACAACTTGGGTGTCTTTCTGTATCCAGGCTCCTGTTTGAGGAGCAGGCAGCAGACCTGGCTAGGAGGATTTTGTCCCAGCTTCATGTTGTGCATCAATTGCACTACATTCTGCTTTGCTCACAGTCATTTATGCCTTAGTCACTCCTGCCTGCATTCTATATGGGGCTATCTGTGCCTACAGTATACAAAACAGAGCAATATTAAAGGTTTATGGGCTTGTTCTTTCCATTGGCACAGCCTATGAATTGCATTAAAATTGCATTGAATTTGAATGCAATTAATTGGAAAATGAAAACTGGACCTTGAATCAGAAATGGGGCTGAATATCAGGAATGGTGATGAATATATTACAAAGTGATGATGATGTCGATGATGATTACTGGTCTAGATTAATGTTTTTCAAGCTTGTTAACTTTAAGATGCGTGGACTTCAGTTCCCAGAATTCCCCACTCTGGAAGTTGAAGCCTACACATCTTAAAGTTGCTAAGTTATTGGTGTAAGTTATACAAGTACCAATAAAGGAGAATATTTGTAGCTCAGGGTTGAAATGAGCGGTCCTTGGTCCTCAGCCCAACTACCTGTCACCAGAGTGCCATCAAATTAGCCACCAATAGAAATTAACAACATCTATAGACTACTATGCAAAAGAGACAAATCAACCAGCCCAAAAGAGAAAAAGACTTCAGCACCTCTTCACCAGTAATCAGCACTCAGATCAGCATAGATTAACTCCAAGGTCAACTTCAAATCAACAATCAAGTAAGCAACAACCCAATCAAGAAACTGCCAAAGAGCCATCAGTAAACACCCCAACCAAAGAATCTCTAAGACTGCCCCCCACCCACACAGAGAGGCAAGACACCAGACTATAAACCAGCAGCAAACAGCACTCCTTTCTAGCACTGATGATGTTTGTTAGGGAATGGCTATTGCCTAACTGGTTGGGTTGGCAATATATATAAACCATCAATGCATGTTTGCAGTCAAAATGTAATATATAGTTTTAAGACTGTAATGCTGTATTGCATCATACTGTATTCTGATTGGCTAGCTTTGTAGTCAATGTACTTAAGAGGAAGCTTGAATCATGGCTTATTTTTATTACATTATTATTGCTACCTTTGCTCCTCTCTGCCTGTTCTACTTGTTGTTTTCTACTGCTTTACTGATTGTTTTACTGCTGTACTTGTTCCTGTTTGCAACTCCAAAAAGAACTGTTTTATTGCATATGACTACAACAACTGGTAAGAAGACTTTGTTCTTGGACTATCCCAGGATTGACAATTTAACTATCTTTATCTGTGTATGACCTGGATTGTTTATTGGACTTTGCTTTGCTTTTTCCTAAAAGTAAAAGAATATCACAACTCAGTGTGTCTGTGTATTGACAGTGCTTATTTACAATCACCCTCAGCCATTTTCTTATGTGCACAACCTTGCTACTCAAGGCTTACTCTGCGCATATTCCTTAACAATGTTACCTAGTTAAGGTAATGAAACGTCTGAAAGAAATCAAGCAAGCTCGGAGAGCACCAAGGACCCCTCAGTTATACAAATGCTAACGTCAGCTGCCCACTAGAGGTCGCTATTGTAGAGCAGCCTGGAAGACCATCCTTTACTAAATTTAGCCAACAAAGCTTTTAATCGCACTTTTGGGCGAACCAGTCCATTAGGATTACTTACAGGCATACTAAACATTAAGCACTTGTTTTATGGCTTTGCTGGATCAAGGCCTAAGTGAGCCTTGATATTATCTTGAATCCATTCCAGGAATTGTCAGTCTGTGAATATGACAAATACTGGAAATGGGAGCCTATTTTTAACTTAGTACCAGTTATATTCCATGCTCAAGAAATGGAAATATTGTCAGTGAAACAGCCAAGGCTGCTGAACGGCCAGTCTGGGTGATAGTGGGCATAAGGGTCATATAAAAAGAGGGTTGTCTCCATCCCCAGGGGCTCTGGCTCTCAGACTTTGGCTCACCTTCTCTGTTGTGCTGCCATGTGCACTAGGATGGCACAGACTCAATGTGTGATTGGTAAATTATAATATGTGTGCCAGGGGTGAAATCCCGCAGGTTCTGACAGGTTCTGGAGAACCAGTAGCGGAAAGTTTGAGTAGTTCGGAGAACCGGCAAATACCACCTCTGGCTGGCCCCAGAGTGGGGTGGGAATGGAAATTTTGCAGTTTCCTTCCCCTGCCACGCCCACCAAGCTATGCAGAGCAAGCCATGTCCACCAAGCCATGCCCACAGAACTGGTAAAAAAAATTGGATTTCACCACTGGTACATGCATATATGTGGTCCTTATTTAACGACCATGCATTTAGCGATTGCTCAGTTATGATGGCCCTGAATGAATGGTACTTATGTTTGGTCCATGAAGTTGCCACTATCACATTTTTGAGGAGGAGAAGAAAAACAGGAAAGGGAGAGGGAAGAAAGAACAAAGACAAAAAAGAGGAGGAGGAAGAGGAGGAAGAAATAAATAATAACTGGTGGCTCTCTTGTCTGGAAATATTGACACTTTTTTCAGGTTAAATCCCTCTGGAAAATAGATGGGATAATATCTTGATTCTGAAGAAGCATGATAGGTATATAGCCCATGCAATGCTTGATATTTACCATTAGATGGGGATAAATAGTAAAATGCAATTCAATTTTTTAAATTTATATACTGAACATAGTTGCTCGTCATCAAAGTATGCTTTAGTAGAATATCATATGAAATTATTCAATAAAATGTCATCAATGAAAATAAAGAAAAAGGTATTCTTAAAATCATTTTAACAAAAATAGCATAAAGCAATGAGGAACAATACTGTATAATTATGTATAAAAAGGAAAAATGTTTCTGAGAAAAAGACTCACCTAACATATTCAAGTTCGACTTGGCAGTGTTAAATGTGATCAGTGGGAGAAGCACTGTTGAAATAAAGATTTATAGTTTACTTAGAAAACAGCTGCTTTGAACCTGTGTGCCAGAATCTTGAATTGTTATATAATTTAATTATTAAAAATATATCTAAGTTTAGATCAAGAATAAAATAATATTTTCTCACAGAAAAACATGTTGAACTGCGGTTGATTCTCAAGGTTAAAGATATATTAGCAGTCAATTATGATTATTTTTTGTTTCTGCACTACACTTATATAAATAATCTACATGTTTGTGGAGATTCTCAGTCATCCAGGTCATGGTTGTCCCAAAGGTGCTTTTTCAAAAGGCAACTGGACTTTTTGGTTCCTCTTTGAAGACGTTTTGCTTCCCATCCAAGAAGCTTCTTCAGTTCTGACTGAATGGTGGAGGGTGGAAGGATTTATATTCCTTGAAATCATCTGGTCATTAGTACTCTTTCTGAGAGTCGTTGAGGCCACTTGGTGGCTTATCTGTGCCCTCAGAGTCACCTGAATAGTGCAAATGTGTGTGGAACCTTCTTTCAGCAGTTCCAAGAAGGTTCCACAGTCATTTGCACTATTCAGGTGACCCTGAGGGCACAGATAAACCACCAAGTGGCCTTAGTGCGAATGACCAATGACTGCAAGGAATATAAATCCTTCCATCTTCCACCATTCAGTCAGAACTGAAGACACTTCTTGGATGAGAAACAAAATGTCTTCAAGAAAAAACAAAGGAAGTCCAGTTGCTTTTTGAAAAAGCACCTTTGGGATAAATAATCTACACTTTCCCCTTCCCAGTTCTAACTTATTGTGATGAAATCGAATTTGTTTTAGATGGAGAATTTTGAAGTAATTCTTATAACACAAGCTTGCAGTGGATTAGTTGGAAGTTACAATAAACTTCCAATGGTCTGCAGTTTACCCGACTTTCTGAGTTTCAATTCAATCCTACGGGTAAACTTTGTAAGATAAATCCTCCCGTAGAATTTTTTTTTTCATACTGGGAGATCACAGCTGCAGGAAAATTTTGAAATAAGGAAACACTACATTAAAAAAAAAAAGAAGACCACCACCAGCAATAGCTTTCCCACTTCTGATACTAAAGCTCAAAAGTATTACTAAGATAAATCCAAAAGAAATCCATTGAGAATAGGGTAGAAAAATAGAAGCCTCTTTTGCAAAGTGTAGGAAGTTAGCACCCACCCCTCTCCTGGAAGAATGAAATATTTTAGGAAATATTTAAAAGGCAGAATATTATATTCCCCTGGATGAGAAATGGAGAAACACGTTTTAAAGACAAAGTAGCTTCCTGCCTCCCCCCCCCACACCTTTGTTAATGGGTCAAAGGCAGAAACTCAATCCTTTGTCAAAGGACCATAATCTGCAAAACAATGGGGTCCCATCTAGCAACCGAAACTCACCACATGTGACCTGGGAAGCACATGGCTAGCTAAGACCCCCACCCCCTGGGAGTCTGCAACCAATCAGGATACTCTTTCTGGGCCCCAGGAGGTTCAAAGCCAGAGAGAGCTTAAAACCCGAAAACTTGCTGTATCTGCCCTTTTCTGTTCAGGAACTCAAGCCATGTGATCCTGTCCACCATTAAACCATCTTTCCAAGCAGTCTCCATGTTTCCAGTGTCTTTTTCCCCACTTGGAGCAGAACCCAGAAGGATATTTCTTCCAACATAAGAAAACTTCAGAAACTACAAAGCAGGTTTCAAAACAGCTTTGATTCCTATTATGGTCCTACTGGTTCCTTCCTTATCGAAAGGTCACAAAAGGTGATCACATGACCCCAGGACATTGCAACCATCATAATTCTATGCCAGTTGCCAAGCGCCCAAGTTTTGATCACATGACCATGAGGGTGCTGCAATGGTTATAAGGGTGAAGAATGGTCATATGCCACCTTTTTCCAGTGCCGTTGTAACTTTGAACAGTCACTAAAGGAATGGTTGTAAATCGACAACTACCTGTACAGTACATCACAATTTCTCTCAACTTGATTGACTCTGAAAGTATCAGATTTCTTGTTAAAAGAAAAGAATCACAGCTTCCTCATAGACCAGGAGGCTTTTCCTGCTGCCACGGTACAGATGGGCATCGAAACTAAGAATGTGTAGGTTGCTTTAGACCAGGGGTGCCCTTCATTGGCAACTTTCAACACTTGTGGATTTCAACTCCCAGAATTCCCCAGCCAGTCCACAAGTCTTAAAGATGCCAAGGTTGGACTCTCCTGCTTTAGATCGTTTGGTGTTTTCATGGTTGAGCAGGAGGATGGACTAGGAGACCTCCATGGTTCCTTCCAGCTCATCCATTCCAATCTCATTCTTATCCCAATGACAGCATTCAGAATGGTGAAATCTGGGCTCCTAAGTTGAAGATAGCTACTGTTGGTGAGAAGTGACTTGATTGATTTCTACTTCTTCCTCTGAAATGTGGAACAGAAAATTATGTTTGAGATTGAGAGTACCGCTTTCCCAGATCAAATGACAAACCGGGAGAAGCCAGTCTATTTCCCAGAGAATCCATCTAAATGTGACTGACCAAATCCTCAAATCTCCAAATAATGAAAACAAACTGATGCAAGTAACACAAATCTGCCGGAAGGCAACCATAAAGTGCCTTGCATCTCAGCTGGCTTAGGGAAAAATATCCATTAAGGAGGGATTATTAACATTAACACAAGAGGGGCACACAGACAAGCAATAGGAAGTCAGAAAAGAGTTTATTTCTACTTTACAGCCATTTTAGAGGACTGGGGGGAGGGGAATCCACAGGCTAGATTTTGAGGAACCACTTTCTGAATTTTGTTGGGAGAAGCATAAACATTTAAACTGCCCTTTCTCGTAAATTTATTTCTAATTATCTAACAGGGTGTGTTCATCTTGTTTAGATAAGTGTTGTAAGGTAGATACTCATCCCACAGTCATACTGAATAAAGTAGGAGTTTGAGCAGTTCAGAAACCTACTCCAGCCTGGAAGATACGGTTGTCAAAACTTCAATGACCCAATGGTTTACAGAAAGTACTGCTATGAATCATATGATTTGAAAACACACACACACACACACACACACACACACACACACACACAAGTTTTCCTGTCAGTTGTGTCCAACTCTAGGGCATGGTGCTCATCTCTGTTTCTTGGCTGAGGGAGCCAGTGTTGTCCCAGACCATTTCCATGGTCATGTGGCCAGCATGGCTATATGCCAAAGGCACACAGAACACTGTTACCTTCCCACCACAGTGGTACCTATTAATCTACTCACATTTGCATGCTTTTGGACTGTAGAGTGGGCAGGAGCTGGGCAAGTAATGGGAGCTCACCCTGTTCTGTGGAAGGTGGATCTTGAAACTGGGCTGTCACCTCTCCAGATGACAACCTCAGTGTCTTAAGCTGCTGAATCATCCAGGTGGTGGCCTAGAGGTGAAGACACTTGCCTCACACTTGGAAGGTTGAGAGTTCAGTTCTAGGCAGTGACAGATGTTTATCAGGGCACAAAGAGAAAATATTCGCTGCGAACTCTGTGTAGGCATCAGGAAGGACATCTGGCCAGTAACATTCAGCTCCATTCGGTTGCCCTGACTCCATCCCGATAAGAGATTACAGGGTTGTAAAAATACATTCATGCATGTATACACACATAATTTCTGATAAGCTTCTTTCCATTCCAGCTTTCCTGAAATAATTTTTCAGATCTTTTAACTAGAATAGCTGGCAATATGGCTTTACACATATGCAGTTCACAGGTCCATGCATACGTATTTTAAATAATTAGATTAATAAAGATGCAATTGCAGAATTCCAAGAAGACAGAGAAGATGGTCTGTGGGTAGAGAAGAGAGGTCTTCCTTTGCAGACATGGAAACCACTGATGTCTTTGAGAACCCAATGCAGCATTGATCATCTTGTGTTGGAGCTAGGATAGCTAGATGGAGGAGGCATCTGATTGATCAAATGTAAAGTCTTCTTGCTCTCCCAACTGTGCTCTTATTCTTTGCTTTTGCTACTCTTCTGTCAAAAGTGTCTACCTTTCCAGAATTACTTTTTAGGGCTTTGTATTTGATGATGCCTCCGCTTGATTCCCCCCCCCCTTCTCACTTTTGTATTGCCCTATGAAAGAATCCCAGAATTATTGCTCTTCTTTAGCCTGAAGAAAATGTATTATCATTAAATAAGCATTTCCCAACTGGTTATCTTTCAGATGTTATAAAACCATCAACTTCCTATTACCTATCATCTTATGACCAAAACTTTGTTGCTTATCACTGTTATTGTATGGACATTGCGAGCTTACGCACCAGAAACAAATTCCTTGTGTGTCTAATCACACTTGGCCAATAAAGAATTCTCTTCTAGTTTAACTAGCCAGCATGGCCAGTGTTGAACCTATCAGACTGAGGATGCTGCCTGGGTCCATATTTCCACCTGACCCCACCCTATTGCTCACTCCAGGTAGTTTCTATCTTTCACGCAACCCATTTCCAAAAGCTGTTGTGAAGATCACAGTAAAGGTATGCAGATTTACCAAGGAATTTGATAGTGAAATTTCCTTACCGATTTCAATTTATTTGATTAGGCTGCAGATGCAATGAATTCATAACTACAGCAGCACCTCAAATCTCCAACCCTTGCTAAATAACCATGTCTGTTTTGACTCACTGCTTATTCTTGTATCTTTTCCCTGTTCCATTGGATATAAATCTGAGTACTTCAAAAAAGGGTCATAATGCAGTGATGCAGGCTTAGTTATTATTTATTAAACACATTTATATCACCAGTTATATTTATAGTTTTTCAGCATTCCTGCTATATAAAATAACCCAGGTATCCATATTTCTTGTGTAGAGACTATGCTAGAAGAGAATGCTGAGATTAGAGATGGAAGCAGGGAAACAGAGAGTTGGCATGCCTCAGCAACAGTGGCAGGATTAGTCCTATGTACATTCAAGAGTCCATCTGAGTCCTGTAATACAATAGAAAGCCAACTGGCAAAAACAGCAGAGTTATATTAGCCTAACTGGCAAACCCAGTTCTTGAACTATTAAAGTATTCAGAACGGCAATGGCAATTTCCAGATAAATCATCATCATCATCAATATCTCAGGGGCTGCCACAAAGAAGAGGGAGTCAAGCTATTCTCCAAAGCACCTGAGGGTAGTACAAGAAGCAATGGGTGGAAACTACTCAAGGAGAGAAGCAACCTGAACCTTGGTGGCACAGCACCAAGGACTAAAGCACTGTTAAGTAACACCAGTTGCCTGCAATTACTGCAAGTTCAAATCTCACCAGGCTCAAGGTTGACTCAGCCTTCCATCCTTTCGAGGTAGGTAAAATGACGACCCAGATTGTGGGGGCAATAAACTGACTTTGTATAAAAAAGAACACCGCTTAGTGGGGGCCTGAAAGCCCTGCTAAGCAGGTATATACAAAAGTATGAAGGCTATTGCTTAACGCATTGTAAGCCGCCCTGAGTCTCCGGAAAAGGGCGGCATATAAATCGAACCAATAAATAAATAAATAAATAAATAAACCTAGAACTAAGGAGAAATTTCCTGACAGTTAGAACAATTAATCAGTGGAACAACTTGCCTCCAGAAGTTGTGAATGCTCCAACACTGGAAGTTTTTAAGATGATGTTGGATAATCATTTGTCTGAAGTGGTATAGAGTTTCCTGCCTAAGCAAGGGGTTGGACTAGAAGACCTCCCAGGTCCCTTCCAACTCTGTTATTCTATTCCATCATCATCATCATCATCATCATCATCATCATCATCCACAAATACCCCTAAGAGCCCCATTAAGGCTGAATTTAGGCACAGAATCCATTCCTGATTGATGGGGTAGAATTAGACCGGCATGTCCTGCAGAAGAAGTCCAGCTGCCTGGACTTTGCATTGTCCTGGAACAGTTCATTATGGGCCTGTGGCTTATCTGTTTCTGATCTTCAAAACACCTCCAGAGATCACTAGGTTGGATGAGACTGCTGGCCTGCAAAGACTCACCACTGCCTTTAAGTAGTAGCTGGGAAGCAGCCCCCTAGTCAGAGAGAATATGAGAAGGAAAAACAAGAAGGGGAAAACTGCCTCCAGCTACTCTATACGTTAATTATCACATCTTCTGGTACCCTGAATGGCTGTTCAATGACAGTGTCAGCAAGTGGAAAGAACCAAATTACTTTAATTATGGAGTAATTGCACAGAGTGATGGTAATTAAATCTTGATCAGTTTAAGTGAGCGAATTAATTGCTCCAACTTGGAATGCAAATCACAGCAAGAAGAGTTGTTTTGTAGTTTAATTAATGCCAGCCACTAAATTCTTTACTATATCTAAAATTCAGTTCATTAATAATTTGGGATATGCACTCACCTTAATGGGAACTCGGACAGAACGCATGCTGTGCAAGGTAGCTGGGCTGAGGAAAAGGAAGAGAAAACTTAATATTCTTGTCGGTTGTGGAGATATTAGTTGCGCACTCCACTTTGCCTTCCTGTGAAATGTGCAAATAGAAATATTTCCATATAATTACCTCCTGTCCCCTTTTAGTCAACATCCTCCGATTTGCTAAACAAGGTACCCTTTCAAATTTCAATTCCCATTTCCCTCCCCCCCCGCCACACCATTTTTACATTTGCAACATTATTTTTATTATTTATTTATGCCAGTTCTATTCTCAAATCCACTTTTAAAAGTCCTTTCCATTTCTGGACTTGTATTCCATACTAATGAGGATACTAGATGAAGAGGGTCTCTTGATGATATCTAGTGTACAGAGACAGGATACTTCTGCAAAGACAGTGGTGGACGGTGTGCTCGATGGGCAGCTCCAAATTCCCAAAGCATTCCTAAAAGCTGGATTTAATGTGCTTCTGGTATATCTAATAGCACCTGGGAGGAAGTTAAACAAAGAGCTCCCTCTGTGATTTCCCCTGCTCCCATTAGTTAACCTGTATGATATATTCCTGGTTCTGTGTTGCTTCCGTATACTTTACTGTTATTCTGTTTTGTTGTGTAGGAAGTTAAAACCCACCCCACTCCTAGAAAATGAAATATTTTAGGAAATATTAAAAGGGCAGAATATTTCCCCTAAAAGGGAGGCAGAAACTCAGCCTCCCCCACCTTTATTAATGGGCCATTAAGGCCTGGGCCAGTCTATTCTACATAATAAAGATCTACCTCCTTCAGGCAGAGCCATTTAATTGCCCTTCATTGCATCACCCAGCAAGATTCAACCAAATTTAGCACACAGACAACTTACAAAGCTAGCCATGACCTTTGACAGCAACCAATCAGGATATTCTTCCTGTGCCCCAGGAAGTTCAAAGGATATAAAACTCAGGGACTCCCAGCATCTCTTCCCTTTTTTCGCCCAAGATCTCCAACGCATGTGATCCTGTTCATCAATAAACCTTTCCAAGCAACTTCCATGAATCTAATGTCTTTTTCCCCACTTGGAACTGAACCCAGAAGGATATTTCTTCCAAAAGTTGTATGCAGTATAATTTGTTCTTAGCCTTGTCATATGAAGCCCTGATAACTTGCCTGCATGCTAGCAGATACCTCTATTAAAAGACAAAAATAAAATAAAAATAATGATTGTGAATTCAGTAACAAAATCACTAGTTAGTGCAGTCAAATGCCCCCAAACTTTTTCTAAAGGAGGGGAAAGCTGCTATGGGTTCCATGAATGGAGGAGATCCTCTGTCCAAAATATGGTTCAGAATTTGAAAAGTCTAGATAGTTCATTTTTGTTCAAAGCAATAAAATGAATCTATTAATCTGTAATTGCAAGAGTTGCCACAGTGTTTTTCATTTTCCCACAGGTTTTTGTTTAATGAGCTGGCTGGTGCTGCCAATGGATAAAAACCAGTAGAGGAGGAGGAAAAAAAGTCATTGACATATACAATAGTGCAGTGGGAAGAAAATATGGGTATGTGTAGAACAAGACCATAAGAAAGGCTGAGCGTCAAAGAATTGAGGTCTTTGAACTCTGGTGCTGGAGAAGACTCCTGCGAGTCCCTTGGGCTGCAAGGCGAACAAACTGGTCAGTCCTAGAGGGGATCAACCCTGGCTGCTCTTTAGAAGGCCAGATCCTGAAGACGAAACTCAAATACTTTGACCACCTAATGAGAAGAAAGGACTCACTGGAGAAGAGCCTAATGCTGGGAAAGATTGAGGGCAAAAGAATAAGGGGACGGCAGAGAATGTGAGTTCTAGATCTACTTAGGCATGAAAGTCAGCTGAGTGACTTGGTCCAATCATTTCCTCTCAGTTCACCTCACCTCCCAGGGTTGTTGACATGGGGAGGAGCAGGGAGTATTAGGAGGTATGTTCTCTGATTTGAATTATTTATAAAAATAAAGGTTGGATTAAAAAAAAAAGATTCAATTTTAAATGGCCTCTTAGCCACTTCTGGCTAACGTAGACATCCCTTCTACCCAGATCTCCAAAAACATCTTCCTTTTCTTTTCCCTTTAGGTCAGTGTTTCTCAACCTCAGCAATTTAAGACTGTGAACTTCAACTTCCGTAGTAAATAAAGCCCCCCTCATTCGTGATCTTGTTTTAGAGGGGGGTGCGGATCTGGCAGGAATTACGGAGACCTGGCTGGGCCAAGAGGGTGGGTCCCCCTCATTGAAATGTGCCTTCCTGGCTTCCGTGCATTTCATCAGCCGAGGTCACAGGGGAGGGGCGGGGGGGTGGCGGTTATCATAAAAGAGGGTCTGAGTCCAAGGGAGGCCACTGTTCCTCAGATTGCTAGATGTGAGTCCCTCCTGGTGAAGTGGGGTCATGGGGTACAGGTGGGCTTGCTGATCACGTACCTGGCTCCCTGCCACGTGGCAGCGGCCCTGCCCGAACTACTCAACGTTATAGCTGGGGTGGCGGTTGATACCCCGAGGCTTATGGTCATGGGGGATTTCAACCTGTCATCCATTGGTGAAGCGTCTGAGTCAGCGCGGGAGTTCATGGCTTCCATGACGGCTATGGACCTGACCCAGTTAGTGCACGGCCCCACTCGCATGGAGGGAAACACTCTAGACTTGATTTTTGTCTCTGGTCAGTGTCAGAATGATCTTGATATTGGGGATATAGTAACTGAACCCTTGTCATGGTCGGATCATTCCCTCCTTCGCTTTGATCTTTGAACCGCTACACCCCACTGCAGGGAGGTGGAACCGATGAAGTGGTTCCGCCCCAGGCGCCTGATGGACCCGGAGTGGTCCAAGACGGAGCTTGGGCAATTCCCTGAGGCTCTGACTCATGACTCGACCGAGGATCTGGTGGCCGCCTGGGATAGGGCGGCTGCCGGAGCCTTGGATCGGGTTGTGCCTTTGCGGCCTCTGACTCGACGCCATTCTTGCTTGGCTCCTTGGTTCACCGAGGAGCTGAGGGAGATGAAGCGTCGGAAAAGATGCCTGGAGAGCAGTTGGAGGACCAGCCGATCTGAATCTGACCGAACACTAGTAAGATCTCATATTAAGACTTACCTAGTGGCGATAAGAGCAGCAAAGTATAACTATTTTTCCGCTCTTATTGCATCATCAGATAACCGCCCGGCCATCCTATTTAGGGTGACCCACTCCCTGCTCCTTCAGGAAGCACGGGAGGTCCCCTTGGAGGGTAGAGCCGATGATTTGGTACAATATCTGTATGATAAAATCACTCAAAATCGGGAACACCTGGACTTCGACATGGTAGATTCGGGGGAGATGATGGAGGCAGGTCCTGAGAATATTATCTGGGATGAGTTTGACTCTGTAACTCCTGAAGGTGTGGACAGGATACTGGGGAGACTGAATGCTTCCACATGTTGTTGAAAGGTTGTTGAAAGTGTGGTGGCACGACAGCTTCCTCACTACCTGGATGAATCGGCTTATCTAGATCCATTCCAGTCAGGCTTCAGGTCTGGGTACAGCACGGAAACGGCATTGGTCGCATTGGTTGATGATCTCTGGAGGGCTCGGGACAGGGGTTGTTCCTCTGTCCCTGGTCCTATTAGATCTCTCAGCAGCTTTTGATACCATCAACCATGGTATCATGCTGCGCTGGCTGGAAGAGTTGGGGGTGGGGGGCACCATTTTGCGATGGTTCTCCTCCTTTCTCTCTGACTGGTTGCAGTCTGTGTTGACAGGAGGGCAGAGATTGACCCCAAGGCCCCTTGTATGTGGGGTGCCACAAGGGTCGGTTCTCTTGCCCTTTCTGTTCAACATTTATGTGAAGCCGCTGGGTGAGATCATCCATAGTTTTGGGGTGAAGTACCACCAGTACGCTGATGACACCCAGCTGTACATCTCCACCCCAGACCACCCCAATGATGCCCTTAAAGTGATGTCCCAGTGCCTGGAGGCTGTACGGGACATACAGCCCGTACAGACTCAGGCTGAACCCATCCAAGACCGAGTGGCTGTGGTTTCCGTCATCCCGATATAGTCAGTTAATGCCATCACTGACTATTGGGGATGAGTCATTGGCCCCCACAGAGAGGGCTCGCAACTTGGGTGTCCTCCTGGACTCACGGCTGTCTTTAGAAGAACACCTGACAGCTGTGGCCAGGAGAGCTTTTTACCAGGTTCGCCTGATACGCCAATTGTGTCCCTTTCTGGATCGAGACTCGTTAAACACAGTCACTCATGCCCTCGTCACTTCCCGCCTGGACTACTGCAATGCTCTCTACATGGGGCTCCCCTTGGGGAGCACCCAGAGGCTCCAGTTGGTCCAGAATGCGGCTGCACGGGTCGCTATGGGAGCGACGTGGCCTCCTACGTGTCCTTCTACATGTTCTCCTTTTCGATATTTGAAGACTAATCTGTAAATCTTCCTAGTCGATCGATGCCGATCCGATCCGTTGTGTGTGATGTGATGTATTTGTATTTGACATGACGATTCATCAAGGCTTGGTACAGTGTGGCGAGACGCGATTATGAGATGCATGTGGTCCGCACAGGAGAATTGTTTTGAGAGAGTGCGCTGCGTACAAGTGGCTTTGTTTACTTCTTGTTTACTTCTTGTTTACTTCGAAGCACGACATGGCACACACGCACATATTAGACTCACTTCTTTCTCAGTGAATATTCAATCATACACAAGTGAGCACAATAATTCACGTTTTATTAATTCATTAGGTATTTAATAATTTCCAAATATGTATGATTAATACAATGGGAAAATAAACACGTTGAAATTGATAAAAGATGGGTGGAAAGAACATATTCCATGTGAAAATTTATTTATTCTTGTTCAATTTACGTCGTGCTGCCCTGGAACTAATGCAGCAGTTGAAAGGGTTTTTTCAATTGCTAATGATTTTTGGAAAAGTGAGAAATTGAGATTGAATGTTGATACTCTAGCTATGGCAAGCATTTTACTTGCCGTAAAATTCAATATGAAGGATATTTCTTGTTCAGATATTTCCAATATATTGTGAGAAGAGGATACATTGACAAAAAATATTCATTCAATGGAAAAATACTCATTTAAATAATAATTAATAGGCATGTAAATAGGCATGTAAGCATAATTACAATATAAAATGTTATTGTTACAAATGTTTTTTACTATGCGTTTATCATATTATAATATATTCTGTATTATTGTTGCAATGAATAAAATGTTTCTTTTATTTATGATATTTTTTTTCTTCAATTTATTTGTGTCCTCCTTCTCATTGTAAAAAAGTTGGTCACCTTAATAATACCTAACTATTCCTTTTTTCGTTTCTGTCCGAGAGTGTTTATGTGCGCGGGCAAAGGAAAGGACACTCTGAATTGCTTGCAGAAAGTTTTCAAAATTAGCCTGGCGGGAGTGGGGACGACGATGACACATAAATACAAATCAATAGCTCTAGGATCACAGGTTGTCCACCACATTCTGCTTTCTGTGCTTCAGGATTTCAGGAACCGTGTTATCACAGTTAAGCTATCAGATCAGATAACCACTGGATAGCAATAACCACTAGACAGCAACAAGCAGCTACAAGTCTCTTTGTTGTCTTGCTATCATCTGGTGGTCAACTGATTGCCTGATAGTCCAGGAGAATGCGACAGTGTCAAAGCCCGACAGTGGGGCACCAAAGTAAGTGGCACCAAAGTAAGAAAAGGCCTGGAACAGTGCATTGTGTGAGGAATTTTGGCCTTTCTCGATCCAGGAAGTGGGTGCACATCCAGGCCTGCTAGGAAATGCCTTGTTTTTCAACCACAACTGTCTGTAGCCTATAGGATAGACTCTCAAACACAAGATGGATTTTCTGACTTGAAATAGAAGGTGGACTAAATTGTCCTATTGAATTGGAAGCTGGCAGGTTAGTTGGGTGATTCAGAAATCCATTTCCCAGAATCAGTTTGAAAAATCAGATTTGAATCTCTGAAAAACTAAATCAAATCAATCTGTTTTGAAAGATAGGAATTGAAGTATCAATTCTGATTTTCAGAATGGAACCCAAACTGCTCAGAGTCACCTTGAACTGCGAGATGGGTGGCAAATAAATGTAATAAAAATATATAAAAATAAATAAATAAATAAATAAATAAATAAATAAATGGGTGACAGATTAAGGCCCACAGAAGCCAAACTGCCCATCGCCTTGTTTTTAGTGCAATTTTTCCCTGGGGGAATGCCTCTCCTACATTTGTTGATCCAGTGTTTGCTCCTAGGTTAGTCCAGGACCCTAGCAAATTTTAATGCTAGCTCAGGCTGATTAACATGGAAAGCCAGGAAGATGTTCTTGAAAGGAATATTTAAAATCCACTTTATAAACAAAAAGAGAAAAAACTATTTGTTGTGTCCTAGCAAAGAAAGATAGCATTAAGCAAAAACTCAGGCTGACACCTCCTATACAGAGGTGCTATTCAGCCGGTTCTGACCTGTTCTGGAGAACTGCTAGTGGAAATTTTGAGTATTCCGGAGAACCGGCAAATACCACCTCTGCCTGGACCCGCCCCCATCTATTTGCTGCCTCCCGAGTCCCAGCTGACCGAGTCCCAGCTGATCAGCTGGGTCTTCTTTTGTTGCCCTGCACAGGAGAATGGAGCTGGAAAGCAGGTTAGTGGGGTGGGGAGGGAATGGAGATTTTAGAGTATCCTTCCCCTGGAGTGAGGTGGAAATGGAGATTTTGAGGTATTCTTCCCCTGCCACGCCCACCAAGCCACACCCACCAAGCCACACCCACAGAACCAGTAGTAAAAAAATTTGAATCCCACCACTGCTCCCATAGACTTTGTGGGATATAAGAGGGAAGGGTGGAAATGCACCAACTGAGTTGAAAAATGGTGTTGCTAGAGACTAGCTCCATAAAATAGAGCTCTAATTTTCCTCTGAAGTCAGTTTTCCGGTCTAGTCTGTCAGATATTGCCTACGTATGATGCCCCAGGCACCAGAAGGGGTTAAGTCTTCTAAGTCTACAGACATCCCATGTGACTGTATAAACCAATGAACTCCCTTATTGGAGTCATACCCACAAATCAATTGGATATCTTCCCTAATTTCTTCCCATCCATCTCTGCAAGACAACAGTGAACTTCTCTCCCTCTCAACCTCTGAGTCATACAGTTAGGGTAACAAATTGCAACAGGACACCCTGTTCATTATTGTATATTTGTAAATAATAAAATAACTTTTAAACCTGAAGCTGTATGGCCTAAATAACTTCCGCATAGACTGAATGAGCACGACCATCAGTACATATCTGACATAGTCTACCTCACAGGGCTTGAAAATGTTTCTTCTACAAACTTTAGGGACCCATCACTCAATTTGGCCTGATTGGACAGGCAAGGTTAAAGTATGATCTTTATTGTAATCCACAATGCACATTGTGTACAAAAAAGAAGCCACCCTTTGGCTTGATGCAAACTTGATTTCATCCTTACAACCAATGCTGATCCAGTTCTACACAGGAATTATTGAGTCTGTCATCTGTACCTCCATAACTGTCTGGTTTGGCTCTGCAACCCAACAAGACAATCACAGACTTCAATGGATAATTAGAACTGCAGAAAAAACAATTGCTACCAACCTGCCAATATCTACAGACTCCTCACATCCTGGACATAAATTGTTTCAACTCCTACCCTCAAAAACGACGCTATAGAGCTCTGCACACCAGAACAACTAGACACAAGGACAGTTTTTCCCCCCCGAATGCCATCACTCTGCTTAACAACTAATTCCCACAACAGCATCAAATTATTTACTAAGACTGTATTACTACTATTCTTCTCTTCCTTGCTAGTATCTCTTTCCATTTATTACTATAACCATGTTGCTTGTATCTTTCAATTTATATTTATATTAGTAACCTTGACTATCACTAAGTGCCGTATCTTTTTATTCTTGATGAATGTATTTTATTCTCCTTATGTACACTGAGAGCATATGCACCAAAGACAAATTCCTTGTGTGTCCAATCACACTTGGCCAATAAAGAATTCTATTCTATTCTATGCCCAACTTTGGTGAGGTGAAAGTATGAAGAGAAGAAGCAGCTGGATTCTCCAAGAGCACCTTGTTTCTTTCTCTCTTGAGTGATTTGGGTAACATTTTTTTTTTAATTTTAAAGCATTTTATTTTAGTCTCCTCCAACACATTTCTGCAAAGCTGCTTTGGGCTGAGTGCCTTTTAGTCTCCCTTAGCGTTTCTATTTAAACATATGACAATGTTTTTAAAAGCATGCGGATGAGAAGTTGGGTGGGAGGCTTAGTCAGAGCAAATTGGAGATATATTGCACTTGTTACTCACTTACCACCCGGCTCAACAGCACAATACATGCGACAGATTAAGATTTCCACTAAAATCTCTCTCTCTTTCTCACTCTGGGTATAAATTACAAAAAAAAAAAGTCTTTGCAAAGTGCCGAATCTATTAGTTCAGAACCTTCTGCTTTAGTCTGAAGAAAGTGGCTTTGCACTCCATGAAGTGTGTTAATGCATAGCTAGAAGCCTTCTTATCCTTTTTGCTTTCGCCAGTTCCAATCAGCGGAATGGATTATACTTTTAATAATCTGACATTAGTATTAAAAGTGATATTTAAAGCATTAGTCTATGTAACTGGTACAGAGTGTCAGGGGTGGCTCCCGTTTTCCTCAGGGGACACAACATATGTTTATGAAACAATGCATTAGCGGCGTCTGTCCAGATTCACAGAGAGATCAACAGAGGAACAGGATTACTTTACTTCCCGTCTACTCCCGGATAGTGGTGACAAGGGCAAGATTTGAACATTATGAAACTGATTTTGGAAGTCTGGATTAAAGAGGTTGTAGTGCAGGTCCAGTGATGGGATAGGAATACAGGGAGGAAGCTGCTATTAATATTGATAAGCTCATATTGACAGCACTTTCTAGCCAGAATTTCATAGAAAAAGATCTCCATCAGAGAGCTGTATCCCATTTTCAGAATAGTGGATTGCAGGTGCCGGATTTTGGGGAGGGGGGGGTATTAGAGGGCAAAACTCCACAAATTACTGAGTCTTATATTTTCAATTTCAGCTCACTAGGTGGTTCTCAACCTGTGGTCCTTACTCTGAAGGCTTGAAGAAATGTTATGCTTTAAATGTTGAGTTAAGTCTTAGGGGTCTGTGGCCATGGTCTGTGGCCACAAAAGGTATTTAAAGGGGGACCGTGATGAAGAAAAGGTTGAAAATCACTGCTCTAAGCAGTGTGCAAATCTGTTAAAACCCACATTGTGAAGCACCACTTGAGGAAAACCAGAAATGAAAAAGTTACTGGTATATTTTTACTACCATGGACAATCATTCTTCTGTGGAGTCCTTGGTGTTCTGTGACTTGGTTGTTTTCTTGCCGATGTTTTGTTACCCAACTAGGTAACATCATCAGGGCAAACAACCGAGTTCAAAGAGCACCAAAGACTCTGCAGTTAAACTCTGAGCTACAGGTATTCTCTTTTGTTGGAATCATTCTTCTGTTGGTGCCAATGTCTGTATTTGCACTGCATCTTAGAAAACCTTTTGTTTTATTTAGACTGATTTTCTCCTTCCTTTCAGCTTTTGTGAGCTTATGCATTTGATATACAGTGGTACCTCAATATGCATTAGTAATTCGTTCTGGAAAACCTGATGAATACTAAAACTGATGGGTACCAAGAAAACCACATGACTTACCACATGATCTGCTATTGCAACTTCTTCATACCTGAAGAAGTTATGAGCAAGCTGATGTCAGCAAGTTCTTCCTTGTGCATTGACTACCGGGAGAAAGACAAGTGCCAGGACAAGATTTCTGCTCCAAAGTGCATCAAATAAAGAATTCTACAAGTTTTGAAGCAGTTGAGTGCCAAGGTTGGACAGAGATTGGAGAGCCATGTCTCCAGGATGGAATAAAGTTCTCCTGCTTGAGTCGGGGTTGGACTAGATGACCTCTAAGGTCCCTTCCAACTCTGTTATTCTATAATCTCAGAGGTATGACTGTATAGTCTATTTTTGAAATAAAACTTTTTACCAGGGCTACTTCAAGGCAAACATATTAAACGATGGTAAACTTGAATAAAGAACTTTGTGATACAAAGCTTAAAGGAAACATGGTAAAAGTAGGATGAAAACTAATTAACTCATGTTTAATTGTTCTTAAAAGACCTCGGGAAATCAAAGGAACTTTACATTCTACTCCGGACCCCAAAGGGATATTATCAGTGCAAGAATATAGAGAGACTCAGCTCACCAAGATTTTATTTTCTAAAGGTTGGGGGTTCTGGAGAACAATTCCTAATGATGGCCTAAAGGAATAACCCTTCTGAAATGTTCATAGCAATGAACCTAAGAAGTCAAAATGCAACCACAACAGTGTAATTAAAAGAAAAAAAAAGGAAGAGATTGGCGCAGAATTTAACCAAGTATAGACTCACACAAAACATCCAAGCTTTAAAATTCACTTATCACAGACCTCATATTGCACATTTTTTTCAGATATTATCACGGTAGTATTAGAAAATTAGCTAAATTAGTTTTCTGAGCCTGTCAGTTCCAACGTTAGAGTGGCACGTTATATATCCGTGATAGTGAATTTATGGCATGTGTGCCACAGGTGGCACACGAAGCAATTTCTGCAGGCACGCAAGCTGTCACTCTAGGCCAGCTCCACTGCGCATGCATGCACGACTCCCGCCAGCCAGTTGATTTTCAGATCTCAGCCGTGCATGTGGGAGACATGTGTGCATGACTGTGCCACCTCGTCCATCCCTGGAGTCCCCACGCGGCCCATTTTGGATGCTAGATAAGTACAGGGCTCGCACAGAGGCTCTGGGAGGATGAAAAACGGGCCTACCAGAAGTCTGGAAACGGGCCGTTTCCGGCCTCTGGAGGCTTCAAGGAGGCCTGCTAGGCCCAAAACGGGGTGCTGGGGGATCGTGCACGCATATGCAGGGGGGGGGAGAGCAGGGGGAGTAGCATGCGCCTGCGCAGGGTGTGCATGGGGGGCATTGCATTATGGGTGTGGTCATGCGCACGCATGCTATCGCATGCACGCAAATGTTTTTGGCATCACTGTTATATATATATTCACCAAGTCTCTCAATCAACTGTCTTGAGTAGTGTTTTTTTAACCTTGGCAATTTTAAGATGTGTGGACTTCAACTGCCAGAATTCTCCAGGCAACATGCTATCTGGGGAATTCTGGGAGCTGAAATCCACACATCTTAAAGTTGCTAAGTCTGAAAAATACTGGACTTGTCATACATTTTCAGGGAGCAAAAACTGCCAATTGCATAGAAAGGCCTGCTAGGTGGTCAGATGCACCGGGAAATTTTTAAATGTTGATCTAAGAAAGATTTAGCAACACAAACTGGCCTGCCACATTTGCACATTTGATGGAGCAATTATGTTAAAATATCTCAGAGCAAAGGAGATGAAAATGGAATAACTTTATGTTGCATATAAAAAGCAACCCTCCTTTCTTTAGAACAGGGTTTCTTAATCTTGGCAACTTTAAGAAGTGAGGATTTCTGAATGCTGGGGAATTCTGGGAGTTGAAGTCCATGCTCCTTAAAGTTGTTAAGGCTGAGAAACACTGCTTTAGAAGGAAATGTGTTAAACGCCAACCAGTCTTCTTTCTAGTTACACTGAAAGTATCGAAATAAAAAGCAACATTGAGTTGCAAAGTGCTAACACTAATATATGGTGGAGGAATGCCATAGGTTTGCTCACCTCACTTAAGCCTCTCACCTGAAATAGAAGCTTTTATTTGGGGTTGCATTTGATTTTTTCCCCTTTTGATTGCTCTTCGCTAAATAAAGAGCAATGTACCTTTTGCGAGTGGGGGGGAAAATGGCAAATACCCGATTTTATCCATTCTCAAACTATCACTTGCACACTCAGTTGCACCTTCACACCTGTTTAGACAACTTGCATTGTCGTGGTGTTCCCCAAGAATTCTGAGTATAGTCAGTAAAAATATACAAAACCCTTGGAAGATATCCCAGATCCAACCTTTCCAGAATTCCTGGTAAATACAGAAGAGCTATTAAACCTATTTAAATTGGAATGTCTTTTGTCTTATGACTGGCCTGCAAGTTTTCGAACTGCTGCTGCCTGCCTCTGACATTCCACCCTGAAGTGTGGCCTCAAGTGTTTTCCTATTATCCTTATCACCTGAGGGACAAAAGAAAGGGTTTGACAGAAGCTTAGGCCTAATTGGATGGTATTTCTGTATTTTCTTATGTAAAACTGGTTCTGGTCCATTGTTTTTATTTATTTGCAATAACTGTGCTCATTGGAGTTTGTAATGACAATGCCATGGGTGAAGAGAATTTGCTCTAGGCATTATTCTCTCTCTCTGTGTTATCTCCAGCCTCTCCTCTAAACTGGGTCTCAGGAGAAAAGCTGCAACAGACTCCGGCTGGAAAGACACCTTGCTGAGTACACACAGCTGCAGTTGTTTGGGGAGATGCCTTCTCCAGCTGGGTTTGAAATTGCTTTACAAATATCTTGTTTACTTCACCCACCCACCTCCATTCCACCTGGTGTATTTGCAAAGGTGGGCAAGAAAGAAGGGGGGGGGGTAATAGACCCTCTTAGCATAACCTCAGGGCTTAGGATGTCTGTCTTATCAGCTGGGAAGTTCACCTTTTGAAATTTTCTTCTGGCACCAGGTGAAGTGAGAACAAAATGGCGGTCCACCCTATCAGCATTTGAAATCCAGCTGACTTGGTTTTAGACTTTTTCCTCAGCTCTAGTATTGGGCTATCCTTGAAAACATGAAGGTAGTTTAAGGGATACAAGAAATGCTTTATGGCACTCGGATCTTTCTTCTTATATGTGTTCATAACTTCCAAAAATCTTCTCCGAGTTGTTAGCACGATTACTATTATTCCTGTCTTAAGTATATCATAGGTAGTTCTTGACTTATGACCATAATTGAGCCCAAAATTTCTGCTGCTAAGTGAGACAGTTGTTAAGTGAATTTTGTCCCAGTTTACAACCTTTCTTGCCACTCTTGTTAAGTGAATCACCGCAGTTGTTAAGTCAGTAACTCTGTTGTTAAGTGAATTTGACTTGTCTTTGTTTTGCTTGTCAGAAGGTTGCAAAAAGAAATTGCATGACGCCGGGACAGAACAATCGTCATAAATACGAGACAGTTGCCGAATGTCTGCATTTTGATCACATGACCATGGGGATGCTGCAAAGTTTGTAAGTGTGAAAAGTGGTCATAAGTCACTTTTTTCAGTGCTGTTGTAACTTTGAATGGTCACCAAATGAATTATTGTAAATCAAGGATTACCTGTACTCTGGGTAGATTACAAAACAGTTAAAACACAAACAAAATGATAATCAAAATACAATATAAAAACACATAATGCCCTTATTTTGCTGAACGGCTGAGGAATTCTGGGACCTGAAGTCCAGACGTTCTAAAGTTGTCAAGTTTGAAAAACGCTGCTGTAGGATATAGTAACAAAATATTGGTTGCCACCAGAGGGTCCCTGTGACCTCTCCTACAACAAAGAGGATCAAACGGGTGTTTGTGTGTTTTGACTTTCCTTCTCTCACGTTCCAATTTACAGTACCAGCTGTCAGTATTCATTTAATCAGTGTTTCTCAACCTTGTGAACTTTAAAATATATGAACTTCACAAGGTTGAGAAACACTGTTTTAGGGGCCCATAAAGTCCTTCATCAAGGTTGCCTCCACTTTCCCTCACATAACCTACCTGGCTTCACTGGGTTGTCATACTTTATCTGCAACAGGTGAGATTTAGAAAGATACATTTCACATGGCTGTTACAAGGATGTAATGTCAATTACTACTACTCTTGTATATGTGAAGTGCTTCAAATATTCCAAATGACTCCCTAATTGCTTACATTTATTTGTATTATTATTAGTCATATTAATAGGATGAATTAAAAAAGCTGTTGAAAAGAAGTGATTATGGTGGCCACAATCCCGACTTGCTAGAGGATGATCCTCTGTTTTAAGAGCAATCTAGCCCTAATCCCATTTAAAGATAAAGAAGCATCAGAAAAGAAAATTGATCTGGAAGTTTGCTTATTTATTTATACAGCAATCTATGTAATGCTCACTTCAAAGACCCTAGGCATACAATAACTGTAACATATCAGCATACTGGAAGACAATCTATGAACAAAGAACTAAAATCCCAATCAAAATCCTATAATAATTCATTAAAAACAAAATTGGGATAGAGTAAGTCAATCTAACACTACCATTAGCAAGCAAATGCTTTCAGAAAGGGGGAGGGAGGGGGAGGGGGAGGGGGAGGGGGAGGGAAGACCCAGAAACTGCAGAAGGCTTATCATTCCACAGTGTGGGGCAATTTCTTAGGAGGACCACTGCTATCTAGGCCTCCATCCACTTCACATCACATGGATTGGGGACACTCGGGAAAAACACACGAGAGGGGCAACATCTGACTGAAACAGATGGTTCTGTAGGAAGGCCAGCCCTTCAAGGTAATCCAGACCAGGAAACCAAAACTAAGAATACTACTACTATCTTCGTTATAAGATGCAGCCGTAGAATTTTGCAAGTCTGAAATGTGTTCTCCCTTCCCCTTCCTTTAGGTTCTACAGAACGAGAGGAGGTCAATTTTGAGGTGCTTTCTCTACCCCCCATTCCTGCTTTAGACTCAGATTTCTCTTATCAGATGGTTGCCTAGGCTGTGGTGCTTCTTCCTGTTTCTCAAGTTATTTTCACAGGCCATTAAAACAGTGACTAAGCCTGCAGAACGAAAGCAGTTGGACCTTGGAAACCTATGGATGACCTATTTATTTGGTGTAATAACCTGCATTACACCAAAGCATTACACTGGTGTAATACCAAATCAACTTACATGTGCTACGGTAGTAAGTAGGCTGCTACAATGGGTTCCTTGGGAAGTTTCTGAGTTATGTTTAAGAATAGCACATATGTCTAACATTAGTTTTGTTCTCTCAAACTTAGTAACTTTTGGTAACTGACATCCATACCAGTGGTGGGTTTCAAAATTTTTTGCTACCAGTTCTGTGGGGTATAACTTGATGGGTGTGGCATGGCTTGGTGGGCGTGGGTTAGTGGGTGTGGCAGGGGAAGGATACTGCAAAATCCCCATTTTGTCCCAATCAGCTGGGACTCGGAAGGCAGAGAATAGATGGGGGCGGGGCCAGTCAGAATTTTTACTACCCGTTCTCCGAACTACTCAAAATTTCGGCTACCGGTTCTCCAGAACTGGTCAGAACCTGCTGAAACCCACCTCTGGTCCATAAATCTTAGAGTTTGAGAAACACCGGTCTAATTGCATACCATGTTTCCCCGAAAATAAGACCCTGTCTTATATTTTTTGAACCTCAAAATAAGCGCTTGGCCTTATTTTTGGGGACGTCTTATTATTTTGGGGCGCATGAAGCAAGATGGGGCTCCTCTTGTCGTCTTACCTGATTTCCAGCTCTGCATTTAAATATTTTTGGGGAGGGCTTATTTTAGTGCATGCGCTCAAAAGCTCGACTGGGCTTATTATCAGGGGATGTCTTATTTTCGGGAAAACAGGATAGAATGAAGGCTTTTCAATTGAGAAAACCCGTAATTGGTGCAAGATGTCCCTGGATTTCTGTTTACACCCACTTGCCTGAGATGGAGCCATGAGTCCAGGCAAACCCCCAAGTTGCAACTCCATTGTTTTGTGGAAGAGGGAGTTATCAATTGTCTCTGGACAGCTGGGGAGCAGAAATAATCTGTCCTGTTTTAATAAGACAGACCATTTCCCCACTTATACAATACTAATGATTTTCAAATGTTCATCTCTACATATAAATGAGTATTTGCAATATTTATGCAAATATGCAACATTTCCTTTGGGGGTTGTAATGCATCTTTCTCCCCCTTTTCGTAGTTAATTGATCATCTTACCAGGCATATTTTTTTTATACTGTACTTTCCAATTCTACTCTGCTGATTTGTCACTAGAGGGTGCTCAAATGCTGCAAGTTGTAAATTGTTGCAGGAGGAAAAAAAAAGTTAAAGATTAAAGGCACCTCTTAGGAGCACCCATCTGCATAGAGGACAATGACGGTGGGAAATCTTCGTTTAAACCCAACCTTTATTTTTTGCAAAGGTTGCTGTAACCAGAGAAAAGTATGAAAAAGTATCATATTGACAATAAATTATACCGCTCATACTAATTAGTCAAAGAGCACAGTGGAAAATTGGGACTAAAATTAAATATAAAGTACACAAACTAATGACCATGGGTACAACAGCCAGCCTTAGAATTGACAATGGAGACATCAAAGTGGTAGATAGCTTCTTCCTTTTAGTATCAACCATCAACAGCGAAGGAACAAGTAATCAAGAATTATGCCACAGTAGAGTGGCCATGAAGGCCTTGGAAAAGATTCAAATGTTGTGATATGTTTATATTTCCAAAGATAAGAACTATGCAAGCCATGAAATTCCCTGTGACACTCTATGGAAGCCAAAGTTGGATTTTTGAAGAAACAGGATAGGAAGAGTATGGATACTTTTGGACTTTTGATGTTGGAGAAGATTCCTGAGAAGACCATGGACAACCAAGAAAACAAACAATAGGATCATTGAATAAATCAACCCACTTGAGTGTCTGTGGAAGACTACAGGAACCATTTGTGCTTCAGTTTGAAATGCAGGCAACACTGTCTTCAACAGTGAAGGGACACAGGGCAGAAAACATCCAGCATCCAAGAAGGCTCCACACATATTTGCACTACTCAGGTAACCCTGAGGACACAGTTGAACCTCCAAGTGGCCTCAATGACTCTCTAAAAGAATGCAGATGACCAGCTGTCTGCAAGGAGTATAAATCCTTCTATTCCCCACCATCCAGTCAGAGCTGAAGAAGCTTCTTGGATGAGAAGCGAAAGTCTTCAAAGAAAAAACAAGGAAGTCCAGTTGCCTCCTGAAAAAGCACCTTCCTGAAAAAGCCCCTTTGGGACAACCCACTTGAGGAACAAATGACCAGGCTCAAATTATCCTACTTTGGACGTATTGTGCAAAGACTTCACTCTCTGGAAAAAGATCTTACTGTTGGGAAAGATGGAAGAAAAGAGAAAATGACAATTGGCAGCAAGGTAGATGGACACATAATGGTGATGAAAGTCTTGCAGGAACAATTAGATCATCATGGAGTTCTATCTATGTGGTCAGTAGGAACTGAAAATGACTTGAAGGCGCATAATCATATTAATCATATCATATAGTAGTAAAGCACCACTAAAAGCCATATCAGTAGATCTCATTTCAAGAAGTGACAGGCTTATGTCCATCTCAAATAAGGTCTTCAATTGAACTATAGTATAAAATAAATCTCTAGCTGTAAATTCAAATCTGGAAGAAAATATTATAGAGGCATGCCTTGACTAGTCCAGTAAAATCTTTTAATTTATACCTTATGCAGGAATATAAGAGCTGCCAAGTTTTAAATCATTTTTTTTGTCCTGTGCCTCCAATGAAAGTTGATCTCAAATATTAGCAGGGCGCATTCATAACACTAACCTCCGTGACTTGAAAAGCTGCTTGAAAGGGTGATTTTTTTAATGTTATTTCTGAGCACGTGACAATTCTTCCTACTAAAACTTTGTAAGATTCAGAGAAAATAAATTGTTTGTTGGATGGTTCCAGTGACATCAGAGTATTAGAAATTTATATTTTTCAACTTTAACGTGACCCTTTAGCAATACTTGAGGTGTTGTAAAGAAATGAACTATGTAAAATGTTTTTAGTCGACATAATAAGAACATTTTAAATAGCCAGAAGGCAAAATTAAATGAATGCAAAATTAATTCCCCAAATATCTCTGATTAAATGTAACCCACGTAGCTGACTTATCTACCCTGATATTTTCAGCTATGCTACCTTCTGTTGCAATTATATTCAGTTTCTTCTTTTAATCATTTCCCATGTTTCACATATTTTTGTTACAGTCCCATGATTTTGCTGTCTACTACTGTCATATATCAAAACTCTTTACAATGCAACTGAAAATCCTCTGTAAATTTATGCTATAGTAGTTAGAACTGACATGGCAAGTTCAGATGATCGCTAGAGGGCAGCAAATATATTTGGAAAACTTCCTTAGTTGCTCCCCCTAGCGATCATCAGGTATCATTAATATGTATATAAGCATTTGCTTGGTTTTTTATTCCATAAGTCTTTTTTTTAAAAAAAAAACCCAAAATTCTTGCCCAAATATAGACTTAATGCATGTGGTTGAATGCCATATATATGCACACACAAATACCTCATATTTTATGTTCTTACCCTACTTATGACCCAGCTTCCCACATAATAACTCAGAGCTGTTAGGTAGCCCTAACAACTCCCAGGTCAAGCTGAGAAAGATTAACTTAGTTAAGACTATCTACATATTGCTTGGAGATATTGCTTGGAGATAAGAGCTGTGGTGGCGCAGTGGTTAGAATGCAGTACTGCAGGCTACTTCTGCTGACTGCCGGCTGCCAGCAGTTCGGCAGTTGGAGTCTCGCCGGCTAAAGATTGACTCAGTCTTCCATCCTTCCAAGGTGGGTAAAATGAGGACCCAGATTGTTGGGGGCAATATGCTGACTCTGTAAACCGCTTAGAGGGGGCTATAAAGCACTGTGAAGCAGTATATAAGTCTAAGTGCTATTGCTATTTTCCATGTCTAAAATCATTGGCCATTAACCAGTTATTTAACTACCTTACTACCTAAATTGTCTACAGCAATTTCCTTGTTTGCAGTGTAGCCTTTTGGGTGAATACAGGCAGTCCTTGATTTATGACCACAATTGAACCCAAAATTTATGCTACTGAGACATTTGTTAAGTGAGTTTTTACTCTGTTTTTTTTACTTTTCTTGTCACAGAAAGTTTTTTTGTACAAGCATTGCAGTTAAGTTAGTAATACAATTGTTAAGTGAAACTGGCTTCCCCATTGACTTTGCTTGTCAGAAGGTCACAAAAGGTGATCACATGACCCCGGGACACTGCGACTGTCATAAATATGAAACAATTCCCTAGCATGCAAATTTTGATTCCGTGACCATGGGAACGCTGCAATGAGCAGAAGTGTGAAAAATGGTCTTAAGTCAGTTTTTTCAGTGCCATTGTAACTTTGAATGGTCACTAAACTAATTGTTTTAAGTCGAGGACTACCTGTACAGCCTACAGGGCAAGCAAACAATGTACAAATGATCTTAGAAGCCTAATGAGGCTAGACGCAGACCTTCATCCAAAGATATGAGGAAAAGCATTTTCAAATTTATGTAGAATAGAAGGTATATGATTGTGGTCTTTTGACAACGAATTTGGGAATAGCTCCTATTTTTTTCTTCTGATTACTCTTGATCTTGAAATGTGAGTGGAGATGACTAGGGTTTGCTAAATGATTTCTATCCAATCCATTTAACACAGTAGATTTTGGGGTGTCTGCAGAATGTGGTGAAAACAATCAAGATGGCCACTGGTACAATTTTTTTTTCATGTTTTTTAATTACTCATCTCCCTCAGAGGGAAACTCAATCATCAATCAATCAATCAATCAAAGCTCAGCCTATTTTTATGTAACATTGCTCTACAGATATCCCTAATGAGATGGAGAGAGGGAGTTTAAACATATATGAAGAACCTTAAGGCTCCAGTCTCTTTTGGGTCATAAAGTAGGGATCTCCAACCTTGGCAACTTTAAGACTTGTGGACTTCAACTCCTAGCAAAGCTGGCTGAGGAATTCTGGGAGTTGAAGTCCACAAGTATTAAAGTTGCCAAGATTGGAGACCCCTGTCATAAAGGAATCTCCTGATTTTCTCTTGTGGCTGGCCAACCAAAAGTGCATCCCCCTGAGTCAATGGGTGACTGTCTTAGGGTAGTGATGGTGAATAAACATCCAACAGCATCTCTTTCCTGTTTTTCCTACTTCATGCTTGTTTTGCCATCTCTTCAGGGCAAAGCAGTGATCGTCCTCTAAACAGCCTTTTCTTCCAGATTCTAGGAGGTGAAAATTAGTTTAGGGTTGTCTTATCTACAATATTATGCCTGTTTTGTAGGTAAGGTTGGCTGACAGCTATGACTTCATTGGAAGTAAAAAGTTGATGTTAAAACTAATGTTTATTTAATGTATATATATCACTCAGGAACTCAAGTTGGGATACATAATGTATGCTTCATTTGTTCTAACTCATAATAAACAGAACAGAGCAGAACAGAACAACAGCGTTAGAACTGGTCTTTACCCCCTGCTCAGGTAGGAAAACCTGTAATATTTCAGACAAATGGTTGTCCAATCTCTTCTTAAAAACTTCCAGTGTTGGAGTATTCACACCATCTGGAGGCAAGTTGTTTCACTGATTAATTGTTCTGTCAGGAAATTTCTTTTTAGTTCTAGGTTGCTTCTTTCTTTGTTTCCATCCATTGCTTCTTGTCCTGCCCTCAGGTGCTTTGGAGAATAGCTTGACTCCTACTTCAGCCACTTCTAGTAATCACTCCTATTTTTTTCTCCAACAAGAACCTAATGTGAGGTTGTTTGGATTGAGAAGGACTGTCTCTAAGTCATCCAATGACCTTTCATGTGAGGGTAGACTGGAACTTGGGTTCCCCTGCTCCTTGTCCAGTACTTTAACCACCACACAATGCTGGTCAAGATTTGAATTCAAGACTCACAGAATCTTATAACCCACAGCACACCTCACATTCATGCCCCGAAGTGCACACCCCCAAAGGCACACGTAGGGTTACAACTGATAGGCATAGACTTAAAATAAAGTATTAACCAGCTTTTAAAATATCTTTAGAGGGCTTTTTGGACAGTTTTCATAGCAGTAATCATTCAAATTTTTATGTATTGTGATCTTGTAAATTGTCTGTTTCTTTCTCTCTCTCATCTGTCAACAGTCTAGATTTCCATTGTTTATTTCCTGATTCCAGCAATCAGATTCCATCCAGATCCTTTAAATTTATGATCACTTAATCTGTAGATCGCAGGACGCATTGTTTGTTTCTATTGTGAAATTCTGAAAAGTTTTGTGCTGTTGATTCTATTTTATTGGCACCACAGGTTCTTGAAAATAAAGATTTGTTGGAAAAATACTTCAATTAAAAAAACTAGTCTTCTTGACACTGAAACAAATAATTTCTTGTAGGCCCGAGTAAATTATTTTGCAATTATTTGCTGTAAAGTTTGTTACCGGGATATTGAGAAAGTTAAACAGTTATTGTGTTCTCCTTCCCCCCCTTCACTTTTTCAATTATGTCCTCCTTTACCTGTTCAACATCTGGCAATTCTAAGCACAAGAAACCCTCCAGATGGTCCTTTGATCTTTGATCCTGTCACACAAGGAATATTGTGAAATGCTACCCTCAAGATCACCCAGAAGCTTCCAGAATAGAAAAGGATGGGCCCTGGTAGGCATAGAACATTACGTTCATGTCCTTCCACTCCTCTGCAAATTGCATCGATTGCCAGTTGGCTTTTGTGTGCAATTCAAGATGCTGGTTAACAACCAAAAAGTTGTTTGTGTCATAGGGTCTAGTCATCTGAGAGAAAGACTATCTCCAATAGTTTTTGCTTGTCCTACACAATTTCTGCTCCCAGTCCTATTAATTTGTCAGGAGCCAGGAAGTAGGCCTTTTTGGTTGAAGTAACTGCCCTCTGGAAAAACATCTCCATAGAGACTCTCTAGGGCAGGGGTCTCCAACCTTGATGACTTTAAGACTTGTGGACTTCAACTCCCTGAATTCCTCAGCCAGCAAAGCAAAGTCCACAAGTCTTAAAGTCACCAAGATTGGAGACTCCTGTTCTAGGGTTCCCATAACCAAGTCTTTGAGAACACCTTCAGGCTATGTCTTAGAATGGGTCCTTATCTGTTGGAGGTCTTGTTCTTTTTAAAATGTTTCTGATTTTTTTTTGCTATTTTTATTGTGTGCTACCACAGCGTGATGAAATTGGATTGCTTTCTAAATTCAAAAGGCCAATAAAAAAAGGGTGACGGTGACTTGGGCAACATGGGTAAACCTCAAAGCAGAATTAACACAAACCTCTTCCCATCATATCCTTCTGTTGCATGATCTAAGTAGGTCATTCAATATGAAGAGCTGCCATGTTTTTGTGAGTGCCCAGGCAAGCCATGAACTCTCGGCTACCCACATCTGCAAAATAGATGTGATACTAATTTACCCAAGAATATAAGAAGAACCCTATTGAGTTCAATCATTCCACAATAGCTAAGCTTCAGAAACAAGCTACGTTCAGTTCCGGAGTCCATTAGCCACCAAGATTAGTAGCATCTGACATCCCATTTTCTCTTTAAATTAAAAGCCACCATGTCCAGTTTAATGAAAAGAAGGACTAGGAGAGACATGATAGCAGTGTTCAATATCTCAGGGGCTGCCACAAAGAAGAGGGAGTCAAACTATTCTCCAAAGCACCTGAGGGTAGGATCAAGAAGCAATGGGTGGAAACTAATCAAGGAGAGAAGCAACTTAGAACTAAGGAGAAGTTTCCTGACAGTTAGAACAATTAACCAGTGGAACAACTTGCCTCCAGAAGTTGCAAATGCTCCAACACTGGAAGTTTTAAAGAAGGGATTGGACAACCATTTGTCTGAAATGGTATAGGGCAGTGATGGCTAACCTTTTTGCCATCGTGTGCCAAAAGCGGGGGGAACGCGGTGGAGTCACACGCATGCGTGCCCACATCCATAACTCTATGCGCCCTGCCCCCCCATGCTACCCCTGCTTTTGGCATGAGATGGCACGGTCAGTCCGGTAGGCCCATTTTTTGCTCTCCTCAGGCTCCAGAGCCTTTCTAGGAGCCTGGGGAGGGCAAAACGGCCTTCCCCACCTCCCCAGAGGCCCTCTGGAGGCTGGAAACAGTGTGTTTCCTGACTTCTGGTGGGCCCAGAAGGCCTGAAAATCAGCTGGGTGGCACATGCATGTGTGCCAGAGCTGAGCTCGCGTGCCCACTGATATGGCTCCGCGTGCCACCTATGGCACCCGTGCCATAGGTTCGCCATCACGGTTATAGGGTTTCCTGCCTGAGCAGGGGGTTGGACTAGAAGACCTCCAAGGTCCCTTCCAACTCTGTTATTCTATTCTATTCTTAAATATGATCCAATGTGCACTACCATGGCAGAATCATTTCGGATTTAATTTTTTTTAACTGGATTTATTATTTCTATCTATATAGCAGATGAGGGACTCATTTGCAACATCACCTTTCAGGCCACATCTACTGCAACTCAACATATAATTAAGACTTTTACAAGAAACAGGAAAAGCACCAAGCGATAACTTTGCAGCTGGCTGTTGCAGCAAACCTAAACGGGTCAAGAACAGCACCATGCTCACCCTTTACATATAGTGAGGAGTATGCGTGTATAAAATTATGCAGTTTTTCTCAGTGGTGAAATCCAATTTTTTTTTACTACCAGTTCTGTGGGTGTGGCTTGGCTGGCGTGGCTTGATGGGCGTAGCAGGGGAAGGATACTGCAAAATCTTCATTCTCACCCCACTCTGGGGCCAGCCAGAGGTGGTTTTTGCCGGTTCTCCGAACTGCTCAAAATTTCCACTACCGGTTCTCCAGAACCTGTCAGAACCTGCTGGATTTCACCCCTCGTTTTTCTGCAGTTTTTTTCAGGGGTAAAAATTGTGCGCCTTAAGAACCGGAACTGGCTGGGTCACGGAACTTCCTATCAATCCAGTTCGGTTTTGAAACAAAATCTTCTAAATCAATGTTTCTCAACCTTGGTAGCTTGAAGATGGGTGGACTTCAACTCCCAGAATCCCCCAGCCAGCAGCAGGAGTTGAAGTCCACCCATCTTCAAGCTACCAAGGTTGAGAAACACTGTTCTAAATAATAAGTCCAACTTTGATCCTACGTAACGTGTGAAGTGCTCCAGGATTCAAGGTTTACAGCGTTGCGTTCCAACGTGTCGACTTCCAGCGGGGTTTCGACAAACTGCCCGGAAAACCAGATCCAAAGTCTTACCCAAAGTCTTACTTTTTTTATAAGATCGGAGATGGGTGGAGGCTACCAACCCAGCTTTCCGATATCCTGCAGCGCTGACCTTCCCCAGGCGGGGGAGCGCACCACGCATAAGCCGGAACGTTCCGACGCAACCATCGCGGGAAGAGAAGGTGCCTCTCTCTCCGTCCCCAAACTGGGAAATGGAACAATCCATCAGGGCCCCGCCCACTCCCCACCGAACCCGGAAGTGGCGCCCGCAGGCGGGAGCGGCGTGCAGGAGCGGCTTCTTGGTGCTAAATGGGGGCGTTGAGTGGGGCTGGCGCGATGGGAGCGGCTGTGGCGGCCTTTTACGTGACAGCTGCCCCCCACTCGGCGCTCGGGGGAGATTCTGGTAAAGTATCAAGATCCGGCCTCATGTCCTGCCTGGTTTTTTTTTTAGTCCCCCCGCGGATATCCCCCGCCCCTAAGTTGTACTGCATGCTTTTTTGCATATTCTAATTTATGGTAATTATTCAACCCATTGGTCGGAAACCCAAATCGGCTTTTGTTGTGCATCTGTCCCAGCAATGAGGTGCCTTGGGATTTTATTTTATTTTATTTTTTAAAAAACCACAGCGCTCGACATGTTAATAAAAATAAGCATACGGATGACTTTTGGGGCGGAATTTTAATCGTTTAGGGTAAGAGTGTGGATTGGGGGGGACAACCTGAAAATTCAGTTCTCCTGTCTGTCGGATAACAATTTGCACGTCAAGCTTTTTTTTTTTTTTACGAGGGTCAAATGAAAATATGGTCCTGCATGCATTTGATAACTGTCCAAATTTAATTGCTTTGGGCAGATAATTTGGAGTTATAGGAGTAAAATGGAAAGGAGGGGGAAGTATATTGAAAAATTTAAATTTCAGCATGTCAGATTTGTGAACTGTTCCTATAGTTGTAGGCAAGTGGTGGGATTTAACTAGTTCGCACCACTTTGGAAGAACCGGTTGTTAACTTCCTGAGCAGTTTGGCAAACTTGTTTTTGGAAGAAATCATTAGGGCAGAGAACTGGTTGTTAAATTACTTGAATCCCACCACTGGTTGTAGGTGGCATCTATCATTAGATTTATATTTGTGCCACCTGATGTTTCTGGGACACTATAATAAAATACCAGAAAAAACTCGGCTGTATTTATTTATTGGATGCAGACTTCATGGATGTGATACAAAAGGGAATTCTTTTATTTTTCCTCTTAATCGCCTATGGTGCTGGTTTTTTTTTTGATGGAGACACATGTTTAAACTCACAGAGCAAAAAATATGATCCAGCTATTTACACCCCCCCCCCCAAAATGAAGTGCACATACCATCATCTGGAATGCACCCAAAACAATTTTTCTTATTGGGGAGTATGTAAAAATGTTGATTGATATTTGCAGTTCAACCATTCTGTGACATCTATGGACTATCTTAATGAATAATAATAATACTCGCATGGCAAGATTATAGTGGAAAAACCTTCCAGTGTGAGCCAATCTAATGCAAATAAGATGAAGCAGTGGTGGTATTATTAAATAGTTGTGTGTGATTATTAGAATGATGCTTGACTGGCATACTTCTGAAAATGCTCTGGGTGAGAGAGTGCAATTTGCTTATAATATGATAGTGATTTCCCCACAATAGTTGAGGAGAGATTAAGGTGTTTCTCTAGGATTGGAGAGACATGGGTTCAAGTCTGTTCTTAGTTGTAGAAGTTGTCTGCTTGATTTTAGGCTGTTGGTTTTGTCTTATCCTTATTGACCCTAACCTTAGCCACAGAACTTTGGGGGGGGCGGGGGGGGCGGGGGTGGAGAGGAGCAAGGAATGTTATATATGGCATGTTGAGAGCCATATTGAAAAAGGTTAGGATATAATTCAAGGAAGAGGGAGGGAGGGAGGAAGGAAGGAAGGAAGGAAGGCTCTTCTCATAGAGTTTGATTTCTGTCTACGCCATTCACCATTGTCCTTTGCCTGTTGTCTTTTCAAGGAGCTGGGATCCAGTTTAAGCCACCATGAAGGATGAGAACATCCATGGAGTTTTGTTATAGCAGGCTAGACTTCCAATCAAGGAAACTAACTCAGACAAAATGATTAAAAAGCAGCAGAATAACATCAAGCAAAATTAAAAATCAATTCATCCATTGTTCAGAAATATAAAAATAGATTTAAAAGTATTCTTTTAAATACTTTAAAAGAAAAGCAATGCCAAAATTGGAAACTCCAGCAAAGTTCTAAGTAGCAGCAGTGATTTAAAAGGTGTTTTTTTAAAAAAAAAATAGCATATGCAGGATTAATGACATTTTCCAGAATTATGGGAGTAGATATTAAGTGGTGCAGCAGTTGGAATTAATTCTTTCTTTCACATAGCATCCTCCAGATATGCTCCGGAATTTTTCCCTAATTTTCTGGTGTGCTTTTGGAGGGTGTACAAGCTACTATAGAGTTCTTTTCCATTAGCAGCATCTGTTTTGTTCATGGCTACGGACATGCGGACTGTTAAATATAATCTTATGAGTAAATCTGTATCGAACATGAAAAGGAATATGACTCAGGAAATGCTCTGTGGAGCTTTGACAGTTTTAAGCTAGGGACAGGCAAGCTGCAACGCTCCAGATATTTTGGACACAAATCCCATAATCTCTAACCAGCATGACCAATGGTTGGGGGGAATGGATATGTGTCCTCCAGATCTTTTTGTTTATATGCCCTATATACCCCCATGTATTTGAAGGTATCCTCGCTTTGAAAAGCTGTCCGATCAAGACCTATAAAAAAGAGCTGGAATCTTGCTCTCTTAATTTGCAAACAGGATGTGCAGCAAAACATACAGGTTACTTATAAGTAGGTTATCTTTCTTGTTCCAGCATTGATGATGATGATATAATAATAATAATTACAATAATGATAATGTACTTTTACCAAGGCACAATACAAAATAAGCAACCCCATCCCAAATAGTGACAAATTGCTCCAATAAAATTGGTTTAGAACTTGGTAAGGAAATATTACTGTTCTAGCAGTATACTTAAAACAGTTGCCTGGGATAAGACTAAGTGTTCTACATACATAATTATTTAAAATGGGTGTTAATCAGGACCTGGCAGTGAAATAAGAGTAGGTTAGAACAACCAGGACCTATATGAACTTGCTAATCAAATAAAAAAGGTCTTTAGCCCTCTATTAAAGGCCGTCAGATTTCCCCAAAGAGACAGGGAGTCGATCCCAGTTTTATGGGGCCAGATCCCTCAAGAAATTTAAGATGTGCACTTGTACATATGAATCAATGTGCAAATTTTATGCAAATTGAAATCCTCTTTTCTGCCCCTCTTTCCTTTTACTTAACAGTGTAGAAATACCACTGTCTTTTGAGTCTTCCTCTGAGTCAATGAAGTAGATTATGATGTTTTGGCCGTGTGTGAGGAGTTAATGATCGATTGTACCAATCCTGCATAGCAGTAAAGACCAAAATAATTCTAATAGAGAAAACTCCTGAAGAACCGTGTTGACAGGTTCTTTCAACAACAGTACAGATCTGTCTAGAAAAGGGGAAGAAGAGCTCAGAGAGAGTGTAGTTGCTGTCTAGTTTATACTTTTTTTCCCCATAACTGAAATATTAACAGCATGGAAATTTTTTTGATGTATTGTGGGACATTAGACACTAGATGAATTATCAGGCTGGCTGTGCAAGGACATTGGCATTTAAGCCTGTCAACCTGATTCCAAGAAATAATATAAAGGGGTCAGGACAATGGTGGAAAAACTGACTGACTCCAGCCAGTGACTGGAGAGATCTAATAAAACTGGTTTATTAAGCTAGCATAGGAATACAGTGATCAGTCAAGGCAGGAGTCCTGATGTCAGAGAGCATTGGCCCTATGTAGGTTCCATCATATTAGATCATATTCTAAAGGTATTGTGAAGTAATCGAATACTTGTTTTGCAGTTATCAAGGTAAGGAAGTAGTTGGCGTTATCTTTGAAAGGTGAGGCTCCTTGTTTAGAGAAGAGGAATCACAACATACAGGCAAAAACGTATCAAGTTAAATTGACCTTTTATGCTGTGAGTCTCCATGTTCTATAAACATGGGAAACTCTGAATCAGATTATCACCTTTATCCTTGAGTAAATCAGCACAAGTGGAAGACATCTGACACACATCTCAAAGCCTCCTCTAGATCCAGAGAGGATAATACGTAGCAAAGAATTGGGGTTTTGCTAGTATCATAAAGATGGCAGTTTAACCTTGCTTATATATGAAGTGAGAAGGCTGCATAGCACAGCAAGCAGTTTTATGCAAGATGGCCCAACTGCTACAGCCTTCTAAATTCTTACAAAATTATTGTAGGGGGCTGGACTAGAAGACCTCCAAAGACCTCCCTTCCAACACTATTCTTCTATATTCTATGTGCTATTACTTCTAATGCTACCACAGGACCTGCTTGCCTTAGCACTTTCTTCCTGCTCATATTTTATCTGTGACTGAATATTTTATCTGTTATGAATTTCTGACGTTCTTCGATAGATAATTCTTATCAGAAGTTCTTGGATTTTATGTTAGCTTGCCTGAATAGTTTATAAATAGTTAATGTAGCTGCCTTAAATGGTTGCCTGTAGGTTGAAACCTGATCACTAATCTCTCAAATATTTTTCTATACAGGAAAACCTCTGGGCTCTGTGGAGGCTACACACGATTTTACACAATTAAAATGGAATATGTATATAGAGTTGCACCTAGTAGTTTTTCCTCTTTTCTTTGGAAAAATATTTAGCTCCCCAGAAATCTTTGAAAGGGGGGGGGGCAGCGTGGGACAGAAAAAAAAGTCATTAATTTGCCTTCTGGGTATTTTGCAGCAGGTCCCACTCTCAGTGAGGATATTAGCATGATATTGATATGATACAATTTCATATTCCCTTTAAAAATGTCTGTGTTCTTGAGCCAATGTGATACTGAATTTAGTCTGGCTTCATTGTCTCTTTGTATCTGTGACACATTCCAGTTCAGAATAGTTTGATCTATTTTATTTTATTATTTATGAATTAAATTTATATAGACACCCATCTCACGGAAAGCGACTCTGAGTGGCGTACAACAGTCACACATGATTTGTGTGTGTGAACTTTGCATTTACTTAAGATGTTTTTTCTTCCAGTATTTTAAATATATATGTTTTATAGCTAATTACTTCGCATTGCAATTTACTTATTTCCCCTGTATTTTCATTATGCTTCTTATAGGTTGCTTCAGAACCTATAAGAAGAAGAAGAGATGGAAGTAAAGAAATAGATAAAAAAAGAGATATCTCTGAAAGTTGGGCATCTGCCATGTGTTGGATACTTATCCTACGGTTGGGTAGATAATATGGAGAAAACTATGTTCTGTAACTTTAACTGCTACGAGATGATACTAATTGGCTGTGCTAAGCGGACATAAAAGAAGGCAGGAAGTTCATTCACTTCTGCTCCTGCTTTTAGAAGGTTGAACTGCTGAAAGGAACTGTGTCGGTGTTACTGAAGAGAACTGGAATTGTAAGCAAACTATATTTTTGTGTTGAACCGTGATTATTTGAAGAAGTGTTATCTTTGTTTTGAGAAGCCAAGTTTGTTTTTTATACTACAAGTAAAGACTGTTTATTTTTCTTTAAACGTTCAGAGTCTGTGTGTATCTGTGTGTTTTTGCTAAGCAACGTATCTATTTGCTGTTCGGTCCATTGCACCACTTTGCAGAGGACAGTTTTACCCTCAATACTGGTTATGGGCCCAGTAACAGAGTGAGCGTACCTGTTACAGCAATAAGAGAGGTGCTACACACATTATTGCGCCAGACATTCTGATACGTATTTAATATCCTGGTGAGGATGGCACAAGGTCAAGCTCCCAACTTATTGCTGGTTACCCGGCTGGATGGCACCAACTACAAATCCTGGTCCACCAAGTGCAGTCTCCTGTTGCACAAAGAAGGGCTATGGGATGAACTTGTTAAGTAGCATTAGGCATAACACCCCCTCCTGCCTTCAGCTTCTGAGTTGTAGCTGTCCCAACAGGATTCATTTAGTAGGGTTGATGCAACATGATCTGCTCTGCAAAGGGTTGAGTGGGGTCTTCACCTGAAGCTTAGTCTCTAAGCTGGTTTCTAGAGATACTTGGAAACCACTTGGATTGGAAGGGTGGTTGTTGCACCTTCCCGTCTTTGCAATTTTGCTTGATTCAAAGCCTCATTGAAGTGAAGGGCTCTTTTGAATCTCCCAGAAGTATGGGACTTCTGAGAAAGAAACGGTGAACTGAAGATGGCTCCACAAAAAGTGGGTCTGATGACCTCAATGGAATGAAAAATGGCTCTCTAATAATTCTTCCCTGGACAAGGAGAGGACTTGAGATAGCCCACAGATGCTCCATACAGTTGCTTCTTGTAAGGAGACCTCAAGGCAGCAGTCTCTCAACAGGTTCAGAACTCTGGAAGGTGAGGGAATAACCCTCTTGATCACACTTGATCGAACGATAGTCATTGCCTTTGAAAGGACACTAAGTTCTCAACTTTCTTTTCTAATTGGTTTTGGAAATGGATTGACAAGTTTTATAGCAAGAGTTAAGTTTCCTTCAATCCTTAAGAAAAGGAATATTAACTAAGAATTTAAAAAGTTTTTTTTAAAATGAGATTTTGGAATTCATTATAAAGAATCATTCCCATAGGAAAATGTTTTCTTTTAAAAAACACAAATAGATAAAGACTTTAAAAATGGGACACTAGAGGTAACTAGAAGGAACTAAAGATTACAATTAAAGGAGAAGAACATTCAAACTTAATTTATAAATGAAGCAAAACATTTTAACATTGGACATATTGAAGGATATTTTGAACAACGGTTCCAGAAATTAGTGTATGCCTTTATAGCTAGACTGTGCCAAAAACATTATGGAAGAGGAACAAGTTCTATCTGACTGAGTTGAAAGGTGATTTAAAAATAATGGTCTGCAAGAATCATGTGAAAAAAGATGTTACTTGGACATGCAAAAGAAACTGGCTGAAGTCTTAGTAATAAAAAAGAATATACAAAGAACAAACCAGGAGTGTGAGTTGGATAATTTTTCTACATTGGATTCACAAAAGAAACTTGTTAAAGTTTCAAAGAATTTTGTGAGAAGGAACAAAGAAGAAATGAAAAGAAATATATAATATTACTTGATGACACTAAAGATCAAGACTGCTAGAAGTAAAAGGAATATAAAGCTGGTTTATTTGATTAACTTGGCAGAATACATATTTTGTTATCTCTGGTAATTCTTAATGGACTTTTGCTGACATCAGGACTGAAATGATGAGGTTTTATGGATTTGTTTATGGATAAAGGATTGGGTGTAAGAAAAATAGATCATATGTTGTATTTTAAGAGACGGTGATAAATTACTAAATTTATTTGCACTTGAGGATGGGAAGTTATTTTTTTATATATCGCTTTTTCTTTACTTTCTTTTTCTTTTTTCCTTTTCTATTTCTTTTTCTCTTTTTCCTTCCCCCTCATCTTTTTCTTTTTTTTAGTATTGGTTTTTATTGTTGTAATGACAATTCTTGATAAAATTACTATAAAAATATCTCCCAGCAGTAGGACTAATATGTCTTTATATAAGTAGGTTGTGATTACTGCCTGTTCAAATGTAGGTAGTACTTGCTTAGCAACCTCAATTGGGATCATTAATTCTATTGCTAAGCAAGTGATGTAGTCACTAAGGGAAATATCATGCATCTGACATACTTAAAACATCACTTTA
Source organism: Ptyas mucosa (assembly GCA_012654045.1). Taxonomy (NCBI): domain Eukaryota; kingdom Metazoa; phylum Chordata; class Lepidosauria; order Squamata; family Colubridae; genus Ptyas; species Ptyas mucosa. The sequence continues at coordinate 77,891,636 of WNWU01000001.1, forward strand.
GATTCAGTTGTTCAGTAAGTCATTGTTAATCAAAACATTAGGTGAACCTAACTTATAGTTGTAGTCCTGGCTTCCTCATTCACTCTGCTTGTTTGAAGCTGGTTGGAAGTCTATAAATGGCAACCACAGGACCTTGGGATGCTGCAAAGATCATAAATGCCTGCTGATTGCAAAACTCTGACTCCTACCCTTTGGATTATTCTTCACCCTCATAGTCTTCCGAAAGGGCCTGAAATCTTGGCTTTGTCAACTGGGTTGTGGCCCTAATGGAACCATCCCATTTTGGAGGTGGCTAGTAGACTAGTACATGATCTCACTTTCACTCGGTCTATATATTGGTTTTTTATCCATTTTAATATTAATATTTAGTGTTTTAACTTTTAATGTCTAATGTTTTATCCTATAATAATTTTATTCTGCTATTTATGGTTATTGTAAACTACCCTGAGTTGCTTGGCAGAGAAATGGGCGGCATAAACTTTTCATAAATATACAAGTCTTGATCACATGACCCTGGGGATGTTGCAAGAGTCATAGGTGTGAGAACTGGACATGTGTTACTTTTTCAGCGCTGTCATAAATTCAGATAGTCACTAAACAAGGAAATTGTTAAACAAAGTTTACTTGTAATGCAATATTCAATTTAGTGTGATTATAAATTGATACCAAGTTGTATTTAATCCAAGCCAAAATTCACTTAATTCAATGCTAGTGCATGCACAAAACAGTACAAGTTTTTAAATTGTTATTAAAGATAAAGGTAAAGGTTCCCCCACACATATGTGCTAGTCGTTCCCGAATCTAGGGGGCAGTGCTCATCTCTGTTTCTAAGCCGAAGAGACAGCGCTATCCGAAGATGTCTCCGTGGTCATGTGGCTGGCATGACTAAACGCCGAAGGTGCACAGAGCGCTGTTATCTTCCCACCAAAGTGGTCCCTGTTTTTCTACTTGCATTTTTTACATGCTTTTGAACTGCTAGGTTGGCAGAACCTGGGACAAGTAACATGAGCTCACTCCATTATGTGGCACTAGGGATTCGAACCGCTGAACTGGCAACCTTCCGATCGACAAACTCAGCATCTTAGCCACTAAGCCACTACGTTAAAATTGTTATTACATTTGACCAAAAAATGATGTAATTGAATTATGTGATTGTGGTCATAGCAATGCTAAAATAGGACAAGATGTTGGATTGACGAAATCTATAGTTGATTTTTTTTTGTTTTCTATAACTACTCTATGACTTTGTTAATCATACATTTAAATTTTATGTATGTTCTTTGTATACAATAGGAATAGAATAGGAATAGGAATAGGAATAGGAATAGGAATAGGAATAGGAACGGAACGGAACGGAACGGAACGGAACGGAACGGAATGGAACGGAACAGAACAGATTAGATTAGATTTATTGGGCAAGTGTGATTAGATACACAAGGAATTTGTCTCCAGTGCATAAGCTCTCAGTGTACATGCAAAACAAAAAAGGAATAATAATAATAATAACAAAGAATAATCGTAATAATGATACCAATGGAGCAGGTAGTGAAACAGTTGAGAAGAATAAACTGTGGAGAAAAAACTGTTTATTGTAACATTTCATTAGTATACATATAAAAGTTTAGGTTAAAAAAATTTCAGTACCCATTTCCATTGAGCTGAAACCAGTTATCATATTTTCCATAAAAATATCACTTCAGATAGTGCAAATTCAAATAATGTGACTAGTTGGTAGAATTCATGAACTGTATTAATTGAGAACTACCTGTACAACCATAAACATTGCAAAAATTATCCCTGAATTTTTGGATTCAGTCCTTAAGGATAACAATGTTGTTGTTTCATGTGGAAACATCAAATTTTGTAAAAAAAACTCCCCAAAACCCAACCTGATATTTTAGTTCAGCTTTTCTGTTTTTTTAAAAAAATCACGCCAAACTCCCCCACCCACCCCCCGGGGAAGTTCTTTGTAAAAATATAACCAAATTTACCTTGGGCCGTCAGATATACATAATGTTTTAAAGATGCAGCATGCTGAGGAGGATATTAATGAAGCTGAACTGTAGCACGGTTGCATTATGTTTGTTTTTTTCAAAATAAAATGATCAGTGGAAAATTGAGTAGGGGCAGCTGATGGGTAAAAAAACCGGAAGGCTGGGAAAATTTTAACTCAGTATAAAATTTGCAAGGCGCTTGGGAATAAACCTATATCCTTATTAGGATAATTGTCCTGCTCCAAAATAGAAGTCCGCACTGATTGAAAAAGAACAGTATCAAGAATCCATAATACAAAGTCGGAGGCTGAGCTGTGAAATCAAATTCTCTCGGTTATTTTGTCTTTTTCATGTGGCCTCTGCCCTTATGTTAAATTACTCCAAACTTTAAAGAACAATGTTGATGTTTTTGTTATTGTTATTCATCATTCCTAGCTACAACTCACCTTCGCTTTTCTGCTGGTAGGAGAGTCAAGAAAATATGACAAAAGAATACTTTGTGCATTGACATCAGAGGGGAAAGAAAATACTCTTGGAAAATTTCATGCTGCTAAATCTCCACAGATTTACACTTTTATGCAGTCAAATTAATGCAAAACCCCCAACGTAAGGGTTTGCATTTTGAAAATTTGGGAGGAGTGTCATTCCATAATAGTAATTATTGGTTTTATATTATTTTTTCACAGGGGAACTGATCACAGCTGCCTATGAGCTTGGAGTGAGTATTAGTTGTATTGTTTAATCAATGCTCTCATTAACAGTTTTAGGAATTAAGGAAGTTTAATTAAGCATGGAGTTAAAGTAGATTAATATATTTTCAAACCACAGTTTTTCTAACTTATAAGTACGGCACACGACAATTTACTCCAAGTTTTAAATCCAATTAAACTAAATTATAAAGTAAAGGCTTTACTGTATATACAGTAGCTGGCTTATTATCAATCCAAATTTTGTATAAGCTGGAGAGAATAAAAATAAATCGGGTTAACAATTTTAATAAGTTTTATTATTCAATAAACTTTATTAAGGCGCATGATCCCCTTTAGGCAAAACCTTAAGGACTGTCATCACGGTGGTAATCCGATAGCAGTGTGGTCTTTCAACTTGCTAACCAATAAAATAGTTCAGCATCTGTTTTTTCCCTCTTTTCTCTCTTTTATAATTGTATAATAAAAAGAAACCCAGCCTTTTGAATGGCCGGAATACATGCTGAATCCAGACTTCAAGCCATTTAAGGGATAATAGTAATACGTGTCACCACTTTTTAAAGTGATCTGCTCTCATCTATTTTTTGTGCATCCACATATGTTAAGGCAAACATTTTGCTGTATTTAAAATTAGCATTTAACAGAAGTGTGTGTGTGTGTAAGAGAGAGAGAGAGGGAGAAAGGGAGAGGGAGAGTACTATGCTTTTTAAGGCATAGTACTCTATCTGTTTATGATTAAGCTAATAAGAAAGCCGTTTCTCCATTAGATTGCCATTGTGACATCTCAAAACACAAGCCTTTTGTTTGTTCACAGGTTGCTCATCCTCCGGGCTACCCCCTCTTCACTCTTTTGGCTAAACTGGCCATTGAGCTTTTTCCCTTTGGTTCTGCTGCTTATCGTGTCAATCTCCTCTGCGCCTTGTTGGGGGCAGCTGCAGCATCGCTTCTGTTTTATACAGTTGTCAGGTACAGTAGATCCTATGGATGCTTTCCAACTTTATTTATATATACACACACACACACACACACTACTGGATTGCAGACTGCATCATATGCAATATATTCTGTGAATCATCCTTATGTTAAATAAAACCTATTGAGTGAAATATCGTCATGGTATACCAGAAAGGATATTTTTCTGTGATATAATATTGCAGTTAGATGTAAAAGTTCATAATAATTTGATGGCTTTCATATCTAGTGGGCCATTAAACTAGCAGTTTCTACGGCGTTGGCTCCAGGCTGTTAATTGATTCAGCTGCCTACTGTTTACATAATTTCAGTTGGCCATTTGACATTGAACTTACTGGGGAAAAAAGAAAAAGAAAAAAAAATATGAAACACCCAGAGCACAAAACTGCCAAACTAATTTATTTCAGGAGAGTGATAACATTGTTCTCTCTTATTATCATACATCAGTGACCAGGTTTATCTAACCAGAAGTAACAAAGTTTGTCATTAAAGAAAGATGCAGATGGCTTTAAAATATTAAACAATACTAGTGTCAACTGTACTGACAAACTTTTTAATTGTTAGCATTACAAAATGGAGGCAGATGCCTCTTGATGGTCTTTATTCTGTCTGTTTTACCTGTGTTGAGTACAGTAAGCAAGAAGTACTGACTGAATTGCACGGAATTAAATTAAAGGATGAGAATTGTGGTGTGGAAAAAAACCCACAGATTATGACTATGTAGCTGTGTGAGCAGGATTGTTGGACATTATCAACAAAATCTGCCCTTTTCTGCATTGGATGCTTTGTTCTAAGCATACAAAAACAAGAACATAACAAACGACTGGTACTTTGTTACTTTTGCCCATCCTTCTGTCTTCCGATCCTCATACGAGGAGGTTTCTTTGCATACTACCCATTTCTTCCAAAATAAGACATCCCCTGATAGTAAGTCCAAATAAGGCCAAGCGCTTATTTCAGGATTCAAAAAAATATAAGACAGAGTCTTATTTTCGGGGAAACATGGTATTATAATTCCTGATAAGGATAGCTTTCTCCAGAGTTTGAAGGCCTCTCTTATGCTCCTTTCATTTGTATTTTGCATATGTGAGAGATGATTCTCTATGCTTTAATTCAGCAGAGCAGATGCAAGAGTGACTTTTCCCGTTATAGTCGGGGATGACCTGTGACATATATACCAGACAAAACTAAAGTTGTTCAAATGGAGCTCAGATGCCTGATGACTTGGTGGTTATAGTGACATGTCTTCCAGGCAGACTTGAGTCCTGGGGGTAACGTAGATAAGTCCATGCACTTTTCTAGGCATCATTTTTGAAAGTGATTTGCCACTGTTGTCTTCTTGGGTCTGAAAGAATGCCCCTTCATCATCTAGTTGCTTTGTGGCTAAGGTGGGACTAGAACTCAAATTTCTTTGCTCCTAGTCCAGTGCCTTCCCCACTGGTGCAAACTGGCTCTCTGACTACATGGACACATCTGTGTGTGTGTGTATGGGAAGGAGGTTGGGTAACAGTAGAAAACTGGATTCCTTAGTGATCTTCTATATAAATACTAACCGAGTTCAACCCTATTTAGCTTTAAATTTAGATCAAATTTGTTTGGGTCCACCTAGATGGAATGCGCCACAGTTCACAGTGAAATTTCTTTCTTTCTTTAGTAAATTTAGCAGCTGCTTGTCTCCTGAATAACACTGAGTGGCTTATGTTATCAGTCTGATAGTAATAACACTGTAGTACTGAAATGTTCACAGGCTTTAATTGCATTGCCTGACTGTGAATTGTATAGCAGCCCTGCAAACTATAGTTGTGCTAGTATGCCCCTTATTTCAAATGGGGAAACTGAGGCTGGGAGAGACAGCCTTGTCTAAATTACCCTACTGAATTCTTGGGGAGATGATATTTGAATGGAGGACTATATGACTTGCCGGTGTAATTTTCTGTGTGTATTCTGGAACCATATGGATCATGGATTGGTTAGGAAAGACAGATAAAACTGATCCTGTGTACAAAGGTTGGAGATTCACATGCAAACCCCAAGTAAGAGAAGCAGCTCCTTTGTGATTAACTGTGAAAAGTATGTTTTATTTGATATAGTGAACATTTTAGAACATTTAGGTAGGGGTACACTAATGACTTAAGGGCAGTGCCCTTCAATGTTTAGGATACCCCAAAATTCCACTCCAATCGCTTTTCAATATTTAATGGAAAACTAGATTGTTTTGCAGACATTAAAGATTATTACCACATAAAAATTATTCTGAAAGCATTCAAAATACAGGAAGCTCGATCATTTCCCCATTCTCCCCCTATTCTGTAATGTTGGAAAATATTTACTTTTATATAAATACATTGGTCTTAATTAAGGGATTGCAGAAACCTCTTGGGCAGACTTTCTAATCTTATTTAGAAAATACAGTTAATCGTTGCAATAATCCCATTTTATGGGTTGGGAACTGAGGCTGACAGATACTGCGTTGCCCAAGGCCAGTCTGTAAAAAAAAATAAATTCTTGGCCAATTAACGTCCAAGTGTTGAGTTGCCACTGTCCACACGCCAATACACTGGGTCACCCTGGCCGTTATGATAGGTTTCTGTACTTTTGTGAAAAAATGAAAATAATGCCCCAACAATGTGTGGGAATATTTTAAGGGGAGTCAGATTTCTCAATTATTAGGAGGAAAATATGTATGATAATAAAAATCCCATGGTGCATAAGAGATAGGCTGGAATTTCTCAGGAAGGTGGATGCCGCCTCTAAGTAGAGGGATGGGAAGAGTTAGGGGTCTTTGAATGTCCTTATTACACACACGTCCTTTTTGATTGAATAAGGATTAGCATCTCGTGTAATGTTAATTTGAAATCCAAACCTGTCCTGTACTTTGCCAAGCACTCTTGCGATCTTTGTTAAAATTAATGCAGGGCGAGCGGGGAAGACGGCTCGGTGGAGGGTTTTTTGATTTTCTTTCCTCGGCTGGGTTAAATGCTTTCCATACTGCCTGCCTGCAGGGAGAACTCTCTTCAGTCCCTTATTTGCTTAAGTACACTTCCTTAAGATTTTATGAATAGGACTTCCCCTATCAGATAATTCATCCTTAACTAATTTTCAGTGTACTGTAGTGCAAAGAAAGAGGGTTAAAAATAATAAAAGGCCCCAAAGCTTTTGAAGGAAAATATTTAAAGCAGAAACTCTCAAGGCAACGATGCTTTTTGTCAGTTAGTAACAGCATTGAGCATATATGTTAGAGAAGAATAAATAACGGCTCACATTCCATTAGTGGGCGTGATGATGGAGAAATCGCATTGAACTCATTTAAATTAATCTTTAATGCATTCCAACTAATACTGCTCCTTGAAGCGATCCACCTTCGTCCTTCACCTTTTTTAAGTTCACAGGCTGAAACCTTGCAAAGGAATGGCATTGGAAGGGGGTAATTTTTGTTGCATTTCAGTTGGTTCGTGGGAGGTGAAGAAACAGGCAAATTAATTGGGGGGGGAGTTTAAAAATAGTGCCATTAATATTTAGTTATACCTACATCATGAATGCAAAGCTGTACAAAATTCGAGGCATACTTTAAAGTTGTAGAAGAAAATGCTAGTTTCCTTCCTTCCTTCCTTCCTTCCTTCCTTCCTTCCTTCCTTCCTTCCTTCTTTCCTTCCTTCCTTCCATTACAAAGGTAGGCTAATATGTATGCATCTACTGATTTTCTGGGAGAGTTTACAGTTCCTGATTTGGGGATGGCACCATTGGCTGGCCTGATTTTGTGTTATGCTGCATTTGTGAGTGTGTTTGTGTCTGTGAGAGAGCGAGAGCGGGGGGGGGGGAAGGGGTGCGGAGAGAGAGAGACTTTAAAACCTTCAGAACTAAATATTTGTGCATGCATTTTTGATTTTGAGGGCTGGAAATATTCCCTTCCAGCAATGTTTGCTGGCTGTACTGTGAGTTTCAATGGTTTATAGATCATGCCAACTCTATGTGCTGCTGCAAAGGAATTTGCATTAACACTATAGATGCTTAAATATTGCTAATATATTTTCAGATTTGGTTGTCAAATCTGCCTTGAGATGGCAGCTGCTGTTTGCACGCACATTGCGATAATCTCTTCTTAAATAAATAAAAATTCAAAGGACCTTCAGGTTCCTTTGGAATGGCTCAACCAGTTTGTTTTCAATGTCTGAAGAGTTGCTTCCTTTCCTCTCTACTTTAATGGTTTAGACAGATCATTTTAACTGGAAAAAATTCACTGGGGTCTAAATATCCTGGGGCAAATTTATAGACCGCAGACATTCCTAACCTTTACATGAGGTAAATCCCCCAAAAAGACTTGAAAGGTTTCCCCCCCCCCCCCCAGCTTGGGGAGGTAGGTGGGATGAGGGAAAAAACCCTGTCCATTCTGTATCCCGATAGATGCTGTGAATATGGATGGTCTTTCATTTTTTTTTAAAGATGCCAAATCATAAAGGATGCATCCTTCAGGAACAATGCAGTTCAAGTGGGAAATCTGTTGTCTCATCAAACAATACAACCCCCTTCAGAAAGAAACAAGCCATCTCTATGGCAATTTGTGGAGAGAGTGGCCTATTGATTCAGTGGAAGAAGACATTATACAGTGTCACTCGGGGTTGTTACAATTTCATTTGTCGGGTGACCTGAACTTAACCTTCTAAAAACCTTTTCTTCTTTGTACATAACACCGTCCTCGTGGGTTTTCTGCACCAACAGTGGAGTACAGTGAGGAATTACAGCTGGGCTTGTTGTGGGTTTTGTTTCTTAAACAAACCGCCCCTCCCGACGTACACATTTTCTTCATTTATACTCTATGTAAATCAGTTTCTTGTAATACATTTTGTTCCTTTTATTGGCATCTGCTTTGAGACATCTCTTAAGTTTCATGTTGTTTGCAGATCACGATAGTTTCATTTTAATGTTTAATTGGGCGACACTCCTTGTAGTTTAATTCATTCCCGCTTAGGAGGACATTGTTCTACATGTGGATTAGTGTTAAGTGAATTCTGACACTTTGTTCTTCTAATCAGAATTTCAATCCTGCCAGGTAGCAAAGCTTTCTTTCTCCTCCCCTTCTATTTGATGTCTGTGTTTTTTAAAGCCTCTCAATTTCCTTCTATATTTGTCTGAAATCGATGATTTTCAAAAGATGCTCTTAATACCCCCCCCCCCCCTTTAAGGTTTAAGATTTTAATTTCGGCTGTGGGAGAATGTTCTATATGGCTCAGTTTTAAAACCAGATACTACCCTTTGCTTCTCTAAAATTTGATTGCTTGTAAAATCACAGTTTATAAGGCATTGATTTACCCGGATGCATTGATTACTTTTTTATTTGTGACAAAGCGGAAAATAAAATTTAAACATTGTTTTGTGTGTTGCGGCTTTAGAAGTTTTGACAAAGCGATGGAGTGTTATTGAAATCTGAAAGTCTTATTTTGCTGACAAAAAATGTCATGTTTTTATGTAAGAGACGTTTTGATTGCTTTCTCTTAGCTGGGGAGGATGCGGCTGGTAATTTGCGTTATCACTTTTAGCAGATGAGAAATAGACATTATATCCCAAATAGCAAAAAAAAAAAAAAGTCTTGCCAGCATTTTTCAGAATTAAGTTGTCATTGTTTAATAAATCTCTTGTTAAGGATTTGCAGTTATAGCGGTATATTTAGCATTTTCCAAGGATGCTGAGAAATAGCATTTTCATTCATTCCATGTACATTTGGAATTGCGTAACAGATATTAGACCATCAGAACATTTTCATGTTTGCTTAACAGCATGAAAGGAAGGATATAAGCATAAATTGAAAGTATGCGTAACTTTTTGCTGTAACTCAAGCCCTGTTATGAAATTCTCTTTATTTTGAAAAAGATGCAGTTGTGTGCTAATATAGAGAGATGAAAAAACAAATTTAAAAAGGCTTGTCTGGATTTTGTTTTAATTTTTACTTTCTATTTCTTGCAAAAGAAGTAGAAGTCTGAAGACTGAAAATGAAGTTTGCTTCGTATAATAGCAAGGATTTACAGGGGCAGTTAAGCAGAATTGATTCTTTTGCCTATTCGAAGTCTGAAGCAATAGGAATCATAAACGTTCTGTTGGTTGCATGTATGTGAATGCAGAACAATGGGGAAAGTCTAATCTTTAAAGTTAAGGCAGAACAAAATACAATATAATTTCAGTGTGGTTTTTAAGCCACAGTTGCCTTTGAATTGTGTTGACTTACTAAACTTCTCATTGGGTGCATTCACACATCACTCTAAGCCAAAATAGATTTTATATATTTGTAATTCACTGAGTTGTATAGACCCAACCATTGGCATGTCATCAATAAAATATTGTTAAGAAATCATATCTGAGCATGTTATTTGAACCCTATTGTTACAGTGTTATTTGAACCCTATTGTTACATCTTTGGTTAATTCTTTGGCATGAAGATTTCAAATCTAATAGGATGAAGTTACAGTTTATTCTCTTCTGTAACAGAGTTGGAAGGAACCTTGGAGATCATTTGGTCCAACTCCTTACTCTCACTATACTATTTCTGTTAAATGGCTGTCCAGTCTCTTCTTAAAAGCCTCCAGTGATAGGACACTCACAACCTCCGAAGGTGATTTGTTCCATTGGTTAATTGTTCTCACTGTTAGGAATTTTCTCCTTAGTTCTTGGTTGTTTTTTAACTTTAGGAAATTTCAGGTGAGACTTTACTGTACATTTGGCTTTCTTCTGGTGCTTCTTCTACCATTAAGACTTCTGTCCACAGGACTGTGGTCTTCCTTTCTTTCTATTTGGCAGAGGGTTTGTTAGTCAGGGGCTGGATGAGGCCTCTGTGCCATGCTTCTCCCTATTTCCTTCTGTTCTTACCTGCTTACTGTGAGGGAAAGTGATTGGTCAGGGTTTCAATTGTGCCAAGTGTGTGAGTTTGTACTTCTATTTACCAATACAATTGTCTCTCTTTAGCAAAAACGTTAGGGGCCACAACTTGTTTGATAAATTAATAAGTGAAGCCACAAGTTTGCTTCTGATCTTACTTCAACTTTCCTTTGCTTTACAGACCTATGAAGATTGTAAATGTCGGACCTGGTCGCAAGATTATTTTTTCATCACTGTTGTAACTGTGAACGGTCATTAAATGAGGTAGTTGCTAAACAAGGACTACCTGTAAGGAGAAGATGAAATCTTTACCCATAAGCAGAGAATTTATTCCTTTCAGAGGTTACATTTGTGGCCATTATCCCATACCATCGGAAGTAGAAAATTAAAAATGATGTACCTGAAAAAATTGTAGCATATTCCAAAGGTATATTTAGAAACATTTCTTCAGAGATTATTCTAGATAAAGGTCTTTTTTCTGGTGTATTGCAAGCGCTGTTAAAAATTCCTGAAGAAGCTCATATTTAAATGAAAGTACATTCTTAAGTTTAACAAAGCAAGGATGTGGAATAAAAGACTACAGAAAGCTCTTGTATTAATTTCTTTTTTAGGTGACTATCTACTCTGACCTTTTGGCTAATTGATCTCTCTCTCTCTCTCTCTCTCTCTCTCTCTCTCTCACACACACACACTCACATGATAACAGAAAGACACACACAGAGAGAGAGAGAGAGAGAGAGAGAGAGAGAGAGAGAGAGAGAGAAAGAGAGAGAGATATATATTTTTGCCGCAAATTTGCATTGAATTAGACTTAAGAGTTACATTAAATAAATCGTACTCTCACCCATCCTAATTTGCATTTACTTAAAAAAAGAGACACAGTTTAGGTTTGAGGATATGAGTCTCATTTTGAAAGTGGGCGAGTGGAGGGGAAGGAGAAGGGGGAAAAAAAACAGGCCAACTTATTCCCTTTCTCTCCTTAAAATAAAATTAAAAAAGAAAGACTGAAGAGCCCTTTCATGACAGCTAGTCAGAGTTAGAATTAGTTCAAGGAAATGTTAATAAAGCACTGCCTAGTCTAATCCTCTTGATATCACCAGGTATCCTCCTGTTCATGGGTTAATTGCTTTAAAAGCGGAGGCAGTATTCTGAACGGTGGGCCGCTTCACCTTTTCACAGCTGTTCCCATTGAGTGACAACTAAATCCCATGTGTAAGATGAGGAAGAGCTCAGTCTCCAATTGGGAGAAAATTTATGTAAACCACAATCCCTTCAGAATGTGTGGAAGTCATAGACTTTCTTGATTTACTCTGCTTTTCCCAGAAAGCTCCATTGTTCCCTTCCCTAAGTCCCATCAACCCTTTGTAGCAGAATATCACAGCCGCGGCAGATAGCTTGAAATATATAAATGCTATCATAGCTCTGATTAATAGCACCGCTTATGAGTCAGGTCTGATAACGGAGCTGCTCTCCACTCAATTTCAGATACCGCTAATGGAATCTGTCTTCTGCAATTGTAATGTGAGAAGGTCTAATTTGCTATGGAGCTTGGATCTGTCAGCAGTAGGGGATTGTGGGGTCAGGAGGGAGCTGCCAGGTTTTTGCCCTGAAGCTTGTATCTCTAGCTTTCAATGGAGCAGTCCCCTGCCTGCCAGGGAGCTGATAGGCCCTCTGTGGGGTTTATGCCACTTCTCACAATAGGCCAGGGCTTCCGAGCTCCACTTCATAATTGTGAAGCGAGCTCATATTTCCACAGCTACTCTGCTGCATAATTTCTAATAAGTTGCTGGGTTTTTTTTTTTTTAACAAATGTCAGATTATGAAAAGTTTCCTCAATTATCGGGGGGGGGGGAAAAACCCCACCCCCACTTATAAAACATTTAAATTGCTAAATCTGTTTCCTGCCAAGTTCATCCCCTTCTCCTCTCTTCCTCCTTCCCTGCCTTCACCTTTCGGTTCTGTGACTGGCATCCAAGCTCTTGCTTAAAGTGTGCCAGAAGAAAAAAAAGCCTGCGTTTCAAATGTATATGAGACTGTGCGTCTCAGAATGATGGACTGGGGTCATAACGCCTCCTGGGCTGCCTTGAGAGATCACTGCCACCTGTAGAGGTATAGGAGCCCCAACCGATGACATTGTTTTCATCACTTCTGCCCAGGAAAAAGTGGATTTCACTGCAGTGTCTATTTTGATGGTGCCCTTACTTTACATAATGCTTCTCAGGAATGTCCCATAAAGGAGCATTTAGGTAGAAATAATTATCTCCAAGTATACTGTATTTTCCCCCAAAGCATTTCTGGGCTTTGAATTTGCAGCACTTGGTTGGATTATACCAAGAGAGCTGTAACAAAACAAAAGATGCAGAAGGCTAAAACCAAACTTTGTAAACCTGGTTGGATTTACCAGGACATTTCCCCAGATTTGAAAGAAAGTGGCTAGAACAGTGTTTCTCAACCTTGGTAGCTTGAAGATGGGTGGACGTCAACTCCCAGATTCTGGGAGTTGACGTTCACCCATCTTCAAGCTTCCAAGGTTGAGAAACACTGGGCTAGAATGTTATACAGAGTTTTGGGAAGGTGAGGAGCAGGAACAGCAACGAATGGCTGTATAATGTCAGAAATATAAATATACAGCTAATCCTTGACTTATGAACACAATTGAGCTGAAAATAGTTGTTGCTAAGCACAACAGTTGTGAGCTTTGCCTCATTTTATGACCTTTCTTGCCACAGTTGTTAAGTGAATCACTGCAGTTATTAAGTTAGTAACATGGTTGTTAAGTGAATCTGGTTTTCCCATTGACTTTGCTTGTCAGAAGGTTGCAAAAGGTGATCACATGACCCCAGCACACTGCAACCGTCATAAATATGAGTCAGTTGCCTAGCATTCAAATTTCGATCACATGATCATGGGGATGCTGCATCAGTCATAACTGTGAAAAATGGTAATGTCACTCTTTTCAGTGCTGTTGGAACTTCAAACAGTCACTAAATGAATGGTTGTAAGTTGAGGACTACCTGTATATAATATTTCAGAGATTTGAAGTTAGTCGAGATAGTTTTTCTTTTCATGAAGTAAAAATAAGCTAAACACTCAACAGACAACAGTTATTGCCAAAATAATTTTGGTGTGCTAAACCTGTTTGTCATTTACCTATGATTAGATATCTTTCTCTGACTATTACTCTCCTTTGACTTACGTTGGCAGGGCTGTGCTGATAACTCAGGACTTAACCTAAGGAACAGGTCTAGTAAATCCAACCAAGGAAGATTTCTGAGAGATGACTTCTATAAGTTCTCTCAAGGCTCTTAAATGTAACTGGTCTGCTCCTGAATATTTAACTTTGTCAAGAATTCCTCAGCTATCTCGCTATATGCCTTGGGTTCCGGCCTTCTCCTGTTGTCAGTTTTTCTGCTTAGTGCAATTTCACTGAGGGCTGCATCAGGGTTGTGTTTGGCCTCGGGGGACCGGAGGGACCATGGCCAGGATGTTACTCGTGTCCGGGGCCCTGTGGTGGCCTGAGCGTTGTGCCAGCGAAAATGGGCTCCTGATCTCTGGAATGGCCTCCTGTAACCCTCTGCCAGCAAAAACAAACCAAGCTCGGTTTTTGCTGGCAGAGGCACCACGTGCCCGTCCCTCGCTATTTCCAGAGCGGCCCCGCAGGCCAGATCTAAGCACCCCGCGAGCCTTGAGTTTGACACCCCTGGCTTAGTGCATTTGAACACATTACCACATTGTGAGTTAGACTGAAGTAATGTTGGAATTGAGGTTTGTCTTTTTACCTTTACTTATTCTACCATTCTCTCCCAGGAGTAGACTTATCCCTTCCTTTGACTTTTTTCTACTGATAAACCAAATAGCCATTTGTATTGTTTCTACCTTCTCTTGCAAACATAAATCTCTTTTAGTATTTTTTAGCCTTCTTTCTACAACCTTGTGCTCTTTGCTGGTATACCTCCTTAGTGATTATATTGATTTTCCACCTTTCTGTCCTTTCTAACTCTTAGCACAAGTGAAAGTTCCCTATGGATTCAGAATGATTTTCTAAGCTTCCTTTCCCCCACTTTTTCCCCCACTGGAATGAAGTTCAGTTGTACTTCATTTAAATTGAGAATATCTGTTCAGAAGATTCCAATTAGTATTTCTCTGGTTTTCAACTAGCTCTTCTCCATTGATTGGGATCAGATCTAGGAGAGAGATGACCCTCTTAACTCTTTTTCAGTTTTTTGAAAAATAAAACAATAAGACCATTTTTGTGGTCTTGGCCATGACAGTTGTCCATTCCTTGCCAGTGTAGTTAAAATTTCCATTATTAAGAAGTTCCTCTCTGAAAATTAATGTCCAGAAGAATAGTATCCAGATGCTTTACCTGTTTCAGTTGTCTATAATACAATCTCATAATAACATATGTGTTGTTTCCTTGCATTGTGTTTTCCCCAAATATAGGTCATTCATGCTCAGATTTCTGGATGTCAGAGCATGGGTACACCTCCTTCACATGTGACATTCTCTCTTTGTGTGTGGCCTGTTTCTTTCAAATGTATTGTACCCATGCATTCAATCCTTACATTCCACTTATGAATTTCCTTCCCCTATGTTTCCATTGCCCACTAAATCATATTCATCTTCCTGCGTTAAGACTTCTAGTTCTCCCCATTTGTTCTCTACTTGTGAAATAGAAGATTATTGTTTCCCTAAGGAAAGTTTGCCCTGAGCTATTTGGATTCAGAATAAATACATTTTAAATATGTTTAATAGCTTGGGACTGAGGCGGCTTCTGCTCTATTAAGCTTCTTTTCGAGACTTCCTATATGGGCCATCCAGAAACCCTTACAAGAAGAAATATATGGGAATAATATGTTTCGTGCTTATTGCATCTTGAGATTGTTAATTGCAGTAAATTTGGCTTATACCAAACTTTTAATCCAAAAAGGCTTTTTTTTGAATCTGTGGGTTAGAATCAGATCTAGAAGAGGTGATCCTCTTGTCTTTTCTTCAGCGTTTTGGAAAATGAAATAGTGTGACCGCTGAGGATTTTTTTGAGTTTTGCAATCTTAGCTATGAGGGTTGGCCAACAGAAAATATAGTCCAGATCTTACCACGAATAGCAGCCAACCAGATGCATTTTGGAAGCTCACAAATACAAACAGTCTTTAGTGAATGGTATTCACAATATGTTGCCCATGTTTCCAGAGATGTAAATGCTACCAAGTAGCCACTGATATTCTGGATTTCCATCAATACTCATCCCCCTTGAGTACTGTGTAAATTAGTGGCTAACACCAAATTTGATGGCAGTGAATAACATACTGTAGTTAATGTTATACGAAGGAATGCTTTTTCAAAATCACTCTTGAATTTTCACATATTTTCTTTCTGAGCTTTAAAAACAAAATACAAAGCGTAACTTTGTACATTGGACTTTGTAAGCTTTTCAGAAAATTTTTAACTGGAATTTTTTTCTATGTAAATAAGCATGGATAAATTAGTATATTTGTCTCAGCATCCATACCCTGTGTAAAAGTATTTAGACTACAATATTTCATGTGAGGAAAAAAAGTCTAGTATATTTTGAGGTTTGAATGTGGCATTTAATAAACTTAAAACTTTGATGTTTAGAGTGAAATATAAAGATGTTTTGGACTAATTCCCATAAACAAATAAAGCCAGTGTGGAACACAATTAAAGTATTGGACTAACGTTGAGGAGATCCAGATTCTGCACTCTCAGCCACAGAAGCTGACTGGATGGTTTTAGGAAGGTCACTCTCCTTCAGCCCAACTACGTCACATGGTTGTTGCTGTTGTGGGAAAAATAAAACTTATACTGTGACTTAGAGCAGCAATCCTCAACTTTTCTGGCTTTGCGGACTGGGGGGCGGGGAGGGATAGAGAATGTTTATGCATGGCTGATGAGCAAATGCGTGTGTATGTGCAGCTCCATTTGCACAAGCAGCAGCCCCCCCCCACCTGTGGCACAAATGGAGCTGCACACCCGCACTCACCCAACACTTCTGTGGCCCAGTTCCGAAGGGCCTGCGGCCTAGTAGTGGACTACGACCCGGGGGTTGGGAATCCCTGGCTTAGAGGTAAACACATCCTACATAAAAATTTTATTTATAATACTTGTACAAGTTGTAGTTCACAGCATCTAGGCACGCTATGTTGTTTGTTTGTTGCACGAAGTCATTTCATGGGCTCATCAGATTGGTAGTGACCATTGAATCCAACCTCTACTCAAAGCAAAAATTCATTGAGTTAAAACAATTCAAGACAATGGCAGTATGTATGCTTGGACATACTCAATGAGTGAGATCTCCCATCACTGTAGGTCAGTGTTTCTCAACCTTAGCAACTTTAGAATTTGTAAACTTCACCTCCCACAATTCCCCAGCCAGTTAAAAGTCCACACGTCTTAAAGTTGCTGTGGTTGAGAAACACTGACCGAAGTAATTGATCCCACTCCCCGTAACTTTTTTTTTAAAAATTTGATTTATATGCCGCCCTTCTCCAGAGACTCAGGGCGGCTTACAATGCGCTAAGCAATAGCCTTCATACTTTTGTATATTTTATACAAAGTCAGCTTATTGCCCCCACAAACTGGGTCCTCAATTTACCTACCGTAGAAAGGATGGAAGGCTGAGTCAACCTTGAGCCTGGTGAGATTTGAACTTGCAGTAATTGCAGGCAGCTGGTGTTAATAACAGTGTGCTTTAGTCCACTGTACTACCAAGGCTCTTGTGATTGAATCTGTAATTCCATATCCAACACTCTGAAATAAAAAAGAAGAGGCCCTGACCTTCTCCTTGTGATGTCTTTTCAGGCATATTGAGGAGCGCATTACATTTCTTTCCAAACATTTTTTTTCTCTGGGCTAAGTCCTCCCTTCACCTTGCCACTTCAGTCTTTCCTCATAGGAATTGGTTTTTAGTCCCACATTATCACATCCATGTTTTCTTGGCAACATGGATGTGGTTTGCCCTGGCCTATATCCAGGGGATTCTTTTCAACTTTCCAGGGCAATTAGCAGCTCTGGTGGTCCCAGGCAGCTCCCTCGTTCAAGGACGAAAGCAGGGCCAACCTTTTTCAGCTTCCAGAAAGAGCAGAGCTGACTACATCTGCGTTTGTGGAGACTCTCCAGATTAGTGTTTCTGAATTTTAGCAACTTTAAGATGTATGGACTTCAACTCCCAGATTACCCAGCATGCTTGAAGGTCCACACAACAATTGCTGAGGATGAAAAACACTGATCTGGATAGAAGCTAATAAAGGCAGGTGCACCGAATTGCCTTACGGTGCGCCTTGTCTCATAGCATTTTGTACTTCTAGCATGTGTGAAGCTTCTGTAGTTTTGATTTATCAGTATCTTGGGATGCTGTTCTTCTGTAATAACAACCTAATTAGTTATTAATTTAAAATTCAAGTGTTAAAAAAATATGCCAACAGCCTAGGCTTTGGTGGGATCCTGCCAAAAGAAAGATATATTTTTTTTTCATGATGCTACAGTATGGGTTTTGGGGTGATAGCAGGAGAAGCACCATGAAGGTGGCATCTGTTTGTTTGTATTTAATTCTGATGAGTGGGGACTAGTAATAATGGAGGAAAAGATGCATTTTCTTGTTATCTATGTTTGCAGGCTTTCTGGCTCGCAGGCGGCAGGAGTCTTTGCTGTGGGGATGTTTTCGTTTTCCCGTCTAACGTGGCAATGGTCTATCACAGCAGAGGTTTTCAGCTTAAACAATCTGTTTGTGGGGCTGCTGATGGCGCTTTCCGTGCAATTCGAGGAAGCAACAACTGCAAAAGAGAGATCAAAGGTAGCCTACTCAGGATCAAAAGGCTTCAGGAATGGTTTCCCTTCCCCTTAAGCCTCTGGGGAGTAGGACCAAACTACATAGGGTGGCTTAAGCCAATTGTTCCTCATGCTTGGACTCTCTGAATATATTGGGGTTGTAACTTGCCAGATACTGGTTGGGAATTGGACAACTTGTAGCTTTCACTGGCAGTAGCAGCAAGATCTTGGCCTAAAATCCTTTCCCTTCACTGATCTTTGAAATGGAGATATGTGGGCCTCTTCGTATGAAAGGTGAGTGTATCGTCCTGCCACTGGTGTGACAGGACTTGAAGTGTGAGTCAAAGTAATTTGGGAGCCCAGTTTGGAGATGGGAGAAGCATGTTCACCTAGGACAAGATAGGCAACACATGACAGTACATGGCTCCAGAATAAGCTGTTTTTGCAACCTTGAAGCCCTTCAGTCATGATTGTCCCAAATTTGTGGCATAGTTTTGCACTCTTCCCTTCCAATCTAAGAAAGCAACAAGATCACACCTACCGCAATCTCAGCCTACCTACTGAAGCCCTCAGTTCTCCAAATACTGTGTGCAACCTCTGCCCACCTAAGATAATTTCTGGTTGTCTACTATTGTACAACCCGTGAATTTTCTCATAATCCCGATCACGTACTAACCTGTGTACCTTTTATAAGACCAGCCAAGGTCACCTTTTGGCTTCCAAGATTGTAAATATGGAGCCATGTGAACAGATGTGGTCATCCTCCACAGCTCTGGCTGCCTTTTGTCTAAGGGACAAACACAGCATTGGGCCATTAGGCTGCAAGTTCCACCCTTTGGAGCTTGAGAATTCCTGCAGATCATCTGCACCTCTATAACTGTCTGGTTTGGTTCTTCAACCCAACAGGACAGACACAGACTTCACAGGATAATTAGAACTGCAGAAAAAAAAATTGCTACCAACCTGCCTTCCATTGAGGACCTGCATACTGCACGAGTCAAAAAGGGGGCTGTGAAAATATTTACAGACCCCTCACATCCTGGACATAAACTGTTTCAACTCCTACCCCCAAAACGACGCACTGCACAGCAGAACAACTAGACACAAGAACAGTTTTTCCCCGAACGCCATCACTTTGCTAAACAAATAATTCCCTCAACACTGTCAAACTATTTACTAAGTTTGCACTACTATTAATCTTCTCATCGTTCCCACCACCCATCTCCTCCCTCTTATGACTGTATGACTGTAACCTTGTTGCTGGTATCCTTACGATTGATATTGATATTGTTTCCTGATTGCTTATTTGTAACCTATGACTATCATTAAGTGTTGTACCTTATGATTCTTGATGAACGTATCTTCCTTTATGTACACTGAGAGCATATGCACCAAGACAAATTCCTTGTGTGTCCAATCACACTTGGCCAATAAAAATTCTATTCTATTCTATGCTATGCTATGCTATGCTATGCTATGCTATGCTATGCTACGCTACGCTACGCTACGCTACGCTACGCTACGCTACTCTACTCTACTCTACTCTACTCTACTCTACTCTGATGCTGCAGTGAGAACAAACTGCTCCATGCCCCAGAATTACTGTAAGGACAAAAACAATTTGGAAAACCAATTTAAATCCATGGTTAGAATTGATTTTTTCCTTTTTTTTTTTGCAGATCTGTAAAGTGGGTGCCTTCTCTTGTGGACTTAGCATGTGCAACCAACATACCATTGTGATCTACGTGCTTTGCATTGCTTTGTGGGTTTCCTGTCGCTTGTTCAGGGAGCGTGTGAGTATTTGGAAGTCTAGAAACATGCTCGGAGAGTTCCTTCCCGCAATCTGGCCAACTCTACGAACAATGGATGGTTCCAAATGACAACAACTAACAACAATAATAAATGGGAGGATACAGAATTAATAAAAAATCTGCATCTGTCTGTTTCAAATGTGGAGATGAGAAAAATGACTGCGAGGGTATCCTGTCTTTTTGAGTTAAAAGGCAGAGTTGGAATTTTAAGAATAGTCCTTGCTTAATAACCAAAACTGAGACCGGTAGCCCCATCACTAAGTGATGTGGTTGTTAGGCAAGACATCCTTTATGCAAATTTGCTGCATAAATTTGCATAAAGCTTCTACGTAAATTTTCATAAAGCTGCTCTATTGATTCTGCTTTTTGGAAGCTGGCTGTGAAGCACGCTTATGGTGATCATGTGATGGTCATAAACACCCACAAAGTGCCCAAATCTCAATTATGAGACTGTGACAGCCGTAAATGCAGGACCAGTCACAAGGATACATTTTCAGCACCATTGTAAGTTCAAAGGGTTGCTAAACAGGGCAGTCATTAAGCGAGAACTATCTTTATGTGAGAACTATCTTTATGCTGGGTTGGAGGTTGCTCATTCACAGAATAGCTGTCAATTATTTGCTACTCTCTCTGTTTTCGCTACCTGCCTGGACATGCCTTGTTTCCACATCAGTTTCTGGTACTTTTAATGTTTATATGTTGATGTTAAAAAATGAAATGAAACAAAAAAATCTGTCGGTAGCTAAAGAAGATGTTTGGAGCACATTGACAATTCTGAATACTTTGGGGTATTGTATTATTAATGCTAGAATTGTTATATTTTTGAACAATATACAATATATTTCACTACACCACTTGGTGTTATAGTTCTTAGTGGCCACCGTAGCAATATGAAAGCATCTTTATGCTCCGCCCTCATTTGAGAGAATCAGCTTCTGTTTTGTCTGTGGAGATTCTCAACCATCCAGGTCATGGTTGTCCCAAGAACTGAAGAAGCTTCTTGGATGAGAAGTGAAACTTTTCAAAAAGTTTCAAAAAAACCAAGCAAGTCCAGTTGCCTTTTGAAAAGCACCTGTGGGACAGATTCTGTTTTACAAATCAGGAACGGAAAATGAAGAAGGCTCTCAGCAAGTCTGCAAAAGCAGAACTGAAAGTCAAGATCACCTTTCTCTTTCCTAAAAAGTTTATTGAGATACTTAACTTCTTCATTCTCTTGTTGCATATTTAGAGATTCCAAAGCTGGTCTTTTTGTTTGAGGCTAAACCCTCTCTTGAAACAAGGGCCACTGGATTAAAAACACTTCTAAATGGAGATGTACTCTGCAGGTAATGCTTCTTGTAAATTACATTTAATGGTTACTCCACTTCAGTATCCTTGGTTGGTTCCTATGCTCTTCCATGAGACAAGTCATGTGGTCATGATGACTTGCCACTCATTTTAACAGAAAAAAAGTGGCTTTACTCCTTTCTACCTTCTCAATAATTTTTTAAAGTCTGAATCTCTCAGGAAAGGGGATGTGAGAGTGTTATGGTAATATCACTATAAATTCTACCCTGAGCTTATAATATTTAATAATTTAAATTGGCTAACTCAGATTATGTCCCTGTATAATCCATAGTTCTCAGAAGATTAGTTGCCCCTAGGCCTCATGGGTTTCCATGAAGGTGAGGGTATCAAAATCAGCAATATTTTATTTTATTTTTATTTTATTTTTGGATTTATATACCGCCCTACTCCCGAAGGACTCAGGGCGGTGAACAGCCAAAAGATAAAACACACAAACTACAAAATTTAAAAGACAATATAAAAACACATTAAATAATTTGGCCCAAATTTTTTTAAAAATTTTTTAAAATTTGATTTATATGCCGCCCTTCTCCAGAGACTCAGGGCGGCTTACAATGCTCTAAGCAATAGCCTTCATACTTTTGTATATTTATACAAAGTCAGCTTATTGCCCCCACAAACTGGGTCCTCAATTTACCTACCTTAGAAAGGATGGAAGGCTGAATCAACCTTGAGCCTGGTGAGATTTGAACCTGCAATAATTGCAGGCAGCTGGTATTAATAACAGGGTGCTTTAAACCACTGTACTACCAAGGCTCTTAAACAAATTAAAATACCCCTACTGTTTTAAAACAAATTTAAAATTTACAATATGGAGAGTATTGTGATTGTAGTTCTGACCCTTTTGTATGTGACATTATTGCACAAAGAAAAGGGGTGAAACTTCCATTACAATGTCCCAAGGATGCTTTCTGAAAAGGCAACTGGACTCCCTCCCTCCCCCCCCCCAAGACATTTTGCTTTTCATCCAAGAAGCTTCTTCAGTTCTAACTGAATGGTAGAAGGTGGAAGGATTTATATTCCTTGCAGTTATCTCGTCATTAGCACTCTTTCAGAGTCATTAAGGCTGCACTGGAATAGTGCAAATGGTTGTGGAACCTTCTTGGAACTGCTGAGATTGCTGGCAACCATGATCTGGATGACTGAGAATCTCCATAAACGTCCATCACAATGCCATTCCTGCCACTTTGCAGATTTCGTTCCCCATCTACAGATGCTGCTGAGAAAGCTTCAGCTCCTCTAAATATGGATGTTCCGATTGGTAATGGCCTTTAGAAGATCAGCACTAGACTTTTAAGACATTAGATTTTAATTTAATTATTGTGGGGGGAGCGTTGATCAAAAACCATCCCGTTTTTAATCATTGCAAAGTGGTTTATCTCCCCTTTGCAGCATTTCTCCTATCTGGTCCTGTCATGGCTTAATTTCAGTGGCCAAAGGTGCCAGTGATGTGATCCTTGGGAGCCTCAGATACTATTTGTTTCAGTCTGAAATTGCATCCTGCCATGCAGAAAGGATCAGGGTGATGTCATCTTCCAAGAGTAATCCACGGAGAATGCCCATTTTTAACATCATGTTTTGAGACTCCACATGCAAATTAAGATATCAGCTCTATGCGTCAGTATATTACTTGTTTGCTGCCTAATTTAGAAGATTTATGCACTCTAGGCATCCAACTCAACATATTTGCAATTCCAGGGGATATATTTCAAAACAATATAGCAAATTAAGACATAATACTAAAAATGCATAAGTCAATCTTAAATCCATCTCCCAGAAGGTGGGATCATCTATTATCTTGGCCCAATATCTGGGGGAAAAGCCATCTTTTAAAAACTTTCCTGAAGATTAGCAGGATCGGGGCCAACTGAAGCTTAGTTTAGACAAGACTTCTCTCTTCTCTGACACTGGCAGCAATGTACTTTATTTTTCAGAGTATAAGACGCACCGGAGTATAAGACACACCCTAGTTTTTGGGGAGAAAAATAGGGGGAAAAAAATCTGCCTACCAGGTATTGATCTGGCTAGCGTCCTTAGCCTGGTCAGCTTCAGCACATTAGTTTGCTTGCTGGTTTTGAAGTTGTAGCTGGTTGTGGCTAAAAAACAGCTTCTAAAGCACAGCTGATTGTTGGAGGGAGCAGCAATTAGAAAAGCAGGCAAAGCACAGAAGATTGCTTTGCGTTGGGGCTGAAAAACAGCTTCAAAGGGGAGCTCCAGTGACTAAAGCAGGCGAAGCACGGAAGGGGTAAGAGAAGGCAGCAGTTGTTTCGGGTAACCATTTTGGGCACTGCACAGGGTTACATTTGGAGTGTAGGACGCACCCAAATTTTCAGCCTCTTTTAGGAGGGAAAAAAATGTGTCTTATACTCCGAAAAATACGGTAATGCAAACAGAGGACTCATGTAGTGCTGTAAAATGTTTTTTTGGTGTAGGAGCTGACCCTGAGCAATGTGCTGAAGTTAAGTTTCTGCTTCTTGGCTGGTTGTCTGCCTTATCTCTACTTGCCTATCTCTGCCTACCTCAACAAAGCCCGCTGGACCTGGGGAGACCAGACAACCTTTAAAGGGTTTATGATACATCTTCTCCGGGAAGAGTACGGCACGTTCAATCTGGTAAATTTTGAGTTCTCCTTTTAA
This sequence comes from Ptyas mucosa, assembly GCA_012654045.1. Classification (NCBI taxonomy): domain Eukaryota; kingdom Metazoa; phylum Chordata; class Lepidosauria; order Squamata; family Colubridae; genus Ptyas; species Ptyas mucosa. The sequence continues at coordinate 77,915,752 of WNWU01000001.1, forward strand.
AGAACAAAGTTTCTCATAAATACTAAACCTGCGTGATAGTGCATCTTTTCGACTCACAGGTCAGTCTCTGAAAGGCAGAAGGGATTTCAAATTATTGCCGTTTTTGTTATTTGTCACTTGCGGTTTAATAGTCCTCGCACCTGTTCCTTAGGATAGCTGTAATCACTTGGTGACTGGAGAAATCATTTAAATCCCCTCCAGCTGTTCAAGTCATGGCATTTTCATTTAACATGAAGGTTAATGCAACCCAGTTGCAGCCTGGAGCTCTCTTCTGGCAGAGGAATGTGAAGGCTGTATAGATCTGTATCATATCTTTCCTCCTGCCCTAGAAATCTGCTTTGTATCCCATTGCCAACCCTCTTAGGTGGGCTGAGCCAAGACAAGGCAACTGGTTACCCACTGCACTTCCTGTAGAAAGGTGGACCTGAACTTCCAATAACTCCAGTACACTGAACTTCCAATAAACTCCAGTGTAAACTGCACTGGCTCCCTGTATGCTATCTGTATAATTCATATTAGGTAGGTGCATCTTAACTGCTTTTATGTTTTGAAGTCAGTGGTGATATTTTAAACTTACTACAGTACATAATTGATGTGTAGCTTGTCCTTGAAGTGATCAGAGGAACTCAGGCGTTGGACAGGATTATGTTTGGTATTAGCATTTCCCAAAAGGGGTATTTTGTGTGTTAAGGCCAGTCTGATTGCAGCAGTCAAGCCAGCTTCGGGTCTATCTGGCCATGAATATTCAGTGGATTCTCAGTTTTTTTCTGACTTAGGACTTTTCGGTGAGTAAAAATGACAGCCTTTGGCCATGTGCAGCTGGCAGGGTTTATTCGCATGACAGCCAGAAAGTATTTCAGATAATTTCTGTTTGAACTGGGATGGTGCTTACAAACAGGAAATGATTCCATCAATTTTTTCTGTCCCCTTGCTTGTTTTACTGGTAGAGGTTGCAATCTTGTACAATGTTGTCGTGGCTGCATGGTATTCATCAGTTGTTATTAACTCTTTGTGAATATATACTTTATTGGCATTAATGAAACCCAAATAATGAAGCAACCATTAACTGGGAATCTAGAACTCATTTTCAACCATTTGTCATTATATTTATTTATTATTGTTTTATTTATTGGTTTGATTTATATGCTGCCCTTGTCCGGAGACTCAGGGCGGCTTACAATGCGTTAGCAATAGCCTTCATACTTTTGTATATACCTGCTTAGTAGGGCTTTTGGCCCCCCCCCCAAGAGGTGTTCTTTTTTATACAAAGTCATCTTATTGCCCCACAATCCTCATTTTACCTATGTCGAAAGGATGGAAGGCTGAGTCAACCTTGAGCCTGGTGAGATTTGAACTCGCAATAATTGCAGGCAGCTGGCAGCTAAATGTGAATTATATATACCCTGTTTCCCCCAAAATAAGACATCCCCTGATAATAAGGCCAATTGGGCTTTTGAGCGCATGGCAATAAGGCCAAGTGCTTATTTCAGGGTTCAAAAAAAAAAATAAGACAGGGTCTTATTTTCGGGGAAACACGGTAGCTATCCCATAATGATTGGCACATGTGATGTGCTAGGACTATAGGTATATGTTGGGTGGATGGAGAGGAACTAAAACGTGAAAAAATCCTAAACTGTCCAGTCAGAACTGGACATACATGTTCAGTATTGACTGTCTGAAGATATAGGGGTTATATAAAGGGAAAAAGGTTGGGATGGAATGGCTGGAGCCCTGAGCAGGAATCCTTAACTGCAGTATTTTGCTGCAGAGCCCTTGAAGTTGGTTTGAATAATGCATTGTTTAAGTTAACATTGCATAGTGTGTTTGCAGGCCAGATAGTAACCAAAGCCCCTCTGTCATAGCTTGGAATTGCTTGTTCCTGATGAAATGCATGGATATTCCAGCATAAAGATCCTGGGTGCTGGCTGGATTAACCAAAATGGACTGTATAGCTAGACTTACACTATATAAATAATCCTGATTTTCTTCTTTTCTGTGCAGGCAAAATTGGAAAATGGATCCAGTACGACTGATGTATTGCTGTAAGTGAATGCAAATTGTATGGATTATAGTGTAATTATAAGCGTATCTGACACAAACATTTCCTGTTGCGTTCAGTAGAGCTTATTTGCAGTAAGTGGGTGCAAGATTGCGGCTTTAATTTGTCCTTTAGGCAATGGAAGATTTAAAAGACTTTGGGGAAAGTACTGTCTTGTGATTTTCATCCTGTATTCCTTTTCGACATCCCAAATGTTTCAAGATCTTAGCAGAAAGAATAAGACACATTTTTAAAATGTATGTATTTACAAATAACCATTGTATCTCAGTTTCCATTAAAACAATCCTCAAGTGGAGTAAAATAAACAAATGCAAATGCATGTGTGGATTAAGAAAGGATGGATTGCAATAACAAGATGGAATGAATTTAGGAGTGAACTTGTGAAAGTGATATGGATGGAAATAACTATCCTCCTGTGACATTGTGAGTTATTTGATTGTGATAGCTGGTGGACCCCAACCATGTCTGAGTGTCAGATTCAAGCAAATATTGAAAAAAGGGAGAAGTTTGGGTATCTGTTAGACTGGATCTTAGGATGAGAGCTCAGCATTTCCTTTCCAGGCACCTAATCCCTGTCTGATCCAGTGGTTTTACTCTGCATTGTGAAAGCATCCAAAGAGCCATGCTGGCGCAGTGGTTAGAATGCAGTATTGCAGGCTAATTCTGCCAACTGCCAGCAGTTTGATCCTGACCGGCTCAAGGTTGACTTAGCCGTCCATCCTTCTGAGGTCGGTTAAATGAAGACCCAGATTGTTGGGGCCAATATGCCGATTCTGTAAACTGCTTGAGGGGGCTGTAAAGCACTATGAAGTGGTATATAAATGCTACTGCTTTTGCCAGATGCTCTGACATCTGCCTTTAGCTCTTATGCAAGAGATGATTTTATAGTGTGTAGCCCCCTTCATCTTTCCATGAACTTTTGCTGTCATTATAGTTGCCAAATACTCTTGTTCTCTGGCTTCTTTGCAGTTTTCAGGTGACCCACATGAAGATGGAACTTTCCCTCGTTGTCCAGGCCTTTGCAATTGCTGCATGTGTGTGCTGTGCATTTAGGTACTGGGGTTTATTTCAGGCTTAAATATTTCCAAATTGGAGATTTATTTGGAGATCCAGAAAGTTAGACTGAACTAAGTTTCTCCTAGACGTGTATGCGTCTGGCTCTGCCTTTTTTAGATTATAGCTTTTATTTATTTTATTTATTTTATTTTATTAAACTTGTATGCCGCCCTCTTTCCCGAAGGACTCAGGGCGGCTCACAACGATAAAAATACATAAAATTCAACATAGAAATTTAAATCCAATAAAATCCCTTTAAAAACCCCTTCAGTCCAATCCGGCCAGGCCAAATAACCATGTTTTGAGGTCACGGCAGAAAGACCAAAGGTCAGGGGCCATCCGGAGCTCCAGGGGGAGCTGATTCCACAGAGTGGGCGCGCCCACAGAGAAGGCCCACTTCCTGGGAGTCGCCAGTAGACACTGTCTGGCCGATGGGACCCCAAGGAGGGCCTCCCTGTGAGAGCGCACCGGGCGATGGGGAGCTGTCGCTGGCTGCAGATGGTCCGCCAGGTACCCCAGGCCTAAGCCATGTTCCACCACACTTTTGGTAGAAGTGTTTATATATGTTTGTGCACACACACATATTTTTACACAAGTGTGTCATGTACATTTATTGTAGAAGACAAAGTCTTCAGGATTGGTTTCATATAGAGTTGGTAACCCTAGATCAGGGGTGTCAAACTTAAGGCCCACGGGCCAAATCCAGCCCACCTGGTGCCTAGATCTGGCCTGCGGGGCAACCCTGGAAACAGCGAAGGACCAGCCCGCAGTGCCTCTGCCAGCAAAAACATGCGGCCCTCCCAAGCTCCATTTTTCCTGGCAGAGCACTGAAGGAGGCTGTCGCAATGGCTCCCCCCAGCCCTGCTTTGGCCACCACAGGCACTCCTGACACCACAGGCGCTTCCAACACACACACGGCCTTCCTGAGCTCCATTTTCATTGGCAGACCACTGCAGGAGGCCATTGCAATGGATCCCCCCCAGCCCTGCCTGGGCCTCCATAGGCTCTCAGACATGAGTGATGTTGAGGTGGCCCCGCCTACCCCAGCCACACCCCACCCCAGCCATACCTCCCCAGCCCCCTGAGGTCAAACACAATCCTGACATGGCCCTCAATGAAATTGAGTTTGACACCCCTGCCCTAGATTAATAAAGTGGGGAAGAGTTTGCCCAGGCATGCAGATAGATAGATGTATCTGCTCTTAGATTGGGCTATGGGATCATCTTCAGTTCAGACTCAATTTTCATTTTGGTAAATTCAGTATATTTGTTATATTCAATTATTTTTTTAAAAAATTAACTTTTGAGAAAACCTGTTCATTTATTTCCTTAAAACAATCATTCCCAGCTGATGTCCTCAGCCATAGTTGGGAGTAGCAGAATTGTAGTATAAACATACCTGGCGGGAACTGAGTTGGAGAACAGCTGTTGTGTGATTTTATTTTTCATGATTTGTTCCAGTTACTGTCATTGCTGTTCACCTCTGCTTTTAATTTGTGTTAGATGTAGAATCGTGTAAGTAATAGGCTTTATTCATTTTGCAATTTCTTGTTGCATGTGTAAACTATCTTTATAAAGTTTTCAAATTATATTTTTTTCCTCCACTTTAGGCCGAAGACAGAGAAGTCACAGCTGATTTGGCTGTTTACGTCAATGTTATTGGCATACTCTTTTTTCTTTGCTTGGAGGGCAAATTTGGATATTTCAAAGCCCCTGTTTAAGGGGGTGGTGAGTTTGCTTAATTAAAAGGGATCATTTTAATTTAAAAACAAACGTGGGATTCTGGAAGGGAGGTACCATCCATTTTAGAAACTTGCTTTCATTTTGCAGATTCATATTCAGTGTTATTGTAAACACCCTCCAAACATTGTTGTTTAAAAGCTGGAAGCACACAAATAAAAAGTACTTTTGTTCCAGGCTAAGATATTTGCCTGTTTGGCTTCAAATGGTCTCTCTTGGATCACAACACTTCACTGAAGTCTCTGGCAGAGAATGCTCCTGCTATTTGATCCTCTTAACAGGGGGGAAGCTGGAAACCAATTTGAAAGTGATGTTGTGAACCATCCAGGTTAGATGGGCAGTGTAGAAATTTAATAAAATAAAAGCACATTTTAGACTGGGCTACATCATCTTCAAAATCCATAATCCTCTAGATCAGTATTTCCCACCTTATCCATTTCTGGGTTTGTAGACTTCAACTCCCAAAATTCCACTGCCAGAATAGCCATTTATAAGAATTCCGGCAGTTGAAGTCCATATCCCTGGCTATGGCCAAGGTTGGGAAACATTGCCCCAGAAGCACCATATTCTCAAAAGCTGCATTCACACACATGGGAAATGTTGGGAAAAGTGCAATAAACCATCACAACAGGACAAAACCACAATATCTTCTGTGGTTCCAATAACACTGTGGTTCCATCTTTGTTTCCAAAGATTTGCTCCATCAAATACAATGATCATAAAAAAGGTGCTAGAATGTGCAGACGCAGATAAATTAACAATGGAATTAAAAGACCAAGAGGAAACGATTTTTTTAAAAAAAATTGATTTATATGCCGCCCTTTATTACGATTTATTACGAGACATGGAATAGATGGTATAACTGGTTGGAGAAACAATCCAAAATTAATGTATAAATGTATAAACACATGAGAAGATATTATAGATATTGTGTAATAGATAGGTGTAAATTGTAGTGAATATAGAAATTAGTAAGTAATATATAAAATGTATGTGTATGTAGTTATACACATCTAGTTATAGATATTATCAAAGATGCCGGTATCGGAAAGCTGTAAAAATGTAACAACGATGTTAAAGATGTAAATGTTGGAATAAAAATTATTATATATATATATATATATATATATATATATATATGTATGTATGTATGTATGTATGTATATATATATATGGCTGGGGACAGCAAAAAATGTCACTTCCTGTCCAACCAGGAGTTGGGAAATAGGCCGTTTCAGGCATCCGGAGGGCCTCTGAGGGGGTTGAGAAGGCTGTTTTCGCCCTCCCCAGATGCATAGAGAAGATCTGGAGCCAGGTGAGAAAGAAAAATGGGCCTTCCCCATCTGCCCATGCCCTCTGGAAGCAGGAAACATCCTGTTTCCCTACTTCTGGTGGGCCCAGAAGGCCCAAAAATCAGGTGGCCGGCATGCACATGTGCACCAGAGCTGAGCTGGCATGCCCACTGATATGGCTACATGTGCCCCCTGTGGTTCGCCATCACAGATATAGAGTTTCCTGCCTAAGTAGGGGGTTGGACTAGAAGACCTCCAAGGTCCCTTCTAACTTATTCTATTCTTCAACAGGTCGAGCGATTCTGGATGCAAAGCAATGCAGTGATTGTTGTTCTAGCTGGCTTTGGCTTCTCTTTACTCTTTTTTCTTGGTGAGATATTTCTTGGAAACAGCAGAATGATTTACAGTTTGGAATGGCTTCTGGCAGCTGTTCTTGTTACTGCTCAAATCTATTCCAATTACAGGTAATTAACAGAGGCAGCAGTTAATAATGTTCAGTGGACTGAGCACTAATGTCTATATATTTTTCTTCTCCATTCCTCCAAGTTACTCAGGGCAATATGTACATAGAACATAGAATTTCTGCTGTTTTCTGTTATCTCCACGGGTTGTGGTAGGCAAAGCCAAAAGTTTCTAGCTAGGGATTTGATTCTGGCACTTCTCTATCATATTCCTATTTTTTTTGACTAAGGACAACCAGTGTAAAGTAACTCACTGAGGTTAGGAAAGATGTTGAGAACCAAGAACAAATGGATGTTGCTTCTTGGGAAAAAGCAGCTAGTCTCTATGTTCTACACTTAGGGAAAGAGAGGTTCAAATCTCACACAGAGAGCTTTCCTTTAATGAATTGATTCGTCAATGAGAGCAGGAAGTTTACTCATTCAGTTTCTGAGAGTCTGCATCCTAAGCCCTCGTATCCTAACATTAGCCCTGATTAATGAAACTTCATGTCAGTCTTACTTTCTTGGTAGTGTTTTCTCATGCTAGGGGCTTGGTATGTTTGAAGTTTGGAAGAGCAAGCTGTTGACATGAGTAAAAAGAGCTACCTTCCCTAGGGAGGATTCCTAATCATAAAATGGCTACTATGCGCCGCGGTGGCACAGTGGTTAGAGTGCAGTACTGCAGGCTACTTCTGCTGATCACCGGCTGCCAGCAGTTTGGCAGATCGAATCTCACCAGGCTCAGGGTTGACTCAGCCTTCCATCCTTGCGAGGTTGGTAAAATGAGGAACCAGATTGTTGGGAGCAATATGATGATTCTGTAAACTGCTTAGAGAGGGCTGTAAAGCACTATGAAGTGGTATATAAATCTAAGTGCTATTGCTATTGCTATAGGCAGAAAAATGTGCAATTTATCAGCACATTTTTCTGTAGGAGAAACGCCTATATCTTGGTCGTTTTCTGTTCCTAAAGAGTTGGGTATATTTCCAAACAGGATCTTGGCTATCGCCATCATTTTTTAAAAAAATTTAAAGAATGAATTTTTGGTTTTTGAATTTAGTTTTGAAATAAAGTGATGATGCAAGAATGGGATGCTTTGTTTTCTGCTTGAGAGGGGAATTAAAATCTGGGTACACAGTGCTCCAGGCTTAGCACTTTATCCATTGCAGCACACCTGAAGTGTCTGATGGCCCATTTTTACCATCAAAGTTCTTCTCCTGTGCATAGTATCCTTCCTTTCAAAGGCTGTAGTTGATGTAGCTACCTGGGGTTGGACTGAAAACAAAATGTTTGCTTGTTAGGTTGACAAATCTTTCTTTTTTTTTAATTTTCCCTTTTGAAACAGTATCTGTGACCAAAGTAACAACAATGTTGTTGACCGGTTTGCCATGAATCTTTTGTCCTCCATGCCTCCAGATGCCATCATCTTGCTAAGAGGGGACCTGCCTGGGAATTCTCTTCGCTACATGCATCATTGTGAGGGTATAAGACCTGATATCAGCTTAGTTGACCAAGAGGTCAGTAGAATATCATAGAATGGCCCCATTTTGAATTTTGCTTCTGCCATGGAGATACTAAATACTAGAGAACTCACTCTAGTGAGCTCCTTTAATGATAACTGAATAGAGATTAGCATAGGATAATACTGTCTCTGTTGCCAATTTCTATCCTCCCATATTGCATCTGTTCTGGGTGATTGGTGAATTGTGTTTCCTGATTTATGAATGTGCTTCTTGTTACAAGATCATTATTGTGCAACTAACCGGGTCCTGTAGTACTGAATAATTGAAACTAGCCTCTGGGCTAGTTTCTTGCTTCTGAGGGAGGAGGGAGCTGGCAAAAAACAGAAGGCAAGTTCAACAGCTGTCAATCTTCTTTGAATGTTGCAGTGATGGAAAGCAGGAATTACCTTGCCTTTAAATGTAGTTCACTTCTTCTCCAAAGCAGGCTGGAAATATCAAAAGAGAAACATTGGGTCATGATATTCTATGAGACGTTGTTCATAGATGTCTTACATTAAAGAATTCATCGTGTGTGTGTGTGTGTGTGTGGAGAGAGAGCAAGAGAGGGAACATGTATGTGTGCTGGCTAAGTTATTTTTGTTAGTTGCGAAATCGTGTCCGACTCATCACGACCCCATGGACAACGTTCCTCCAGGCCTTCCTGTCCTCTACCATCCTCTGGATTCCATTTAAGCTCACGCCTACTGACTCCATCGAGCCACCTCGTTCTCTGTTGTCCCCTTCTTCTTTTGCCCTCAATCGTTCCCAGCATTAGGCTCTTCTCCAGTGAGTCCTTCCTTCTCATTAGGTGGCCAAAATATTTGAGCTTCATCTTCAGGATCTGGTCTTCTAAAGACCAGGCAGGGTTGATCTCCTCTAGGACTGACTGGCTTGATTGCCTTGCAGTCCAAGGGACTCGGAGGAGTCTTCTCCAGCACCATAGTTCAAAGGCCTCAATTCTTTGGCGCTCAGCCTTTCTTATGGTCCAACTTTCACAGCTGCTGGCTAAGTAATGGTAGCTAGAGTGGTATGTAAATATTTTAAATAGATACAATTTCTTCCATATGCTAGATGATGACTTACCATTGGTATTTGCCAAAGCTGGCTAAACATTTACCTGGTGTCACCTTTCCTGGCGACCGTTGGAATCCTGTAGAAGTGCCATTACCGGATGGAACAATCACATTCAACCTTCATCATTTCCTCAAAGTAAATAGACAGTAAGCATTCCTTTTCACCTACTAGCATACATTCACACATGGATGCATGCCTAAATACATACCTGTCTTCTCTGCCATGTTAAATAGTGTTATACAGTGTTCATGAAAAGGAGTAAGTGATGTAAAGTCAAGGATATTAAAAACGTGAGATAAAATAAAAGGAAACGTGGCTAGCCTTAATTTATGTTTACTTTCACTTCCATATAACAGTCAGGGCCATTTTTATATGTATCAATATGTTGTCCCAAAGGTGCTTTTTCAAGAGGCAACTGGACTTTCTGGTTTTTCTTTGAAGACATTTCGCTTCTCATCCAAGAAGCTTCTTCAGCTCTGATTGGATGGTGGGGAATAGAAGGATTTATACTCCTTGCAGACAGCTGGTCATTTGCAGTCATTTAGCAAGTCATTAAGGTTTATCTGTGTCAATGGTTGTGGAGCAGGGTGTCAAACTGGCGGCCCATGGGACGGATGCGTTACATGCAGGCAGGGGTGAAATGTAAAATTTGTTACTACCGGTTCTGTGGGTGTGACTTGGTGGGGGAGGGGGTAATGTGACTGGGTGGGTGTGGCCAACTTTTTTTTTTAAACTTTTCAAAGCATTTTTTCTAATGCTTTGAAAAGCCTCTGCCGATCAGGAAACTCAGCTGGGATCGTCAGAGACTTTTCAAAGCATTTTTTAAACCACCGCTTTGGCCAAAAGGTTGCAGAAAAAATGCTTTGACAAGCCTCTGAGGATCCCAGCTGAGCCGTGTGATCATCAGAGGCTTTTTTTTTTTACTTTTAAAAGCATTTTTTCGTCGGAAGAGGTTGTAGAAAAAATGCTTTTAAAAGTTAAAAAAAAAAGCCTCTGATGATCCTGTGGCTCAGCTGGGCATGGTGTGTGTGTGTGGGGGGGGGGGGGAGGGCGCAGGGATTTTTGCTACCAGTTCTCTAAACCGCCCGCCACCATCGCTACCGGATTGGGTGATCCGGTCTGAACCGGGAGCATCTCACCCCTGCATGCAGGCCATGCCCACCCCAGCTTGTGAAGGGGAAAAACATTGCAACACGTCATGTGATGGCAATGTGACGCCGCAAGATTGTGGTTGATTTGAGAGTATGCAAGGATATCACACAAAAAATGGCTAAGATCTTTCTATCATTTCAGACATAGAATAATTGATTTAAGTTAGAGTTCCCCAACCTTTCCAGGTTGGTGGCCCATGGCCTACAGGTTGGGGACTCCTGATTTAAGTTAAAGAAGAAAAATTCTATTTGAATATTAGGGGGGAAAAGCCTTCCCAATAACAAGATCGATTTGATCAATTACTGTGAGAGGTAAGATATTTCCGTCACTGGTGATGTTCAAATAGAGGACTATTGGGTTGTTCTGTGGAGCAAAGTTCAGTAGCCTAAATGGCCTTGTCCTGTTCTGAATTTCTATGAAGTCTTGAAGTAAACTCTCGTCCTCATCCTGTATCTAGGACATGGGTGTCAAACTCATGGCGCCATGTTGCCATCACATGACGTTTTGTGATGTTTTTTTCTCTTCATGGAGCTGGGGTGGGTGTGGCCTGTGCATGAACCATCCAGCGCTCAGGCCACCAGTTTTGACACCCCGATCTAGCACAAGATTAGGCAAGTATTTCTAATCATTTACACAACTGAACCTATTCAACATAAAATAAACCAACCATCGCTCCTAGCTATCTTCATATCGGTTGCTCTTAGTGCTATCATAGACAAGCACCATTCTACATTCTTCCTCTTACCTTTTTTAATTAATAATTTGTTTCTTTGTGATAGCAAAGACACCTTTGTTTGCATTGGACTCCATGAAGGTGACCCTACCTGGAAAAAAGACTATTCCCTTTGGCCCTGGGGCTCTTGTGATAAACTTGTATCTTCAAAAGTTCCCTTTGATCCTGAAATGTGGGTTGAGCGTACCCAAAATCTCTACAACTGGACTGAGGAATATGGAAGGTAAGTGACACATACTGTATTTTTCGGAGTATAAGACGACTGGAATATAAGACACACCTTAGTTTTTGGGGAGGAAAATAAGAAAAAAACTGATTGGTGGATGGATCGGCCTTCCGGAATACCCCCAACCAACTGTTCCCAGAGGTGAATTTTAGCAACAGGTTCCTTGATTGTGAGCTCTGTGCCTTGCTTTTTTTTTGCTTTTTTTTTCTGCCTCTGAAACTTCTGAAACTCTGTTTCAGAAAAAACTTTTTTTCCTGCCTCTGAAAGCCTCCAAAACGGAGCTTCAGAAAAAAACCCTCTGAAGCTCTGTTTGGGGGCTTTTTTTCTGAAGCTTTTTTTCTGATGCTTTTTTGAGCCTCTGAAACCTCAATTTGAGAAGCTGGGCGGGGCTACATTCAGAGTATAAGACCCACCCAGATTTTCACCCTCTTTTTTGTGGGAAAAAGGTACGTCTTATACTCCGAAAAATATGGTAGTTGATAGTAGCTTCTGAAAAGTTGCAAGAAGGGAGTTGGAAGAGTGCAAATGTAAAACTTCCTACCATTCATTCTTTTTGTCATTAGTGAATATATAGTGTTAGCGTCAAAAGTATGTTTGGTATGGATCCAGAGAGGGTTTGGATAGAATCGTCAATGGACATGACTGAAGGGATAACATCATCATACTTGTTCCCATCAGCTTTATCTGGAAAGTTTTAGTTATCCTGTTCATGCTCTGACTTCGGGGGACTTCTACCTGGTCTTGCATATCAACTTACCTGTTTCTTTTTTAAGGTTTGATTCAACTTCCTGGGAGTTAGTAGCAAATGAAGAGATGTGGCAAGCCAGGTGAGACCCTGTTTTCTTCCCATGCTTTAGAAAAGGTCTGAAAGAGAGGATAATCATATCAATCTACATACAAATTAATTATATTCCACATTGTAGCACTGAGCAGGTAAAACTCAGAAGAAGCACGGTGACAACCTAGGAAGCTGGTTCTAGCAGAGGAATGGAATATTACCTTGAGTTAATAAATTAAGGCAATTGGTGCCCTTCAGACGTATAGCTTCTTATGCCATATCCAGTAAACAGCAGCTCAGTATAGTGAATTGGGGTACAATCATTCCATTGGGAATTGAATCCTACCTCCTCCTTCATGGATGTCAGTTGGTTTTTAAAGAATATACAGTTCACTTCTGTTGTTGTTTTTTCTCTCCTAGGATGAAAACAGCCTTCTTTCTTTTTGACCTTGCAGAAACTGGTTCCACATCTGTGGAAGAGAAAGCAAAGCTTTACACACTTGCTTATAAGGTGAGAACTTTCCACTTTGGGATAGAAAAGCTCAAGCGGTCTATATGTTTGCACATGAATAAGTCATAATTTTGGGGCAGGAATCATTTGTAATTTTGCACTATGTAATGGGTGTAGTCAAAATGTACTGCAGTAGGAAACCTGGCTAGTCACAAAATGGGTGTCAGAGTAGGTCAGTGTTAATGCACCTGTTTAGACCGGTGTTTAGGTGTGTGAACTTCAATTTCCAGAATTCCCAAGGCAGATGATGGCTGGGAGTTTCTGGGAGTTGAAATCTACACATCTTAAAATTGTCAGGGTTGAGAAACACTTTGCTAGATTATTATGATGCTCCCTCTCATTTGAGTGAGCCAATTACCATGTTTCCCCGAAAATAAGACCCTGTCTTATATTTTTTTGAACCCTGAAATAAGCACTTGGCTTTATTGCCATGCGCTCAAAAGCCCGATTGGGCTTATTATCAGGAGGTGTCTTATTTTGGGGAAAACAGGGTATCATACCCCCAAATGTTGCTAGGGGCTGAGGCTTTATAACAGACCAGCTTCATATTTAATATTTTTTACTAAATAAACTTTATTTAAAATTTCATTTAGGCACCAAGGGATGTGCCTGGGGTCTGGGTGGTATCTATCCCTGTGTTTATATGGTTGATAAGTGTTGATCTTTCCACTGGTTCCAGTCATCAGATCAATTTATATAAAATAGTAAAGCCACAACCAGGAGATCCATTTCCATCTGTCTGGCCATTAGGCATAAGGCTGGGTTGGTATCTTTTCCTCGCTGCCGTCACCTGCTTTAGGGCTCCGAATAAGGCATGACAGCTGTAGGATCCAATCTGGGTCAGTCACAGGGACCAGAGGTTTTGTCTTCCAAGCTTTCAGACTCATGCTGAAGCCCATTGTCAGTGAATTTCTCTCTAGCAGAATGTTCCCGCAGAGAGAATTTCCCTCAGGATGGGCTCTAGCACAAGTCCGAAAGCCCGGAAGACTAAATCTCTGGTCCCAGTGACTGACCCAGATTGGATCCTGCAACATTATTTTGGGATACATATGTTTGCCTTCATTCGTGAGGGCACGATAGCTGTTTCTACCTCACTGCTGTTGAGTGCTGCCTCTAGATAGCTGGAGAGATTCTCCTTCATTTTGCCTCAGAACTGTGGGACTTTTCACTGTCCTGTGATAGCAAGCTAGGTGCCACAGCTAAGCTTGCTTGGGAAGGTTAGCAGACTAGTGGGGATGGCAACTATGAAAGTCCACTTAAGGTAGTGCCTTAAGGTTCCTGTACAAAAGTAGGACCAAGTTCTCATCTACAACTTGTAGAACCAAGCAGAAGCAAGAAGCTATTACCAGCGAGCAAAGACAGGCCCATGGGTGATTAGCTAAAGAATAGTATCACAGCAAATTTTCTATGTCTCCCCTTCCCCGCCCCCCCCCCCCCCCCCATGAGAGCTTTGCTCATGGTTTGTTACCTGCAGGTCTCGTAATTGTGTGAATATGAAAAAGGATGAATGTTGATTCTGTGTCAGTAGCAACTCAAGTGCATGTACATTTTTCTTTCCACTTCCTGCATTAGAATAATGGTGGCCTAGCAATAAAATGGATACAATTTAGGGAAATAACCCAAGTTCAGTTCTTTTCTTTTGCTGTTTTCATAGGCAGAATGGCTCCACTGGAAATAAAACACATATCTTCAGTTCATTTTTGCTTATTCCTCACCCTTTTTGCTCTCTAGCTTCTCTCTCTTACTTCTCTCTTCCAGTTTACCTTTCAGATTTATCCTTGGGATTATTATTCTTTAGTTTCCCCTTGAGAATCCTACATCTTTATTCCTCTTTTCAGTTGGATGACATCAGAGCAGTATGCCCAATCATCAGCTGCACACATGAAACCTCTTAGCTCAAATCCTATACACACTGGCTGGGGAGTGCTTAGCGGAGCTTATTTCTGAATAGAAATGCAGAGAGTTGCATTTCATGGCTTAAAACATATGCTCATAAACGGTGTCCTATTTTTCTTCACTTGCAGAGACTTTATTATATATAGATGCTGTTTATGCCAGGCTCGACTGCTTTAAAAAAAAAAGTGAGCAAATATTTGTAATACGGGGAAATGATATCTCTCAGATTTCTCTTCAACCCTCAACCGTCTTCTGTGATTTACAGCTGTACAAGGAAATTGTAAACACGTATAAAACTCATCCAGTGAACTGGCACAAAAATTACGCCATCGCCTGTGAGAGGGTGCTACATCTTCACCCAGCGAGGGAAGACCCAGAGGTGCTACTCTTAGAAATCATCAAACACTTCCGCCTTTACTTGGAGGAAGCTGCAGATGACCCCCAGCAGAGCAGTATTTTGCAAGCCATTAAGCATATGAAGAAAGAACTTCGGGAAGTGAGAAAACTGAAGAAGGCAGCGAGGCGACCTGCGTAGGACATGCTGAGCTCAAGGGAAAATCTGTCGGAGAGGAAATGAAGAGTAAGAGAAGGATTCCACAGACGGAAACAAAGCAAGCTTAAATGCAGTGTTTTAGATAGGAGGAAAAGACTAATCAAAAGAAGGGTTTGGTGGTATAGAGAAGCATGAACAAAGGCTGGGGGACATGAATTGGGATTTTTCTCCCTTTTGATGTTACAATGTGGGGGTCATTAAATGAAGCTGAACATCGGAGAGTCTAACTGAAAACGTTTTAACACAGTACGTTGATTATTAGAGCTGTGGTGGCGCAGTGGTTAGAATGAAGTATTGCAGGCTAACTGCCCATCGTCTTGAGTTTAATCCTGACGGGCTGAAGGTTGACTTAGCCTTTTATCCTTCCAAGGTTGGTAAAATGAGGGCCCAGATTGTAGAGGTAATATGCTGATATTGTAAACTGCTCAGAGTATGCTGTGAAGCACTGTGGAGCAGTATATAAGTCTAAGTGCTATTGCTATTGCTAATTTGCTTCCCTGTCAGCTATAGTCAAATCTCCCTTGAGGTCAGCTCTGATTATAGGATACATCTACATTATATTGCTTTTTTGTTGACAATATGGAAGCTGTCTTCTTCTGATGTGGTTCTTATAACTTCCCAATCAAGCTCACAGCCTTGGCATTTACTTGGTGGTCTCCCATTCACATATTAAACAAGACTGACCAAGCTTGGTTTTTTAAAGAATCAGGTATGGTTGGCTAGACACTGTCACTTGCTGTGAACATGGCTATCAGATAGAACAGGGCTCTCAAATTCAAATTTCATTGAGGGCCGCATCAGGGTTGTGTTTGACCTCAGCTGGCTGGGGTAGGCATGGCAGGATGAGCATGGCCAGCTTGACGTCACTCGTGTTGGGGGTGCCTGTGGTGGCCCGACCACTCTGCCAGCGAAAATGGGCTCCTGAGCTCTGTTTTTGGCTGCAATGGCCTCCTGCAACCTCTGCCAGCGAAAGTGGAGCTCAGGAGGGCTGCTCCTGAGCTCCGTTTTGCTGGCAGAGACAACGCAGGCCAGTCCTTCACTGTTTCCAGGGCAGCCCCACAGGCCAGATCTAAGCACCCCACAGACCAGATCCAGGCCCTGGGCCTTGAGTTTGACACCCCTGAGATAGAATAAAAGGTAGGTTTATATTGACAGAGAGTTTGATCAAAGGCTAACAGTCATTATCACTTTTGCCCTCATACCAAGCATGGAGTTTCACAAAAGCATTCAGTTGAATTCTGTTGGGAGTACAATTTGGACTTGAGATGCCTCTAAGCAGGATATTCATATGTTCTGTTTGATTTATCCATTTGTATATTTTTATGTGCTACTATTTAGTGTTGACATCAGAGTCAAAATCTTGATAGCAAAAACTGACCTGATGGAATTGGGCATTTGATAATCACAGAATTCATAGAAATTAAAGGACAGTTTACCTCTTGAAAGCCAGTGGTCTCTGAACCACCAACTTCTTTCCATAAAATAAAAATTTGCACTACTTGCAGCTTTTTCTGAATAGACATGATCTGACCAGAATTATTACTACAGGTAATCCTTATTTAGTGACTGCCTTGTTTAACAACTGTTCGCAATTATGATGGCGATGAAAAAGTAATTTTGCAATCAGGCCTGACATTTACAGTTTTCACAGTCTGTAAAGCAAAAGAAAACTGAAGTAAGATCATAAACAGATGCGTGCTTTCATTTAATGACCAAGTACTAGAGTACTACTTGTACTCTAATCCACATTACACCTATTGGTCTCGGGTCACAATTCAAGGTGTTGGTTATTACCTTTAAAGCCCTACATGGCTCAGGGCCAGGTTATCTTCGAGACCGCCTTCTACCGCATAGCTCCCAGCGACAAGTAAGATCCGACAGAGTTGGTCTCCTCCGGGTCCCGTCAGCTAAACAGTGCCGGCTCGTGGGGGAGGGCCTTCTCTGTGGCTGCCCCAGCTCTCTGGAACCAGTTACCTCCTGAGATCCGGACCATCCCCACCCTATTGGCCTTCCGAAAAGCTGTGAAGACCTGACTTTTCCGGAAGGCCTGGGGCCATTGATCTCGCTGTTGTGATCTGGCGAGATCTGGCCATGAATGGTGTGAATGGGTTTTAATTGTTTTTAATGTTTTAATTTTTAATGTTTTTATATATGGTTTTTAAATGCATTGTAAGCTGCCTTGAGTCTTCGGAGAAAGGTGGCATACAAGTTGAACAAATAAATAAATAAAATAAATAAATAAATAAATAATCACCTCGGAAGTAGATTATTCAAAAAGGCTGGACATATTTTATAAATTGAGTATATGTTATGAACATCAAAGGTCTCAGCTTCAATCACCTACATTTCTTCAAGAAGAATCAGGTGCAGCTGATAGGAAATATATTTCTGTCAGATTTTTAGAGAGCCATTCATTAATTATAGTTTCAGGTATTTAAAATAAGTTGTGAGGGGGCTGCTTCACAAACTGTAGTGAGAAATTGGATTTCACCCAGTTTTTTCTACACAAAGTGCTGATTTTGAGCATTATAATCCTCTACCTCTACCCTTTTTTGGACCAGATAACTTGAAGGATTGATAATTCCTATATAAACTTCTCTGATTGCTGAAATCTTCCTTAGATACTGTCTGCCAGTTGAAATAAGGTACACTCAAGATGGGGTATATCTGAACTTGGACATCATGTGCAACTGTATATCCTTGAAAATAGAAATGTGTACTTCCAGTCATAATGTTGTAGTTCTGCCACAGGAGCGAAGGCAGCCCACCAAATGATTTTCTTACCATTGTCACGTGTCATTAGTGGCAGAGCTCTGATAAACATCTTTTTATTGTTCCACACATTTTAATTGTAGATTTTTATATTGTTCTGATCCAGCTTTGTTTTATTTAACCTCTTTTTTAGTTTTTGAAGAATGCTCTTGATGTTTGTTTTATTTATATAATACTGTTCTTTTATATTTACTAGTTGCACTGACAGATTTTTACCCGAATAACAACATGAACATGCTTTTAATAAATAAGTAAGTTCTTGCATTTCCAGTCTATCTTGTTAAAGTGTTCGTGTTATAGAATATCTGGATTTATCTGATAATTGGAATGATAGAAAATCAAAAACAGCTTCTCATTCTTTCACTTGCAATCTCACCAACTATATATTTTCTCATATTTTTGCATCAACTCATAAAAGATGGATTTGCATCATAGAACATGAAAGTCTTTTACAGAATGCAATTCCATGTAAACAAGATGAACGAATTTCTCTGGAATATTATGATTTTTTTGCACGTTTCGAGATCGCTTCTTGGGGTGTGACCATCACATCTTTTCAGGAATTTCATCAAGAATATAAAGGCCACATTCTTTTGTTCTAGAAATTATTCCAACAACCATGGCTCAAATAGGAAAGATGCCCTTTTATTCTTGCTTTAGTTAATTCTCTTATGATAACAAACTGCAGATTTATTATTCTATGTGGATAGGAACTGATGGTAAAAGGAGATAAAGAATTTTTTCTCAGATTCCAAGAAGAATTCCAGTATGCATACTAAAAAGTAAAACTCTGAAATTATGAAAGGATTTCTTCCCAGAAATTTTGTTTATTACTTGGATATGTGTAAGTCTATTTTGCGCTGTTCTTTTTAATTCAATATGGAGATGTTTTCTAAAGTAAATCTAGAAATTCAGTGTAAAGGCACTTCCTTCAACACACTTTGCATACAGAGAGGCCTCTTAATAAAAAGCATTAAATAAAACTTTCAGTTGCCTAAAACCATGATAGGCAACAGAAGTTAATGTTTGTGGATTCATCTAATGATGATCATAGTATATGAAAGACTGACAAAATGTAAGATGAAAAGATGGTAAAAAGCATCATTTGGAAATGAAAGAAAAAGCTGTAGTCTTGAAAATTGAGAAAAGTGGGGTTTAATAGATGAGAATGAAGTTGCTCTGATCTTATGGAGTTCTCCATCAGTAGAATTATTCAAGAAAAGTTTAGATGGCCATTAGACAGCCAGGAATTCTCATACTGTTCAGGACGGTATGAGAATTCCTGCATTGCAAAGGGAGTTTGATTAGAAGACCTCAAGGTTCCTTCCAACCCTTTCACTCTACATTTGCAGTTCTGTCTTGGCGCTAATACAATAAAGAAAATAACCTAAATTAAAAATAATACCTAAATACCTAAAAATAATACCTAAATTAACAAAAGGCTTCTAATGAGATTTATTCCATTTGGATCTTCCATAGCTGCTCAGTGTGCTCCTTATAAAGGAAATGACTGTTGTTCAGCTCTGTATACAGTATTAATAGAATAGCAGAACAACAGAATTAGAAGGGACCTTGGAGGTCTTCTAGTCCTTCCTGCTCAGGCAGGAAACCCTATACCCATGATGGCGAACCTATGGCATGCGTGCCACAGGTGGCACACATAGCCATATTGGTGGGCGCACGAGCTCAGCTCCGGCGTGGATGTACGGGCCGGCCAGCTGGTTTTTGGGCCTTCTGGGCCATCCGGAAGTAGGGAAACAGGCTGTTTCCTGCCTCCAGAGGGCCTCGGGGCGGGGGGGGGGCTCCCCCCAGTCTCCTAAAAAGCCTCTGGAGCCTGGGGAAGGCAAAAAACGGGCCTATTAGGCCCATTGTGCCATCATGTGCCAAAAGCAGAGGGAGCACGGAGGGGGGGAGGTTGCACGCACATGTGCAGAGGTGGGGCGCATAGAATTATGGGTGTGCGCACGCACGCGACCCCCCCATGCTCCCCCCCACTTTGGCACGCAATGGCAAAAAGGTTAGCCATCACTGCCCTATGCCATTTCAGATAAATGGTTGTCCAATCTCTTCTTTAAAACCTCCAGAGTTGGAACACCCACAGCTTCTAGAGGCAAGTTGTTCTGTCAGGAAAATTCTCCTTCGTTCCAGGTTGCTTCTCTCCTTGATTAGTTTCCATCCATTGCTTCTTGTCCTGCTTTCTGGGGCTTTGGAAAATAGGCTGATCCCCTCTTCTTTTTGGCAGCCCCTTAGCTATTGCCACACTGCTATCACGTCACCTCTGGCCCTTCTTTTCATTAAACTAGCATGTCAGGAGCAGTCTGGTGTCTCTGAACAGGAATCATACTTGCAAAATGTAAGTTTCTCAGCTGGCCCCCCTTCATCTGCCACAAACGGATCGGATCAATGGCCAACCTGGTCTGGTACGTGTTTGAAAGGTAGCAAACCATCCTGCCAACAGGCTGAGACCTGTTAATTCCATATGGCATGTCTTTAGATGAGCAGAAGCCTTCAGAAGCACCGCCCTAAATAAGCAAGGAGAGATAGGAGCTATTTGACAGAAATTTAATTCTGATTGCTCTCATGTAGCGTTGCTCTGCTAAAGATGATCAAATGCAAGGTGAGGAGAGAGGGGAAGAGAGAGAGAGAGAGAGAGAGAGAGAGAGAGAAAGACTCTTCCACTAGGCTCAGTTGCAGAAACCGGTTGCCAAGTAAAGGCATTTTTGCATTCTTCCTCATTACTTTCCTATTTGTGTTTTCACCTCCCTGTTTGTTCATTTGTAGATCTGGTTCTGTAATTAGCTTCAGAACCTACAGCTTACATTTTGAATGGGGGGCTTTTCATGGCAGGCTTCCCCCCCTTTTTTCCCCTTCTCCCCACCTTCTTTCTTTCTTGTGTGTGTGTGTGTGTGTGTGCGCGTGCGTGCGTGTGTTTATTCCAGCCTTAAATTCATTTTTTTTGTTGTTGCAAGAATCTTTTCCCTCCTCGCCCCACCTCCGCACATGAACTAAAAGGGAACAATGTTAAGAAATGCAAATAATGGCTCTTTCTTTGATTATGACAGTTAATTAATAGCAACCTGTTTTAATGAATTAAGTCACTCACGGCCCTTCAGCACTTCCTAAGGAGTAGCCAGAATCTGTAGGGATTCTTTCCCCCTTCCAATTGTATAGCGCCTAGACTCCCGAGCTCTATGTAGGCCCCTGTATAGAAATGTCCGCTTAATGATGAGGGAGGGTTTTCCAGCTTGCCTGCATTCAAAGATCACTGGTGAGCTATTCAGGGGCAGAAAAGGCCCCTTCTCCCCTGGCGAGGAGTAGTCACAGTTCCGCACCATTGTGTTAGCCGAGGTCCTTGATCAAAGGCCTCCTAGTGAACTCAACTGGGCTCTCTTTCAGACGACGGCCATAATTAAAGCCACTAATTCTCTTTTAAAAGTGCTGCAGGATGCCATGTAGGCATCTGTTTGGAGTGCCCTTTGTGATGTCATAAGCTGTTAAGGGCTGGGGAGGGGGCAGGGAGGGAGCTTTTCTGAGCCAGATGCCAGTCACCGAGGTGCTTCATGACAAGGGTCCCTGTGAAGACCTTGACAAGGTCTTGACTGCACAATTCCCAGCCCTGAATTTTCTCCTTCATAGCTGCTGGGAACCGACCCTCAAAAGAGGTCTGGACATTTTAGGAGGAGGTGGGGGTGGATGGGATGGAGAAGTGCCAGTCGTGATGGTGGAGTTGGCATCAAGGGCAGGAAAGAGCTCCGTTTTCATCACCCCATCCTGTAGGTCTCGATCGGTTTGGGCGGGTCGCCCAGGGAAGTCCTCTTGCCCTCCCATTCTCCATGGGCTGAAGGTGCCCAGTGGAGCTTGCAGAGTGCAGAGGAAGGCCCTTTGAAGAGCATCAATGGATGTAACAGTTCAGCTGTTAAGGAGACAAATACATGGAGGAGGCTCATTAATTCCTTTTGGCTGTCTCTGTGCCTTTTGCCCTTTTATCGCAGCCTTATTAGTCTCCTACTCATCTTGAATGGGGAGGGGCTGGGGGGGGGAAATGAATGGGAGCTGTTGAGTGCTAATTGGAAAAGGCTTTTAATCACAGGCTAAAGACTTTACATTGACTTGAAAGTTACTTCTGCCTGGGAAGGGGCCCTCTCTACACACACAGAGACAGTCATTTTAATCTATCTACCAAAGCATTATAAAACAAAACTCAACTGGCTTTAAAGGAAACTGCTGGTCTTTAAGATAACACAAGACTGCTGTTTTGCTTTTAATTGGGTAGCTTATGATAGATAATAAGTATATTGATAGAAAATGAAGTGAGATCCAGGTAAGGTTGCTGATACGTATAGTAATATATATTTAATTTTTTCCCTCCTATTTACATACCCCCTTTCCGCAGAAAACTGAAAGATCTGTGTAGAGTTTAGGGTAAAGCAATAACAGAAAAAAAAATGTAGTAAGTAAGGTGAAACAAGGTGAAAGAGATGCATCTCCAACTTGGCTTCTTCATCCCACCTTTCCTGCATTTATGGGGAAAGTAAGAGGTACGAGACCTGTATGGCCTCAGCTGACTCAATATGATCAAACTCCTGTGAGATGAAAAACTAAACATGACTAGCTACAAATCTTCAGTAATTATATATAGATTTAGATGGAATTTGCATATGTAAAAGAAAAACTGTCTTTTTCTTGTAATCCACCAGGAGATTAATAGGGATCTAGTCAGAAATCAGATTGTGGGTTTTGTGAAATATAAGTGTGATTATTTCTCCTGTAGGGTACCAGAGTCAGGATCATCAAGGTTCAATTATCTTGACATTCAAGTATTCTTCTCTCTCCTGCATTACTTCTTTTTCATCACGGTTATTTTTACCTGGAATAGGCAGAGCAGCTACTTCAATCCTGAGAGCTTGCAAGCAAACAAGAATCTTGATTAGTGTTACCCGTTACTGGATCACAGTTAATGTTATCCATTACTGGTGCAGGGTAGTGAGTAATAGACTTGTTCCTTTGGGGTTAAATCACTAGAGAGTTTCAATGGGAACATCATCTGTAATAACAGGACTGTCCAATTACCATGATTTTGTCAGGCACAAGAAATCAGGAACCAGAATTATTCAAATGAGTACAAATTGATTCTATGCTATCCCTAAACAAGAATCTGAACTACTGAAGATCAAGGTGAATTAGCGGTAGATAAGAGTCAATGGAATTAAGGGGGGGGGGGGGCTGGACTTAGATCTCTTGCGGGCACGAAGGGACTCCAAACTGATGATGCACTTGATCCCTCCCTCAGGCTGAGCCTCCTCATCTCTTACACATTTATCCAGAAATTATGAAAATGAGAACTTCTCAACCTTTAGAAATGACTTCTTGTTATTGGTTTTCATTCTTCAATTTTCACAGTTCCTTGTAAATCTAAACGTATACAGGAAATGGCCTAATCCATGATAAAGGATTAGGATATAATTTCCCTTTTGACTTTGAGACCTATAAATTTGCCACATACAGAACACCAAAGCAAATTATGATCCACGAAGCTGTCTCATCTGCCTTAGGGGATATTCAGATATATTCAGCTATGAAGATCTAGATGCCTTCAACGGATTGTGTAGAAAAGAATACACTGAAATACGTCATCTCCAGTCTCTCCCATATTCCAAAATTTCTCATTGACACTTCACAAATTGCTCAGATGACTGGTCTGCTGCTTATCACTCAGCCATCCTGAAAGGTGACTAAATCCTCTGTGCCAGGCAGCTACGGGCACTTGCTTAGCTCTTCCCTTAACCAGGTGCAGAAGAATTGATAGCTGCTTTTTCCATCAGCAGGTAGCAGGAGGGGAAATCAACCTGAGGGAATCCACCATTTGTTTTCCTTCACTTGACATACATTAAATGTGTAAGGATAATGTTATTTACCGGCCTCGTTAGGGAAACATAGTAAGACTTGACCACAGGAATAGTACAATTTATGCCAGCATACTTTTCAGGGAGTGAAAGATACTGTGTTAAGATAGCCACAAGGAAGACCTGGAAAGCTTCAATTCTTCATGAATCCAGAAGGCTGGAGGGGAAAAAATGATATTACGAAGATTACAGAGAGATGGCTTGTAGCTTTCGTATATTACAGAAAATGTCAACAAGATATGTAATTTGGGGGAGAAAGTGGTGGATTTCCATCAAGCCAACTTTCATTTAGAAATGAGCAGAGGGACAATGAAGGAACAGAAATGTGGCTTACTTTGCAATGAAAATGGAATTTCTAATTGGGCACAGTACTTATAGTTTGGAGAGTTTGTTAGCATCAGTCAAATTATGAAATCATTCTAATACACAGTCATTGTAAATTATTATTATTTATTTATATGTTGCAAGGATTACACTGCAGGTCCTTTTTAAATTTGAAAAATAGAATGACTCCTGTTTAATTGGGGTTAACCCCAGGCACCTGATAAGCATGGGTTGCTTGCCCATTTCTTATTAAATAACCCCCAGTGATTCATGCATCATGCTAAGCCATAAAGCATGATTTCTTAGCATCGTGGCTAGGTCCACCCAACATACTGAAACCTCACCAAACAACATAATATGGTTTACTGTAATGTCTAATACCAGCTGGTTTTTAGGAGCTAAACCTTCAGTATACAATGGATGTTTGTATGTAAGGTTTCCAGTCCAGTTTCTGGCATAGCCAGCTGGGAAAGCCTCTGCTTAGAAACAGATCTTCTGTTCATCTCAGAAGATAAGACTTGGCTAGGAGAGCCAAAAGGATGACTCCGTTAAAGTAATTTTAATTACTTTATGAGTAATGAAATATCTCTGTGTGTCCTTTTTAAAAGTTTCTTTGTTTGCCTTGTCCTTTTCCGTATGCTTCAATAAGCAAATAATATAAATATGGCTACATATCAGCAAACATAGAGGGCTGTCATATGTGGATTGCAAAAATGTGCAAGTTTTTATTAAATTCCTGGACCATCATATTAGCCATACATTATCCATGCAAAAAAATAAAAAATGAAATTGTAGGTTACCATAAATCTTTCTCAAGTTCATGGGTGTGTATGTAAAGTGTGTCATCAGCAGTATTCAAATAAGAGCACACTTTTTAAGTGATAATATGCTAAGCAATAAGTTGTACTATGTGGGAAATTATTCCATGAAATTATTCCTGACATGTATTTATTTTGGTGACAGATAGTTGGGTGCAAAGGGAACAAAGTACAGAGACTAATAGCCTTCCTCCAAGACTCTACTCTAAATAAGTCCTTCTTGCATTTTTTAGGAGGGAGTGCAGTTGAAACATTGAACCAAATTTTACATGACAGCAGATGCAGCCAGATGTTGGCAGGAGATGCCAATAATTAATTGGAGGTGCGGTACCCTGCTCTGGGTCCATGCATCCAGCAGAGGGCGCACCAGAGAAGAATGCAAAGGGGCCAGCCTTGTAATTGTTTCCACCAAAATATGTAGCTCCATGCTTTTGTGTGCATATTTACATTCTGGAATGTGGTTCAGAATGCAGGCATCAGATTTAAAACTTTGTTTCTACTTATCGACACACTGGAGACCCTGCTTGATTTGCAAGCTGCTTTATTTACAGATGCAAGCTGTTAAATGGTTGGATTTAATTGTCATACTAGAGTGAACCGAGGCATGTTACTTATTTATTTATTGCTTCCTTGCTTTCTTTTCAAATATAAAACACTGAGTTGTGAAAAACAAATGGAGAAGGGAAACTGGCATTTATTTATTTTTTTTTTTGGTGGTGGGGGGAATAATTGGTGAATACTATGAAACATTCTACATACATTTAGAAATATATATTTACAATTTATATTATTAATATTTCTGCTAGAAATATTAAATTTGGCATTTCACACACCCGAGAATCTTTAAAATGACTTCATGTACTTGAACTCCACAGCGAGACATCAAGGCAACAATCCTGTAAGGTTGACTAGCATTACTTGGAGAAATCTTTTCCTGAAAGATTTGGATATGCCATTGAAAAAAGAGGATTACTGCTTGTAGGAGGTACATTCATTCTTTTCTCTCTTTAATATATTATTTTAGCAAGCTTTAGATCATCAACAAACCACAGCAATTTACTCAAAGGCCACAAGGGGTCAAAAGAAAGGTATGTTTATTACCAGAGTTCTTCTCAAACCTTTTCCAGGTCTCTTGTTAGACCCATTTTGCAGATAAGGATTAAAAAAAGGAACCTGAAAAATAAATTCCAAATTGAGATTAACTCAGAACTGAAGATCTCTGGTTCAATGCCTCATATTCACTGAGATGAAAATCTACACTTTTACCAATCGAGGTATTAAATGGAGACCCAGTAAAATAAAACATCATTACGCACGGAAAGCTACAATTTAATGGGGAAAAAAATAACACTGTCATGTCCATACATTACAAAAAAGACTACAGGTAGTCCTCAATTTACAACAGTTCATTTAGTGACCATTCAAACAGCCCTGAAAAAAGTGACTTATGGCCATTTTCACACTTATGACCATTGCACGTGGCCACATGATCAAAATTCAGATGCTTGGCAACTAATTCATATTTTGGACTCAATTGTGGTCGTAAGTCAAGGGCTAGCTTTATTTGCACCCTCTATTTTCAAGGAACCAGTTGACCTAAATTTGGTCTCCATTTCTGACTTTTAATCATCACCCTGACTCTTTTAAATTTCACCTTGTACAACAGTTTTCTGTTGTGAAGCAGGGATCAGCTCCCAATTGCTTAACAGCAAGAACAGCAATATAATATTTGCATTTAAATTAGACTGAATCAGTTCTAAATAAGAGTAAAAGAATTCGGATATGCAGAAATTGGCTCAAGACAACACAAGGATAACTAGATTTGCTTTTATCACCAATAGTCATCAAGGGAACTTCTTCTTCCTTTCAGGACTTCCCTGGAATCCCAGAACATGCCAAAAAAGAAAATGAAAAACAAAAAACAAAAACCACCCTATCCTGATGTCAAGTTTTAAAGATGAAAAGACATTTGAAAAAAAACCATTTAGCTGCACGTTTTGAATCGCAGAGTCATGAACTCCATCCAAACTGGCAAATATTTCTGTTTCTGTTTATAATTTAAATCAGTGTTTTTCAACCTTCTCAAATTGAAGATCAGTTGGCTGGGGAACTCTGGGAGTTGAAGTCCACCCATCTTCAACTTGGCAAGGTGGAGAAACACTGATCTAAATGGTCCTGCCTGACAAACCTGATGGCAAATTTTATCTCCGATACAATGCTGGCTGAAAATTGAAGTCTAGCACACCTGAACAAACCATGTAGGCAAAGACTATTTTAGACACCCCAAAGGCAGGATTACTTGGCTGCTTCTAATTGCAAAGAGAATGACATCTATTGGAGGCAATGTCAGAATAGGGCTACATTTTGCTCAGGTGGTGAGAAAATCTCTGACAAAATGCATTTCTCCAGGGCTGAAAATAATAGGACCCCACTGCAGAACCAGGGTTAACTCACAAAATTAGGAATAATTATTTTCCCTATTAAAGGCAAGTGGCACTCTTTCCTCCTTAGAAATTCTCTAAGAATCAGGGTGGTGCTGTAGTTAAGGTTAAGAGGCTGAGCAAGAATCAAGACGAGCCAGAATTAGATCTGGCCCGTGGGGCTGCCCTGGAAACAGTGAGGGTCTGACCCATGATGCCGCTGCCAGCGAAAATGGAGTTCGGAAGGGCTACATGCAGCCCCCATGAGCTCCGTTTCTGCTGGCAGAGGGCTGCAGGAGGCCTTTGTGGTTGAAAACAGAGCTCGGGAGGGCCATGCTGGTATTCCACCTTAGCTCTACCCAGGCCACCACCGGTGCCCCTGACATGAGTGACATTGAACTGGTCATGCCCACCCTGGCCACACACCCCTGGCCATGCCCCCCCCCCCAAGGTCAAACACAATCCTGATGCGGCCCTCAATGAAATCGAGGTCTACATCAATGGTAGCTTTCTGCGTACAATTGGGCTGATCATTAGCTCTTGACCTACTTCAATGAGCTTTTGCTGTGATAAAGAAATGAAGGCAGAAGGATATACTATAGTGAAGTGATGGTGAACCAAAGGGAGCTCACGCACGTCTGGGCCACAACCCGAAAGAGGAGCTGCCCAGGGTGCATGCACATGCCTGAAAATGAACTTCTGGTTTCAGCTACTGAGCTTCCAGTTTCAGCCAGCTACTCTTCCGGGTTCCTGATACACATATGAATGCAACGATCAGCTGGCTGGCGCACATGCTCACGCAGGAAAACGGAAGACCAGGTCTTTCAGTTTCCAGCACTGCCGCATGCAAAAAGGCCAGCTGATCATCGCGTGCGCATGTGCACCAGAAACCCAGAAGAGGAAAGGGCGATGCCATGCATGCCAGGTGACATGGCTCCGCATGCCACTTCGGGCATGCATGCCATAGGTCCGCCATCATGACTATAGTGATTTCCCAAGCAGTGGTCTGATAGTAATCTAACAATCAGCATCAAATCCTGCTAAGGATTTTGCTTTCACAGAAATATTTAACCCAGTGGTTTTTCAAATCTCAGCAACTTTAAGAAGTGTGGACATCAACTTGCCAGGCAGGCTGGGGGAATTCTGGGAGATGAAGTTCACACATCTTAAGGTTGCTGAGTTGCAAAATACTGGTCTAATCAACTGGAAGGAAGAAGGACAACTTTTGGCTTCAAGAATCAGGTTCACTGTCAGTCCAAGGACAGAATTCAAATAAACTAGGTACCTTCTATAGAGCCCCAGAGAATGTGACGGGGTTCTCTGAGAAAGTAGAGGAATGGAGGAGAATTCACTTCAGCCCAGGCAATTTTCTATCACTGGCTTTGACTTTGGATCAGGAGTTCCAGAATATATGTTGGTTTAAATATCTATCTAAATCTATCTAGATCTAGATATATATAGATATATATTTAAACCAAATTTATAGCCTGCAAAGAGTGTAAGCGTCTGAATTAGAAGAGCTGAGTTGAAATTGTTTTAATTAGCAGCAACAACATTATCGGTAGAATTTGTATTAAAATAAAGATAGCATAGGGAAGGGGATTCATTTTGTTTCTACAGTTAGGAATTTAATTCACGCTTTATGACATTAGAGTGACAATTATGTGACCACATCAGTGGTGGGTTTATTTATTTATTTATTTGATTTATATACCGCCCTACTCCCGAAGGACTCAGGGCGGTGAACAGCCGACAATGAAATACATACATACAAAATTTAAAATAGAAATAAAATTGAATTAAATAGTTTGGCCCAGACAGACAGATTAAAACCCCAATCAATTTAAAACCAAATATTAAATTTAAGTATAGAAATATTGAAAAATATTAAGATATTAAAATTATTTAAAATTATTTAAAAGAGGGAGAAGTTAGGCCAGGCCCGCCTGGTGAAATAAAAAGGTCTTTAGGGCGCGGTGGAAGGTGCGCAGATCCGGGATCCTCCGTATCTCTGGGGGGAGTTTATTCCAGATAGTAGGTGCCCCCACAGAGAAGGCTCTCCCCCTGGGGGCGGCCAGCCGACATTGTTTGGCCGACGGCACCCGGAGGAGCCCCTCTCTATGGGAGTATACTGGCCGGTGGGAGGCTATTGGTGGTAGTAGGCGGTCCCGCAAGTACCCAGGTCCTAAGCCATGGAGCGCTTTGAAGGTGGTGACCAGAACCTTGAAGCGCACCCGGAAGACAACCGGGAGCCCCCGGTTCGGACCGGTTCGCAAGAACCGGTAGTAAAACCGGCGGGAGACTCCGCCCACTGACCTAGATGTCATCATAGGTGATCCATGCATGCGCAGAAGCTTCTGTGCATGCACAGAAGAGTGTGCACAGCGCGATGCAAACCAGTAGTAAAGGTAAGTAGAACCTCTAGACCAGATTCGTGCTAAGCAATAGCAATTCTTACAGAGCAGAGCATGGGAGTTGGGTTGCCATGCTTTGCAGAAGTTCTAGCTTCAGAAACATGATCTGGATAAAAAAAAACCCTGGCTGTCCTTTACAGATGAGATGATAGGAGAACTGCCTTCATAAAGTGCAACTTAGAGCCACTTTGGTGTAGTGATGAAGGCACCAGGCTAGAAACCAGGAGACCCGTGAGTTGAAGTCATCTTAGGCATGAAGCTAGCTGCTTTCCTTGGGCTAGTCACATTCTCTCGGTCCCAGGAAGGAGACGGTGGCCAACCACTTCCAAAATCTTGCCAAGAAAACTGCAAGGACTTGTCCGGGCAGTCTCCAGGTGTCAAGAATGATTTGAAGACACACACATACACAACCTATTTCTATTTTGTGACTTGATGAACCCATGCCAGGGTGTGGAAGCGTCTGTGCTCACTAGATAGGCCCGCTGTGCCTCATTTCATTTCTTTTAAGGAGCTTTCTGGGAAGAGAATGTGTGATTGCAGCCAGACCTTTCTGCCAGTTGGCAGGAACAGTTTCTACCTGGAGTATTTTACTTTCATCCCTTGTTGCAGAGGGCAACGCAACTACTGACTAGGACTCTTCCTACTTCCCGTTGGCTGGGGACCCTGAATCTGCTGGTAATCGCAGTTGTTTTCTTGGCTCAGCACAAATTTTGCAGATTGTCCAATCTTCCTTTCAAAGTCTTCTTTTTATGCTGGGGCAGCTTTCAAATGTATCTGTCTCTCTCCGAAGAGCCAACATGTTTATCTTCTGCATTTGTGTATAAACACCATATGCTTGGTGATGATTCTTGATATGGCTGGAAATTTAATAAAGCTGCTCAAATATTGTTGCGGTTTCAGCTTTTCCTCTTCTCTTGCCAAAAAGGAGGACTCTTCTGGTTTCATAGGCATCTTTCAACAACTTTAATTTCATTTGTAGATTAAGAATGGAAGTAGTATTTCCACTTGGTTGGCTGCTGGGGTTGAAGGAAACAAAAACATTCATTGTTTGCAACGTTTTGAAATGGCTTTCTTTCTTTCTTTCTTTCTTTCTTTCTTTCTTTCTTTCTTTC
>WNWU01000001.1:77946535-77964738 GCA_012654045.1 Ptyas mucosa
CTTTCTTTCTTTCTTTCTTTCTTTCTTTCTTTCTTTCTTTCTTTCCTTCCTTCCTTTCTTTTTCTTTTTCTTCTTTCTCTTTCTTTTTCTCTCTCTCTCATTTTCTCTCTACTTCCCTCTTTCTTTCTTTCTTTCTCTTTTTCTTCTTTCTCTTTTTCTCTTTTTCTCTCATTTTCTCTCTTTATCTCCCTTCCTCTTTCTTTCTTTCTTTCTTTCTTTCCTTTCTTTCTTTCTTTCTTTCTCCCTCTTTTTCTTCTTTCTTTTTTCTCTTTCTCTTTTCTTTCTTCCTTTCTCTCACTTTCTCTTCTTTCTTTTCTCTCTCTCTTTCTTTCTCTATATTTCTTTCTTTCCCTTTTTATTTCACTTTTCTGGCATGGGATATAAAGCTGTAGGGTGGCATTATATCTGATGTTCAGAGCATGTTTGTCAGGTGTTGAGTTGACAGGATTATTTCAAGCTTATTTTGGATTTGGGAAGCATTGGAAGGGGGAAAGTGCTGTTCTTTCAGAAGGATGAATGCAGAAAGCATAAGGACGATTGAGCAAAACTATCTGGGTTAACTACTTTTCCCACAGAGAAATGGCAGATATTTAGGGGAAATACATTGACCAATCATAGCACTACAACACAGTGGGTGATCAAAATAGTAGAAGCAATCTTCTCATACATCACTTAGCACTTTCCTGGCTTGTTAATGAGAGAGAGAGATTATCAAGTAATATTGTGACTGACAGTATGGTGGATTCTATGCTCCAGGGACTTAAAAAACTTTCACAGTGGGGGGACCAGTAGCTGAGTCCAGATTCTTCGTAAAGATAGAAGCAAAAGGGAAGGAAGAAGACAAAATAGTACCTTTCATTGTTTCCTCCCTCTTTGTTCCCAGAATAAAGACAAGTCTGGAAGAAGGAAGATCCATTCTCCAAGACCCAACAAAGTAATAACAGCGAAACAACCAAACCTCATTTTAATGCATGCTGATTAGTGTACATTTAAAATGACAATAAAATAATTATCAGAGATTATTCAAGTAATTTCAGAGGAATCTTGGAATGTTCTGTTACTCATTTGCTCAGTATCATGGATGATTTTAGTCAGTGTTTTTGAACTATGATAACTTTAAGATGTGTTTACTTCAACTGCCAGCATGCTGGCTTGGGAATTCTGGGAATTAAGGTCCACACTTCTTAAAGATGCCAAGTTTTTTAAAATTGCTTTAGATGGACTAATGCCAGACTCAATCTCATTCCCTTTCCAAGACAGCAACAAACAAGGAGCAAAATCAACTCCCCCCCAAACAAAATTGAGAAATATACCAGAGGTCCTAATAGACAGGTGATACATTTGTATGCTAATTGTCAGCCATAATGATTCTTTAAGCAGCTTAATATCAGCTTTAGAGGAAGTTGATACTTTCCTCCAAAGAGTGGACCTAAATACCAGGTGCAGTTAGTGGAATCCAGTAATATTCTCATATTCAGAGTCCCTTCTCCAACCAGGAGTCCTGAAAAATGAAAAGCATTTAAATGGAAGCAATTATAATGATTGTAGCAGGGGCAATTCATTTCAGATCCCGCATAAGAAAAAAAAATTCTCCTGTGTTAAAATATGATAAATGCATACCAAGGCATTTAGCTCTGGTGCCTACATTCATAGGTGATGAGAAGATTTATTTCCTGTATCATCTCCGGAGTAGTCAGTTAACACTTATTGCAAGCTGGTGCGAAAGACTTGTGGTGCACGGTTTTAACAGATCTGCAGGAATGAGAGTATTGCAAAGTGCACCCAAGGGCAGTTTCAAGATCCTTGAGTGAGGAAATTAAAACGAATCTTTGTGATTTACCTAGCAAAGCCTATTTTGACTTCTTGCAGACTCTCATTAGAGCGTGTTTTGTTTGGTTAATGCTAGCAATTTCTTTGGGCTGTTAGGTATGTCGAGCCAATGGCCACTGCAGTTTCTATTTTGTTTTCTCTTGCTTGCCTTAATTGACAGATAACATTTTGGCTTAAGAGCGCCAGGAACAGTTTATTGTGTCACATAAAGTGTGACAATAAGATACATATCTGCACATCTTGACATCCCATCTACTCGATAGGAGTGCCAATTGAAAAACTAGAGTAGAAGCCAAGGATGAATCTGAGCGGTGAATCAGCGGAGAAATGAGACCAGCAGCTTTTGATAGTCTAGGTGCCATAGTCCATAGTTAAATTTTCTGCGATGTCAAATATGATTTTATAATATATGTACTCTATGTATCTGATCTGCCTTTTTTCTATTCTCTCTGTTTGACTGAACCTTTTTTTAAAAAAAACTTCTGAGCCAAATAAAGTTTGTAAAGTGGAATTTAATCTGCTTTTTCAGTTTCTCAGCTATGAATTGTAATGGTGCTATATTTGTTAAAAACCCAGAGATTGAGAATTCAGCTTGAATACCTTACATTCTATCCCTCCTTCTTGCATTTTGATATTATCATTCAAAGCAATATTTTAACTCTAAAGTTCACCTGCTAATCCTTAAACTGCTGATATTCCAGAATCAATAGGATGAGATTTTGTGGTTATTATTATTATTATTATTTATTTTTTGTTCTTGCTGGGTTTTCTATATTAATATTTATAAGCATTGGGAGAGTCATATCTATGGAATTTATATGAATAGAAATGAGAAGGAAGCCACTGCAATTGCTATATTGAAATACCATATCTAATATAATTGATAGCATTTTTGGTCCATAGCAACAAATGGAGATAAACTGCTTTGCTGAACAACCCATTTGATGCTCATTGGAGCCTGTTGTTTTGTTCACATGTCTTTCTGTGTGTGGCCATATCAAATATTTCAGATGTGTTGTTAGCAGTTGCTCTCTTTAGATGACTGCTGAAGTTCAAATTGAAATTCAATGCTGAAAAAAGTAAGGTTCTACATTTAGAGAAGAAAAACAAAATGCACAGGTACAGTATATGTGGTACCTTGCTCCATAGTACTAACTATGAGAGGGATCTTGGACTCCCAGTGGACAACCATTTAAATATGAGCCAGCAGTGTGCAGCAGCTGCCAAAAAAGCCAACACAGTTCTAGGCAGCATAAACAGGGATAGAATCAAGATCATGTGAAGTGTTAATACCACTTTATAATGCCTTGGTAAGGCCACACTTGGAATACTGCATTCAGTTTTGGTCGCCATGATGTAAAAAAGATGTGGAGACTCTAGAAAGAGTGCAGAGAAGAGCAACAAAGATGATTAGGGGACTAGAGTCTAAAACATAGGAAGAACTGTTGCAGGAACTGGGTATGCCTAGTTTAATAAAAAGAAGGAGTAGGGGAGACATGATAGCAGTGTTCCAATATCTCAGGGGTTGCCACAAAGAAGAGGGAGTCAAGCTATCCTCCAAAGCACTTGAGGGTAGGACAAGAAGCAATGGGTGGAAACTAATCAAGGAG
The DNA here is from genome assembly GCA_012654045.1 of Ptyas mucosa. Taxonomy (NCBI): domain Eukaryota; kingdom Metazoa; phylum Chordata; class Lepidosauria; order Squamata; family Colubridae; genus Ptyas; species Ptyas mucosa. The sequence goes on from WNWU01000001.1 coordinate 77,949,976, forward strand.
AGAAGCACTTAGGAGAAATTTCCTGACAGTTAGAACAATTAATCAGTGGAACAACTTGCCTCCAGAAGTTGTGAATGCTCCAACACTGGAAGTTTTTAAGATGTTGGACAACCGTTTGTCTGAAGTGGTGTAGGGTTTCCTGCCTAAGCAGGGGGCTGGACTAGAAGACCTCCAAGGTCCCTTCCAACTCTGTTATTCTATTCTATTCAAATCCGAAAGCTCCAATGTACAGGTAGTCCTCAACTTACAGCCACAATTGAGCCCAAAATTTTTGTTGTTAAGTGAGAGATATGTTAAGTGAGTTTTGCCCTATTTTATTACCTTTCTTGCCACAATTGTTAAGTGAATCACTGTGTTGTGTCTTCGGCTCCCGAGCCCAGACCTTCAGAGGAAGAACCCTCCGAAAGTGAAGAGGAGGAGGAGGCAAGGCCCCCCTCTCCTGGCCCGTCTGGTTTGGCACCACCCCAGGCCCCAGCTGAAAGCCCTGAGGAGGAAAGCTCCTCTGAGTCAGACGTTAATGAGGAGAGGGAGTGGATTAATCCCAGGTGGCGACGATCAGAGAGACGGGCTCAGCAAAGGAGTGGGTGGGGCCGAGCACGAGGTGATGAGTCACAAAGCCAACGCCCCACAAGGTATAAAAGGAGCTGACCTTACCTTGTTGGCTTTTGTGACGAACAAATTATTAACTTGGCTGCTTGTTTCCTGAAGTACTGCATCAGATAAGTGTTTGCTAACCTTAAGACTGTTTGTTTTTGGACATGCCGGACAGCCTTATCAGGGACTGGCCGTGGCAACTCAAAATAACAGCTGTCTTTATCTCTCCCGGGCTCGCTGCCAGCTTGTTGTTTATGAATGGTGAATAAATGACTTTCGTACACTTCTGTTTGTGTGTGTGCTTGTCTGGGCTCCTGAAGCAGGGAGGGGACAGAACACACTGCAGTTACTAAGTTAGTAACCTGGTTGTTAAGTGAGTCTGGCTTTCCCATTGACTTTGCTTGTCAGAAGGTTACAAAAGGGGATCACATGACTCTGGGACACAGCAGCGGTCATAAGTATGAAACTTGATCACATAATCATGGGGATACTGCAAAAGTCATAACTGTGAAAAACATTTCTTCTAGATTATCTCTCTCCAGTCTACAACACGGTCCTTTCAACAGTTCCAAGAAGGCTCCACAGCCATTTGTACCACTCAGGTGACCCTGAGGACACGGATAAACCTTCAGATGGCCTTAAACACTCTCTAAAAGAAAGCAAATGACCAGCTGTCTGCAAGGAGTATAAATCCTTCCATTCCCCACCATCCAGTCAGAGCTGAAGAAGCTGAGAAGCAAAACATCTTGAAAGAAAAACCCAGAAAGTCCAGTTGCCTCTTGAAAAAAAGCACCTTTAGGACAACCGTGACCTGGATGACTGAGAATCTCCATAGACATTTGTGAAAAACGGCAATGGTGGGTTCCTCCCGGTTCGGCCCGGTTCTCCAGAGCCGGTAACATTGACAATATGACGTCACTGAACCGGTTCTGCCCCCCCCCCCATGCCTCCCCACCCCCCCGCGTTATTCTTACCTTTAATTTGGCCCCACCTCCAATCTATTGCTGCCTCCTGAGTCCCAGCTGATGGCTAGAGGGAAAAAAACTGTTTAAACTCTTGCGGGGGGCTTCAAAGGGCCGCCCTACAGCTGATCAGTGTTAAAAGAAAACAAATGGGTAGACCAGTGCCTGCAAAAAATAAATGGATAGATCGGTACAGCTCTGCAAGCAGTTAGAAGCCTGGTAGACCAGTACCTCTGCTAAATCCTAAATAATTGTTACATGACCATCAAGCCACACCCACAAAATAAGCCACGCCCACAGAACCGGTAGTAAAAATATTTAGAACCCCCCCCTGAAAAACGGTCATAAGTCACTTTTTTCATTGCTGTTGTAACTTTGAACAGTCACTAAAAGAACTGTTATAAGTCAAGGACGACCTGTATAAAGTCAATTAGAAAGGTTAGTTATGAGGAAATATAGTTCAACAAATATTTGGAGGGCCAGAGGTTCCCCATGCTTCTATTATGATATCAGTACTTTTTAACGGATTCTTCAAAGTGATATAAAAATATCAGCCTTCCTTGTTTCTGCAAGTCTTTGCAGAGTCTTTGCAATGTCTCTATGAGGTAAAGTTAAATGAACAGACTTGGCCAATTGGTGTTCTTCAGTCATTCTGGAGTTCAGTTCCCCTTAGTCCTTGCCAGCATGGGCCATGTCAAGGGGCTTTTGTCCAAAACTTGGACAAAAGACACCAGATGGCTTTCTGTTGATGGAGAGCCACCACCTGAATGAGTGTGAGGAAAAGGCAAGAAGAATGACACAATAGACAAGGCAAGGGACTATTGCAATATTCTCCCTTTTAGCTGATATCTGTTGTTATTCTCTCATCTCTGAAGATAATGGAGGCTGACATTTTCAGGAAGACCTTTGAGGAATGGCTGTTTACCACTAGGATTTGGATGTTTATTTGCTTATTTATTATTGCAAATTGTTTTTTTTAATCGATGCATAGTTATTATTTTTTAATTTACCATGGATGTTTTATACTATTTTGGTATGGAGTTGATGCGAACATTAAGGCATCATCACCATCATCTCTCAATCTAGGTCAGGGATGTCAAATTCAAGGCCGGGGGGCTGGATCCAGTCCACAGGGTGCTTAGACCTGGCCCACGGGCCCCCCCTGGAAACAGCAAAGGACTGGCCCACAGTGCCTCTGCCAGTGAAAATGGAGCTTGGGAGGGCTCCTGAGCTCCATTTTCACTGGCAGAGGGTTGCAGGAGGCCATCGCAGCCAAAAATGGATCTCGGGAGTCCATTTTTGCTGGCAGAGGGCTTGGGCCACCACAGGCGTCCCTGACATGAGTGATGTCAAGTTGGCCACCCCCCCCCCCAAATCAAACACAACCCTAATGAAAGTGAGTTTGACACTCCTGGTCTAGGTCTTCTCCCAGAATAGTCTCCTTCTCACTGATCTAACCACATGGCTCAAGATCCAATATAAACTTTTAGTCCATGCATTGAAACAGTCCACAACTTTAGCATATATTTAATTGGTAGGTGTCTTATCCCACTATTCTGCCTGGCCAATTTTCTAACAATTTTGGCTTTCTGAGTTAAAGCCAAAGGGGGCAGGGATGGGGAGAATGACTGGAGGCACCAGGTTGAAAAAGCTGCTTTACATCCAGCTTTTGTATGAAGATCTTGACTCGGCCCCTCCTCTCTTTCCAACCTTTATTGCAGGTGTAATCCTTTTTTCAAGGTGAGAACATAGAACCATAGGCTGGAAAAGACCTTAGAGGTTTTTTAGTCTGATCCCTTCTCAAGGCAGGAGACTTTATACTATCCTGGTCAAATGATTGTCCAGTCTATTTTTGAAAACCTGAAGTGATGGTGTACTCACAACTCCAGGAGGTAACCTACTCCATTCCATTGTTCTCACTGACAGAAAAAAATTCTCCTTACTTCTAGGTCTCTCTTTAACAAGCTTCCTCCCATTACTTCTTGTCCTGCCCTCTGGTGCTTTGCAGAATAAGTCAATCCCCTCTTCTCTGTGACAGACCCTCAAGTACTGGAAGACGGTTGTCATGTCTGAGTGGCGTAGCAGGCTAATGCCTCCTATTAAGGCAGCATTTAACATCCAGCTGCCTGCAATTACTGCGAGTTCTAATCTCACCAGGCTCAAGGTTGACTCAGCCTTCCATCCTTTCTAAGGTGGGTAAAATGAGGACCCGGTTTGTGGGGGCAATAAGCTGACTTTGTATAAATATACAAAAAGTATGAAGGCTATTGCTTAACACATTGTAAGCCGCCCTGAGTCTCCGGAGAAGGGCGGCATATAAATATAAATAAAATAAAAATAAATAAATAAAAATGTCTCACTAATTCTTCTCTTCAGTAGGGATTCATTTCAAATTCTGATGATGTTATAAGTACTCTCTGAAAAAAAGAGAGAAAGCCTAGGGTAGGGTTGTCAAACTCGATTTCATTGAGGGCCACATCAAGGTTGTGTTTGACCTCAGGGGCCGGAATGGGCGTGGCCAGGGTGGGCATAGCCAGCTGGACTTCACTCATGTCGGGGTGTCTGTGGTGGCCCAAGCGCTCAGCTAGTGAAAACGGGCTCCAGAGCTCCATTTTCAGCTGCAACGGCCTCCTGCCACCCACTGCCAGTGAAAATGGAGCTCAGGTTTTTTTTTTACTGGCAGAGGGCAGCAGGAGGCCATTGCAGCGAAAAATGGAGTCTGGGAGGGACTGACGCAGCTTTCCCAAGCTCCATTCCCCCAGCAGAGGCATTGCAGGCCAGACCTTTGCTGTTTCTAGGGTGGTCCCGCGGGCCAGATCTAAGCACCCTGTGGGTTGGATCTGGTCCCGGGCCTTGAGTTTGACAACCCTGGCCTAGGGAGGCACAACCAGTTACAAAAAGCAGACTTACTGTTGCTCTACCTTCTTTAGATCATCTGATCGTTCCTTCTCCCTCTCTCTTCTTTTTCCCTTTTCCTGGGTAGGTAAATTTCCTGGGCAGGTAATTTTTTTTTAATTTGATTTATATGCCGCCCTTCTCCGGAGACTCAAGGTGGCTTACAATGCGCTAAGCAATAGCCTTCATACTTTTGTATATTTATACAAAGTCAGCTTATTGCCCCCACAAACTGGGTCCTCAATTTACCTACCTTAGAAAGGATGGAAGGCTGAGTCAACCTTGAGCCTTGGTGAGATTCGAACCTGAAATAATTGCAGGCAGCTGGTGTTAATAACAGGGTGCTTTAGACCACTGTACTATCCAAGGCTCTTAATTAATTTCCAAATTAGAGTGAAGCCAATTGCTATTTTATTTTAAAAGAAACTTTATGGCTTTCAAAAGAATTAGTGGAAGGAATGGTAATATTGGGGGCTGATGTATTTTTCTATAGCATATTAGCTTCCTATTTAAGTTTATTTTTTAAGTGGAGCAGGAAAACTGTAGGGAGTACAGGAGATATTTGCGCTGGTATACCCAAGTGCTATGTTGGAAACTCAACTTTTATTCTAATTATATGTAACTCAATTGTATACTTTTCTCATCTCCAGTCTGTTCCATTTTTCCTGATGTCCTTTTGCTTTTCCTATTTCAAATTGTAGATTGTTAGTTCTTTGGAACTTAGAGTAATATGCTCTTGAATTGTGTTAAATAAAATACACAAGAAATGAGGAAAAGCTTTTGCACAGATCCCATGGACATACTTTCATTATGTTCCTATTGTCAGGATTTACTTGCTAGAGAAAGTATAGAAACTGTAAACCTGTGTAGCCACAATGACAACAACCACTACTACAAAGGGATATGTGAATTTTGCATAATGCTTTCAGCCAACCAGATAAACATGAGCTGCAGGCTGTAAAGTTGTTGTCGTTCAGGGCACAAGGGAGATAAAAAATCATAAAAAATATAATACTGTTAAAAGCACAGATTACAATCAAATAACATCTTTTTTATTCTTTTCAAATCAACAGCATACAGGAAAGAAATTATGTCAAGTGGCTTAGAAGAACTGTATCAGAGAATAATACTCCAAAACTTGAATATAACGGGGTCAAATTTGATACAAGGGGAACAAAAGAAAAAAATGGGTGTCAAAAATCTTTTCTGTGTCCCCCCTCTCCAGATACTAAGTTGAATCAAAAAGATTTTTGACTCCATCCAGAATGTCCATTACAGGGGTGGGTTCTAAATTTTTTTACTACCGGTTCTGTGGGCGTGGCTTATTTTGTGGGCATGGCTTGATGGTCATGTGACAATTATTTAGGATTTAGCAGAGGTACTGGTCTATCAGGCTTTTAACTGCTTGCAGAGCTGTACTGATCTACCCATTTATTTTTTGCAGGCACTGGTTTACTCATTTGTTTTCTTTTAACACTGATCAGCTGTAGGGCGGCCCTTTGAAGCTCCTCAGCAAGAGTTTAAACAGTTTTTTTCCCCTCTAGCCATCAGCTGGGACTCAGGAGGCAGCAATAGATTGGGGGTGGGGCCAAATAAAAGGTAAGAATAATGCAGGGGGTGGGGGGGCATGGGGTGTGTGGGGGGCATGGGGGCACGGGGGCAGAACCGGTTCAGTGACGTCATATCGTCACCAAACCGGGAGGAACCCACCACTGGTCCATATGGAGAAACAGTTGGGCTGTGGTTCAGAATACTGCCAGCTGCATTATTCTAAATACAACTCCTTTTTGATCATATGGCCTAGAGTAGAGAATGTGCAACTACCCCTGTGCTTCTGAGCACACAGATGCATACAAACACACAAATGCAACAAGAGGGGAAAGTAAAAACATCTCCCACCATTACTTCATTACATAGAATAAAATATGGCTTTGTCTATGGCACCTGGGCTCTACATACTTTCTTTAACCATATGTATATAGTTTGGCATGTAGATATGTTTATATTTATTTAACTTTATAACAACAAATTCAATGAATTGATTCACAATTCATAGCAAAAATATAAAACCTAGAAAGTAGGTTTAAAAGTACAATTTTTAAACATCAAAACATTCTAACAAACCTGATGACATCTGTATGCTAAATATAATTAATGTATTATTACGTTAATTATTCTGAAATAGTCTTACAACTCAACAGAATGTTAGGAAAAAAAATTAGTAAAAGACTATAGAACCCTGTTAGCAGGATATTTCCAGAAAAGAATGGCCTAAACTTTGGTGAGGTGGTAGAAACTAACAAATGAAAGACTCTCTCTGAAAATAGCTCAAATCCAGGTGGCAGCTTTAAGAAAAAGAATCAGAAGAAAACTCCCCCAATATTTCTTAGCAGGAGAAGCAGTTGGGCAGCGGCTCTACAGGTTGCTGACTGCTCCATTCTAGGCCATCTCTCTCAATCCTGGTCACGTGACTCAGAGTGGGGGCCCTTAAGCCAGTGAAAAGAATCTGAAAAGCAATACTCTTCATGCTTTCACTACCTTGTAAAGAGAATATTAATCAAACCATGGCATTTAATTTCATGACAATGAATTCATAATGTCTTAAGAGCAATTTTGAAAATCGCTGATGTACACAGTAGCTGGAGAAGAGAATACAGCAGAGAGTCAAGAAAGCAAATAAATAGATCATTGGACAAATCAAACCAGAGTTTTCACTCGAGATGCAAATGGCCAGGTTGAAATGATCCTTCTTCAAACACATCATATAAAATCTCAACTCTCTGGAAAAGGCTCTAATGCAGGGAAAGGTGGAAGAGGGTGACCAGCAGTAAGGTGGATATACATAATTGCAACAGCAATGGAGGCACCATTGGAAGAGTTGAAGGATCAGAATAACAGAGTTGGAAGGGACCTTGGAGGTCTTCTACTCCAACCCTCTGCTCAAGCAGGAGACCCTATACCATTCCTGCCTCTTTTTAAAAGCCTCCAGTGTTGGAGCATTCACAACTTCTAAAAGCAAGCTGTTCCATTGGAATATTTCAAATGTTTTCACTGTTAGGAAATTTCTCCTTAGTTTTAGGTTGCTTCTCTTCTTGATTAGTTTCCATCCATTATATATTCCCAACATTCATGGTAAGAAAAGACCATTATGGAAAAAAAATCTATCTACCTAGTTGCTCAGAGTTGATAACAACTTGATGGTACATAAACCATATAGTTGATGTGAAGGGTAGTGCATAGCTGCCTTCTCGAAGACACAAACATTCACTAGCATTTTACCAATGGGCTAAGAAGACACCTCATTTCATTTTATTCTGGCTTTCTTAACTCACCCTGAAGTTTTGGAATGGGAGGGTTACAAATCTAAATAAATAGACTTAAGGGCCATTCTTTAGTCCTATGATAACGATGGCCTCTTTGCAAACATGTGGAAAGCTACCTAGTTTTTTTCTATTGTGGCTACTTCTGCAAATAATATGAAAAGAGATTGAATTTCTACTGTAAGCACCCCACTATAGGTAAGCACGGGAATAGCTGAACAGTTTAAGCATAACACACAAGATGGGATTTGTTTTACAGTTTTGCCACCACCACAGGAGCTGTTAATCTGAAATGATTTTATCCCAAAGATAATGGAGTTTACTGACAGCTTTGGCCCAAAGCCCATGATAGCAAAACCCACTCCTCTGAAGAGGGAAATAACTGGGGCGGGGGGGGGAGAGTAATTAACTGCCTGGGTGAGTTTTGTCTTCTGTGAATATTTTTGTTGTTGTTTTTTTGTTGTTGTCTTTTTTAGAGGTAAAATTAATTACACAGAAAAACAATAATATTCTAAAAGAAGCATTTATGTTCAAACGTCATGTTTGTTTGGTTTTCCCATATGGTGGCATGTACACGATGAGCTTTTCTTTCAAATCTTTGTGTTTCCCCCCCACCCCCACCCCGGCTCTGCATAGCAGGAGTTGCTCACTGAATCAGAAAACTGGGTAATCGGAGCTGAAGTCCTGCCCTCCAGCATTAACCAATACCTGATACTTTAGAGGAGAAACATGTCCACTTATCAATAAAGTGCCCAATGATGAAGTCTCTCAGTGGGAGAATCAGTTTACTCCCTGAAGCAAAAGAGCTGATTGCCTTCATTAACCTGCTTTCTCTAGCTGCAAAGATTGCTGGCCACCAATTAATCTTGCCATTACTTCCAAACAAATCTCCATTTTTTGTATTGAAAGCAAACTTGAGATGGGGATGCTAAATTAGTCTCCATCATCCTACAAACTGTTTAAAAAATATATTGTGTGAAGAATTGCATCTAAGAGGAAAAACAGAAATGCAAGCCTATGAGAGGAAAAACAGAAATGCTAGCCTATTGAACAGCTATTTAGTTTATAATTTGTATCTTGATTCAAATCTCTTTCCTCTTTTATGATACTAAAGCTAGAACAACCTGAAGTTCAGTTTCCAAAGTGAAAAAAGCAATGTGTTCTGTGTAGAGATATGTAAGGACAAGTAATGTATCCAACTTTGGTGAAACATTCTGGTGAATCTTGGGGTTAAATTTAATAAAGGCATAAACTCAATATTCAGTTGTTTCCTCAGAACAAATAACCTTCATCAGATATTTCTTACTTTGCTGGTATTTTAAAAATACAAAGATTTTAAACTCCAGTCTACAATATTTTTAAAGATGAGTGGGGAAGCTAATAAGTAAAATAGACGAAAACTTTGCACAAAACCTTTTCCTTTTCTGTGATCCCTATAGCCACCTTCATAATACAGCATTGCAGTTTCTGACTTAGGTCTTGTCCCTATTTTGAGCAACATGCAAAACTGTAGTTCAACCGTCTCGTTGGCTTCGTACGATCTAAAATAATAAATAAGCACCTTGATTGATTATGTACCTTCTTAGTGACCTATAAAACTATATAGATAGTTTTTTCCCCCCATGAAAATAATCTTCTACATATCTATTCCCCTCCAAAGGGAAATATCCAAGATTCATCCATATGAGGGATCCTTGGTGCCCTGCGAACTTGGTATTTTCTTGCAGACATTTCATTACCCATACTAGGTAACATCATCAGTGAGTACCAAGGACGCCACATTTCAACCCTGAGCTACAACTATTCTCCTTCGTTGGTAGTCATCCATATATAAGATATAGCCATATCAATTTTGCATCAGTTAAATGTGGGCCAAATACATTCCAACAATCTAAACAGAAGCCTTCCCAGCCTACCATTTTATGAAATTGATTTTATTTCAGGTTCTTCAATGTGCTGATGAACTGTTTTAGTTCTGTTACTTATAATGTAAATTGTGTGAGCTTATAATGCTCGCAGTTTGTATTTTTCATCATTTACTAATATGGTGAGCGGAATGATATTGTCCATCTCATTCTATTTTATTAGTTGATACAGGGAAACAATGGCATGGGAAAACACTTATGATCAGTTTACACTGTATTATCTTAAATCTGAAGTGTTTTTTTTTACAATTTGTATCCATTTTAAGGTAGAACAGATCATGTAAAATCAGAAATCAGATCATGAGTCAATATTGTTCCTTTCTGGAGAATATTCAGAGAGTGACTGTCCAGGAGTGTATGCAATGAGTGGTAAAAAAGAAAAAAAAATCAAGTTGGCTGCCCCAACAGAGTGATCAAAGCTTGGTCCATATGTGACACACATATAAAAATTACCTTTTTGATGACAAATCTTCAAAACAGTATTTTAAAAAGTCATGACAAAATAAAGGTAACACTATTATATACAATGCATATTACATTACAAAAATATTGTAATAATTACTGTAATTTTAATACCATAAATATATCCATTAAATAAATCAAATTAATAATATTTATATTATTAATAATAATATTAATAATAATAATATTGAAATCATCAGGGACCAATGGAATCGTTTTTATCGCAAATGTAAAATCAAGGGCCAACTTGGGGATGAAGAAAAGGCTCATCTTAATAACTGCAAGACTTTCCCAATGTTTGTAGTAGAATATACTCTGTAATCTATTTTACAAGCCCTTGTAGTTGGTTACTTTTCTTGGCCTCCCAGTGTCCTCATATTTCAGTTGGACAATCTTTACCTGCTTTGCCACTTGTGATCGTCTCAACTGGGGATCATGGGTAGTGAAAAAGGCATCTTGGGTACATTAAACATTACTTTAGGACTCAGCCATATCTTTGATAATGATGCCTTTTCTAAAATGCTGTTTTAAAAGAATTTGAAATAAATAAACCCATTTCAAACAGAGAGAGAGAGAGAGAGAGCGGGAGAGAGAGAGAGAGAGAGAGAAACAGGTTTCATCTCCTGTACATCCATCACAATCTCCCTTGAAATCGTAAACAAGAAACAAATAAATAAGCTCTGAATTAAAACCGAAATGAAACAGTGCTATGGGCAACTCCCCCTCCCCTCCTTTGGTTGAGTCCCTCATGGCTGAGGACACATCAAAGGTCAACGAGGTTAGACAGTAATAATAGCTAGAATGGCAGTGCTAAGGAATGGGGAGGGGACGGTACAAGGGTCGCTCTGAATAGCAGGCTGCAGCTCTTTTCATCTCTTCATTGAGAAAATGATGCTTTGGGTGGGACAATTTTTCTTCCCGCTTCCCGTACTGCCTATCTAATGTTCCTCCCACCCCTGCAAGCTATTCATAAAAGAGGGCGAAGAAAACAGAAGACTTGTATTCCCCAATGGCCCCAGTAATGAGAGGGGTGTGTCCACGACAGAGAGTGTGTCTCAGATGTTGCAGAGATGAATTTGCCATGTGAATGTCTGGCTTGGTTGGAGAGTGGTCTGGTGGCTGGGAACGTGAAATGAGAAGCAAAGGAGAGAGTTTCTTTCAGGAACAAGAAGCCAGAAGATGATGAACTGAGACCATGAAAAGAGGAACAAAAGAAATATTTTTTTCCCCTGTTATCAATGGGTTTCTTTTATCAATATACATAAACTGCAATAGAGTCTTCCGGTTTTTTGTTTTTTTTAAAAAAAAAGATAGTTTGCACAGCAGCCCAATGAGAACTGCCAAAATCATCCAGATTAGAAACAGCTTCTCCATAAGAGAGAGACAGGGAGCAATGAACAAGATGAAGTCAGAGCTGCACTCTGGTTTTCCCTACAATGCCATGGGGCTTGTAGAACAGGGGTCGCCAACCTTTCGGATCTCAGGGACCACTAAATTCATAATGTTAAATCCTGTGGACCACTAATATGATCTGCCTAATGACCGGCTGGGTGGGTGTGGCTAGGTGGTCATGTGACTGGTTGGGCGTGGCCAACTCAATGTCACTCGCATTGAAGGATGCCTTGCCAGCCTCTACTTGCCCCTCCCCTCCCAGCTACTCCTCACCTGCCTACTCAGGCTCCTTAGGGCCCCAACAGGAAGCAGTTGCTGGAGCTCCACCATGAGGAAAAGTTGGCAAAATAGTTGGCTCAGTTCAAATTGGATCTGACTGAGAAGGAGGCTCAGCAGAAGCACTTCACTGAGGACTGTGAGCACAGGCTTTCCAAGCAGAGGGAAGACCTGCAGGAGTGGCACCTGCAGGCTCAGTGGGCTGAGATGGTCAGCCAGTTCCAGGCCATGATGCGGTCTCACTGGAACGAGACCCTCTGGCTCTTCGCCACCAGCGGTGCTTCCCTCCCTTTGTCCAAAACCCCATACCAGGAGGATGAAGCAGATTCCGAGTCAGAATTCCTGCCCCCCTCTGACCCACACAAAAAGACCCTAAAGGGGGAGACTCTCTGCAGCAACACAAACATTCATTGCACGTATCTGCCCCAGGGGCTGTAGTTTGAGGACCCCTGATTTAATGCAATATAAAAAATGAAAATATTTTTTCTGCGGACCACCAAAATTTTCTCACAGACCACCGGTGGTCCACGGACCACCAGTTGGTGACCACTGTTGTAGAAGACTTCACAACCTGAATTAATTAGTCTCAGCTAATCAGAGGAAATGACAGAAATATAGTTTTGGACCATTTCTATGGGAAAGCTCTGGGCAGGTGGTTTCCATTGCATAGATTACTTGATTAGCCTTGCCTTGCCTTGCATCCATCTCCGCACAGTTGCCCTGAAGTAAAGAAACTGTTGCATCACACATCTCTACCTCCCAAAAGCCTTTGGTGAATATTGTTTCTCCTTGTCATAACAAGAAAGCCTGGGACAGAAGAACAGCATGGAACTACACAATAAGTACTTTTTTGGGGCAATCCCTTATTAACTAGCTAAGGACTATTAGTCCACCAAGGGACCTTAGTGAACTACAAAGAAAAGATAATTGTGTGACTGCAGTAGTAAAAGTTAAAATAGCAGGTATATGGAAGACCTTGTGAGCAGGAATCTTTAGGAAGCCATCTGTCAACCTTATAACCTAGATAGATTAATACTACATTGACTCTTGGTGACCACATAGACAGATTTTCTCCAGAATGATCTGTCCCCCAGTTTGGTCCTTCAGTCTTCCAACAGTGTATCTATCATTGGTGTAATTAAGGCCATCCACCTAGTGGCTGATAGTTCTTTTTTTCCTTCCACCTTTCTCAGTATTACAGAATTCTCAAGAAAGTTAGTTGTTGCACAATGTGTCCAAAGTATGATAATAATTTGACTCTGGTCATTTGTGTCTCAAGTAATAACTCCATGTTTGATGTTTCATTTGTTTGTCATCTTGGCTATCCATGGTATTTTCAGAAGGCCTCTTTCACCAAAGTTCAAAACATCAATATTCTATCTTCAAAATCCAATTTTTGATTCTATAGAGTTACACGGGGAAAACTATTTACTGCACAATTCTGATCTTTATAGATATGGACATATCGGGATATTTGAATATCTTTTCCTTTACAGAAGGCCCTTTAAGGATATTCAGTCAAGTATTGGCCTACAGCATGTTTCCTGCCTGACCACTGGTTCCTTTGCTATTAAAAATCCAGGGACTGTCTATCACTGCAGTATCTTCATTGTCAATTCTATAGGTGGTTGCTATATCTGTCCTTATGTATAATTTCATACTACTTTTTTCATTCTGTTCCTTGACTTTCAACACAAGAGCCTCCAGATCATTAGCCTTTTTAGTTATCAAAATAATGTTATCAGTTTAGGGCAGAGTTTATTATTTATTCTCTAATTTAAAATCATATTGAACTTCCTATCCAGCTCTTCCCACTCTATATTCAGCATGTACAGTAATTTGAATAAATAAGGGTTAGTGTATACAGCCTTATCCTACTCCTTTGCTGATCTGGAGCCAGTCTGCTTCTTCACATTCTATCTGGACTGTAGCTTCCTGTCCTGGGTGCAGAGTTCGGATGAAAACATTGAGATGTTCTAGGATTTCCATTATTTGTTTCGTAGATTTTCACAGGTAGAGGTATGCAAGTTTTGATGTATTAGGGTATTTTCCCATGTAAGATTGAGAGTATCTTGGCAATGTTTCGACGAGATCCCACTCGTCCTCTTCAAGCTGGTGTCTTCAGCTTCGTGCTTGTGCGAGGAAAACGTGATCGGAGCTGCCTTCTCTATATGCCGTCTCTCCCACACCTCCCCATCAGTATTTATAGAGAGACGGCAGCTCTGATCATGCTTTCCTCACATAAGCACGAAGCCGAAGACACCAGCCTGAAGATGACGAGTGGGAACTCATCGAAACATCGCCAAGATACTCTCAATCTTACGCGGGAAAAGACCCGAATACACCAAAACTTGGAGCATAACTTCAGTTTCTTCATTTGCACTTTACCTTAGTTTCAGAATTGCATTAACAAAACATGCAAAACAAACATTTCTAACAAGATAATAAGCACAGTTACATATTTTTTTTTAAAAAAAGGAATATGTGTCCATATACCTCTGGCATATTAATAAAACCAATCCCAAATGAATCATGATATGTAAGCCAGGTAGCAGCACCGCTTTGGGCGAACCGGTAGTGGTGGCAGGTGGTTCAGTGAACTGGTAGCAGCGGTGGCACGAGACTCCGCCCACAGACCTGGACATCATTACTTCCTGGTTTTAACCAGGAAGTAACCTGTTTTTGACCCTCTGCGCATCCACTCACGTATGCGCATAGAGTGCGCACTTCCAAACCGGTAGGGAAGGTAAGTAGATTTCACCCCTGCCAGGTAGGCAATCAAAGTGGCTTTCTCTTTTTCACTGGCAATGTGTTGAAAAAAGGAAGGAAGGAAGGAAGGAAGGAAGGAAGGAAGGAAGGAAGAGAAAGAAAGAAAGAAAGAAAGAAAGAAAGAAAGAAAGAAAGAAAGAAAGAAAGAAAGAAAGAAAGAAAGAAAGA
>WNWU01000001.1:77964748-77981586 GCA_012654045.1 Ptyas mucosa
AGAAAGAAAGAAAGAAAGAAAGAAAGAAAGAAAGAAAGAAAGAAAGATCGATCTATGGAAATACTGTTTGCACAATACTCTTAGCTATACTAAGAAACCAAAAACAAAATAATAGAAACTACCCAGCAGGTCATCTCCATTTTAGAAATAGCAATATTACTTTAGTGTTACAATGAAATATTTTCAAAAAAGAATTTTTGAAAACTCCCTTCTAGCATGTTTGTCAAAAAAACACTCTTCCCACAATTTTGGGAGGGCTTTTCTGCTTAGTTAATTACTCATCACACAGAAGTAGAAGGTGGCAGAAAGTAGAGTGGCTTGCATGTGGGGAGTTTCTGTAGTTACCAATATCCTTTCTAGCCTTCCAAGAGCAGAGAGTGCCATGCACATGAATCAATATACCACCAATGACAGATGGTGAAGTCCCTAACAGGTTTGCACTAGGTTTCTTGTCTTCTTTGTTTCTCTGCAGCACCAAAGTGTGTTAGTCTTTGGAAGAGGCAAACTATGGTATTCAAGAGTCAGCCAGAAAATCTCTCCTCAAACAAATAGATCAACTTCTTATTAGCAAGATATGGGAAGAAAAGGAAACCAATGAGCTATATAGTGTAGGGAGCAGATTAGCAATTATTCTAAGACAATCTGGTTTGGTGTATCTTTAACTCTCTCCAAGATAAAAATCTGAAACTCATTCTGCCCTCTTTATGAAACCCAAATGCCTGCAAATCTTGGAAGTGACATTTGGCCTGCTGATATTTTTATTCACCTCACACTCCAAGGAGCTCACTGACTGGAATTCAATAGAAACTGTTCTCTGTGTGAAAGTAATTTCAGAAAGTAATCTAGTTTATGGAAATGAAAGGCATCAAAACACACACAAAAAAGCCCACTGTTTCTGCAGAAGTGCTCCGCTTCAAATATTTGACATGGAAATTTATCTAATCCCTCTGGGGCACACAGGTTTCACAAGTGTTAACGTCTTTCAAAATGGATTTCACAAATGTTTGTTTGGGATTCCCAGGCATACAAATAATGGAGAATATCAAGGCATCCTATGAATCAGTCTTAACGACAGAGATCTTGGCTATTTCAGAAGGTTAAAGGGTATGAATTTTAATTTGGGATGATGGAAGAAACCATTCCCCTGTCCATTTATTTAGCGTGCATGCTGAGGGTAAATACCATTCAGCACTCCTGCATCCTAGACACCATTTTTCTCTGGTTCCTCACGAAGGGTCTGAAAAAAATCTTGTAACAGAGATGGACAAGGCCTTTAGTTAGATGCCACAGCAGATCGGATGAAAGGAGCAATTCAATTTATGAAATTAGAAAAAGGAAAGCCCAGCTCAGGGACAGCTAATGAAGAATACATAGATACCTATGACTATGTTATAAAACATAATTTATTTATTTATTTTCCTTTTAAATGAGAAGTTGGCATGTTTCAAACCAAAGTCCTTTACTCTAGCAGCATCTTCATTTCAATAGAAGCTCAGGGTTGAAGTGAGGGGTCCTTGGTCTCTCTGAGCTTGGCTGTTTTCTTGCACATTTCATTACCCCAACTAGGTAACATTAGCAGGTGACCTTAGCACTGCTGATGTTACCTAGCTGTGTAATGAAATGTGTGCAAGAAAGCAACCTGGCTCAGAGAGAACCAAGGAGCCAGTGCATATTTATTTAGTACACAATAATCACTGTCACCACCAGGGGTGGGTTCTAAATTTTTTTACTACCAGTTCTGTGGGCGTGGCTTATTTTGTGGGCGTGGCTTGATGGTCATGTAACAATTCTTTAGGATTTAGCAGAGGTACTGGTCTACCAGGCTTTTAACTGCTTGCAGAGCTGTACCGGTCTACTAATTTATTTTTGCAGGCGCTGGTCTACCCATTTATTTTTTGAGGCACCGGTCTACTCATTTGTTTTTGGAGGCACCGCTCTACCACCAAACTGCCTTTTACCACTGATCAGCTGTAGGACAGTTCTTTGAAGCCCTGCGGCAAGAATTTAAACAGGTTTTTTTCCTATAGCCCATCAGCTGGGACTCAGTAGGCAGCAATAGATTGGGGGTGGGGCCAAATAAAAGGTAAGAATAATGGGGGTGGGGGGGGAGAATCAGTTTGGTGACATCATATCGCCACCGCTACTGGCTCAGCAGAACCGGGCCGAACCGGGAGGAACCCACCACTGGTCACCACGTATAAGCAGAAGCATTCTTGTAAAATGAAATGTGTGGGTTCCTTACTTGATGCTGTGTCCATCAGTCCCACAAAAAGAAAAGAAACTGGGATGATAGAGCATCCTGATGCTAGAAGGGAGGACAGGGGATTTCTGAAAATTAGTGATGTATCATAATCAGCTGCACTCACTATTTGTGAATCCTCCCTATTTATTATAATTTGGCTGCACTGACCTTCTGTGAATCCCCTCAATGGCTGCCTTTTTATGTGAACATTCTAGATATGTCTATCATGATCAAAAAGTTGCCCACTCCTGATTTGGTGAATCAGGCTATTTTATCCAACATTGTTTCTGCTGGCCACCAACCAGCTTTTTTCCAAAAAAAATCACAAGCAGGACAAAAAGAGAGTAATACGTCCTCTAGTCCAGGGGTCTCCAACTTTGGCAACTTTAAGTCTGGAGCACTTCAACTCCCAGAATTCTGGGAGTTGAAGTCCTCCAGGCTTAAAGTGGCCAAGGTTGGAGACCACTGCTCTAGTCCATGCTTTTTCAAAAGAGCAGAATCCAAACAAATCAAAGATTATAGTGAAAGGAGAACTAAGCCAAGAAAAGGGGGGATCCTTTTTATATTGCTAAAAACAGGAGATATTATAACTGAAAGGCAAATACATAAAAGATGCATATGGTACATTATACGTATTGTTATAAAATTAGTGTGATTTATAGTGCAATGCATTTCACTGCATTGGGCATAGCTATAATTAAATGTGTCATCTTCTTATTGCTTAGTCCACTTACATATTTATCTGTGATGATCAGCTTGGAAGTCAGCCTCTGTTTTCTTTGAGTTTAACAGTTTTTATTAATTTGTGTTATAACATACTATACAAAGAAAATACAAAAACAAATAGTAGGAAAGATATACTAATACTAATGATACATCATCTTATAGAAATTATCTTTTAAGTTATAATTTAATGTAAATTTTAAACCTTTCTTCCACATATTCTCCCATTGTTCAGGCATTACATTATATCCAAAGTTCCTTGCCCACTGAATCATGCAATGCTTTACATGTTCACATTCCAGATTCAAATTCAATAACATTTTATAGACCTTAGCAATAATATGTTCATCACTACCACACATTAGGATTTCCAATTCATTTTTAATGAAGTCAAACCCATAAATCTTTTTGTCTAATTTAAACCTTTCTTTCAGTTGTAAATATGTAAACCAATGGCAGACATGACCTTCTGTTTCTAACTTCTCCTTAGACTTCAGGGTAGGGTCACCAAAATTAAAATATATTATTTTATCATAAGTCCACCAGTTCGGCTTCATCACCATTTCTTTTCTGAAAAAAGCTTCCTGTGGGGAAACCCAAAGAGGAACCTCTGTAGAAAACCTTGTTTTATATTTATTCCAAACTCTCAAAATTGCATGTCTAACAAAATTATTGTTGAAATCGAACTTCCGCTGTTGCCGTCAGCTGTTGTGGACGGTCCTTTGAAGACCGCCAGCCCGATCGCTCGTAAAAGAGTCGTTTCGGCAATTGAAACGGCTCGTAAAACTCCGAGACTCAAAGGGCTTGTGAGGAGAGCCGGCGGCTGCAGGTAGAGTCCCCTGTGAGACCCCCAGAAAGCTTTTCTTGCTTCTGGGGAGTTAACAGGGTGGGACTCCCTATCCACCCCGCTGAAGCTCCGGACGACTGGGAAACTCTGCTTTAAAGCAGAACAAGACAGCGCGGCAGCATTACCAATAACAAAGAAAAATAAGGAAGATTTCAAACTTCTCACTAAACAGCAAGTATTGGAAGCTTTTTGGACTATTTTAAAGAATTTTTAAAGTGAAAGTGAATTGGCATTGAGGAAAGCGGAGGGAAAAAAAAATGGCGCCTGTTCTTAGTTGAGAGAGCTGAAAGTGAAAGTAATTTGATTACTGTATCCGGTTACATTTTAAAGTAACAAATCCGGCTGGAAGCGGCAGAAGTATTCAAAAAAAACAAAATAACATAAAATAAAAATACCAACTGACTTTTATAGACCTGATTGAATCTGGAGAACTTTTTGGGAAAAGTTGTTAGAGTTTGTGGAAAAGGAAGATCTTTAAGAGGTAAAATGGCAACAAAGCAACTAGGGGGGGGGCTCCCCCACACATAAACAGAAGCAGCCTCAAACAGCGCAGTTGCAATCTCAGACAAAGGAAGAAAGCCAATATGATATTATTATTAAAGAAATTCAAAGATCAGAGAAGGAGCTTAAAGGAATGTTTCAAGAGAAATATGACTCACTCAAACAAGATATTCAAACAGTGGTTAAAGGCCTGTCTGAGGTAGCGCTGCAGATTGATAAAAAAGTGGAGAATCTTGCCTCAGAGATGGAGACTAAATTCAGAGCTTCTGACTCAAAAATTATAGAAATTGAAGAAGTTACACAGAAAATGCAAAATGAGATTACTATGATGCAATTTCGATCAATGGAATATGCTATTAGATTGAGAGGTGTTAAAGAGAACACCAGAGAAGATCTTAGGAAAATTTGTGCAGAGGCTTTGGCAGTTATGTTGAAAGTGGAACCAGATCTGGTTTTGTGCAAGATGGACAAAGTCTACAGAGTTAATTCTCGGGTGGCGGTACAAAGACAACTGCCTAGAGATGTGGTTATATATTTCACAGATAGAAGAATGAGAAATGAAATTCTGCAAAATTCTTTTGTTACAACAGTTCAAGTTGATGGAAGTGAGATTGGAGTTTTTAAAGAACTACCGCCTAAAATGTTAAGAGATAGAAAGGATTTTGGATTTTTGGTGACAGAATTGAAAAGACAGAATATACAATTTAGGTGGGATGCCCCAATAGGTATAATACTCAGGCTGCGAGGAGTGAGATACCGCCTTAATACTATTGAAAAAGCAGAAGAATTTTATTACAATGTTTTGAAAGCGGGTTCTCCTCCTCCACGCACATCTTCACCAATAGATAAAGAAGCTCAACTACAAGCCGAGATTGATCAAGAAACAGAAGCACAAATAAGGCAGTCGCAAAGGGAGGCAAGAGAATTAATGGGAGCAGTAGGTGGTGTTGTGGTTGATCCTTTTGCACCATTCGAAGCTTCTCCTTTGGAAGAAATGTCTAAAACCATCACAGAGGAGGCGATGGCTTTGGAAGTAACAACATCTAAAGTGGAAGAGCAACGCATAACCAGAGCAATGTCTAAACAAATGAAGCAACAGCAGCAAGAACATAGTAAGCCACAGCGTGAGAAAAGAACCAAAGATAAACAGCAAGCTGAAGTCATGGGAGGAGCTAAACCGAAGATTCCTACTGTAGGAGAGAATCTTCAACAATTGCTCTCAAAACTTCAGACAGGGTCAAATGGCACTTAAATTTTTGTCTTGGAATGTAAACGGATTGAATTCTCCGCAAAAAAGAAGGAAGATATTTCACTATTTGAGACAATTTCATAATGATGTTATCTGTTTACAGGAGACTCATGTAAAATTGCAAGATCAGAAATACTTGATAAATTCAAAATTGGGAATGCAATTTGTTGCTTCAAATCAGGAAAAGAAGAATGGAGTGGTGATATATATAAATAAGAAACTTGTAGCAAAAATTATAGAAGCAGATAAAGATGGAAGATATATTGCAGTTGAAGTTATTACAGATGTTGGGCCAATTTTGTTGGTCGGAATATATGCCCCAAATCAACAGCAGGAAACTTTTTACAAGCTACTTCATTTAAAAATTTTGGATTGGGACTATTCAAACACTATAATAATGGGCGATTGGAATGGAGTAATCCAACCTAGATTGGATAAAAAAACCACGGCCAAAATAGGGAATAAATTACCACAAGCTTTTTTCGAACTGAAAGAGGATTTGGAATTGAAAGATATTTGGAGAATTCGAAACCCAAATGAACTGGACTTTACTTTTTACTCAGACAGGCACAAATCCTTTTCCAGAATAGACTTTTTTCTCTTAACTTCTAATCTACTCTCTAAAGTAAAGAAAATAAAGATATTTCCTAGGACTTTGACTGACCACAGTCCGGTCTGGATGGAAATCGAGATGGGTAAAAGAGAAAGAAGATCCTGGAGAGTAAATGAGAATCTATTTAGATATGAAAAGAATATAATTGAACTCAAAAAGCATTTAAAGGAGTTTTTTAAATTTAACTTGAACAAAGGCACCCCTATTGAAACAGTTTGGGATGCAGCTAAAGCATATATGCGGGGAGTACTAATTCAAATGAATTCTAAACACAGGCAAAGTCAACAGAAGAAAAGACTACAATTGGAATCTGAGATAAAAAAGAAAGAACAACAATTGATACAAAAACCAACAGACGGAAAATTGCAAATGGCTATAAAACTTCTGAAGGATCAATTTCAAATGCTTATAGCAGACCAAACGGCAACTAACTTACAATTTGCAAAGCACAATACTTTTTCCAATGCTAACAAACCGGGCAGGTGGTTGGCGTATACTTTGAGGAAGCAAGCATCGACACGAATTATTGATAGTACTGAATATGCTGATAAAGAAGTTTACCAACAAGATCTAATTAAAAAAGCCTTTTTGGAATATTATACTAAGTTATATGTTAAAGATGACATACAGAATATTACTATAGATGAATACCTGGAAAACAAGAGAGTTTCAAAAATTTCAACGAGCCAAAAGAAAAGTTTGGAACAACTGATAACAGTGGAGGAGATCAGTTTTGCTATAAAACAATTAAAAACAGCTAAAGCTCCAGGGACGGATGGCTTAACTGCAATTTATTATAAAACTTTACAAGAAGAAATGATTGAGCATCTTAAAGATTTATTTCGTAATATACAACTAGGAGGTAAAATACCTTCCTCATGGAAAACAGCTTTTGTTTCATTGATTCCGAAAGAAGAATCAGGTCCTAAGAAACCAGAAAATTATAGACCAATATCTTTATTAAACACAGACTATAAAATCTTTGCAAAAGTACTAGCCAACAGATTGATGCCAGTTATTCAAAAGATAATTCATTATGACCAAGCAGGATTTATTGAAGGCAGATATATGAAGGAGAATGTTAGGCAAGTTATAGACTTAATGGACTATCTAGATAAGAATAAACAGATCTCTGCAGTGCTGGTTTTTTTGGATGCGGAAAAAGCCTTTGATCGCGTGAATTGGAACTTTATAATTAAGACTTTGGAAAAAATGGATTTGGGGGAGCGGTTTATACAAGCGATTGGTGCAATTTATCAAGAGCAACATGCACAACTTATTATCAATGGAGGCTTAACATCGAATTTTAACATACAAAAAGGCACCAGACAAGGTTGTCCATTATCCCCGTTATTATTTATTTTAACTTTAGAAGTCTTACTCAATGCAATACGGGACTCGAATTCCTTGACTGGAATAGTTATAAGGCAAAAGGACTATAGAATTAAGGCATTTGCAGATGACCTGATTGTTACCCTATCACAACCTATGAACTCAATAATCCAGATGAAAAATATTATAGAAGAGTATGGCGTGGTATCTGGTTTCAGGTTGAATCAGAAAAAAACTAAAATGATTGTCAAAAATCTGACAGAGAGCAAAAAAAAGGAACTGGAAAGAATGGCAGGCTTCGAGACTGTTTCAAAGGTCAAATATTTAGGAGTACAAATCACAGACTCCAATGCTAAACTGTTTCAAAATAACTATGAGGTTCTGTGGCAAAAGATACAAAAAGATATGCAAAACTGGAAGAAACTGCAGTTATCACTGCTTGGAAGAATATCAGCAGTAAAGATGAATGTTTTACCTAGACTGATCTTTTTATTTCAAATGATACCAGTGCTTAAATCAGACAAACCATTGCTAGAATGGCAAAAAGGACTGAACAAATTTATTTGGAATGATAAAAAACCAAGAGTCAAACTGAAAATAATGCAAGATACTCGTGAGAGAGGTGGTCTTAAACTCCCAAACCTTCGATTATATTATGAAGCAACTGCATTGATACAATTAAGTGATTGGTTTGGGAAAACTAAGACTGACTTGTTGAATATAGAAAGCCATGACCTGGTTTGGGGTTGGCATGCATACTTATTTTATGATACCAAAGTGGATAAAGTGTTTAACAGTCATTTACTTAGAAATGCCTTGCTGAGAGTCTGGAGAAGGCACCGAACTAATTGGGATTATAAGATTCCGTTTTGGCTGGATCTCGCTGATACCATGTGGAATACAAATATTAAGTCACTCGGGGGGTTTTTATATAAAGAGTTACTTTACTTTGAAGAGGGCAGGTGGCGATTGAAGACTTTGGATATGCTGTTGGAAGAAGGGAAATCGTTGACTTGGTTGCAGTACAATCAATTACAGATGAGATGGAAAGAAGATCAACAAACTGGTTTAATGGAATATGAAGTAGAATTGGTTGAACAGATAAAGCGGACAGGTCCAATGCACATTAAGAGAGTTTATAATGTTTTGTTAGAAAGAGACTCAGAAAATGAGCTAGTTAAAGATTGTATGATTAAATGGGCACAAAATTTCTCTCAACCAGTTATGTTGGAAACATGGGAAAAAATATGGGTTCAGAACGTTAAATTTACACAGTCACAAAATTTACGAGAAAATTTTTATAAAATGTTTTATAGATGGCACTTAGACCCCAAGAAATTGTCTTGCATGTACCCTAATGTGCAGCCAAAATGTTGGAGATGTGATTGTTTAGATGCTACATATTATCACATCTGGTGGACCTGCAGGAAAGTGAGGGCTTTTTGGATAAAAATCTGGTGGGTTATGCAAAATGTTTTAAAGAAAAAAATACAATTTTCTCCGCAATTTTTTTTATTGGGTATAGTTAAAGACTTTACACTGGGTGAAACTAAATTGATTTTGTATATGGTGACAGCAGCTAGGTTGTTGATTGCCCAACATTGGAAGAGTGATGTTTTGCCGACGGTTGATCAATGGACCCAGAAGATGGCTGGATTTGCAGAAATGGCAAAGGTTTCAGCTTTTTTAAAAGATCAGACGCATGAGAAGTATATACAGGAATGGAAATTATGGATTGAGTATGTACAGAATAAGTATCAGACTAGAAAATATTATATCGCTTTTAGCTGAGATGACTATGTTAGTATGTTAGTAAATATAGAAAAAAGATATGGAAGTTTGAATAACATATATATTGTTTGGGAATATTAATATTGCATATAATGGAAGTCAAGGGGGGGAGGGAAGAGGGAGGAGGGGGAGGGTTAGGGTGGGGATGGGAAGGATTTATATATTCTTTTTACATGTATTCTACAATCTGTGGCTAGGGAGGGGGGGGAAAAGGGGGAAAAATTTGTATTGTTAAAACTTTTTCAATAAAAAAAAAAATTATTGTTGAAATCAACATTTACTTTAACTTTGTCATACCATAGGTAACCGTGCCATCCAAATCTTAATTCATGACCGTCTAAGTCAAGTAGCGTCTTATGAAGGTTCACCCATTCTTTTAGCCAGACCAAACATCAAAATATAATTTCAATTCTGGTAAACCTAACCCCTCTCTTTCCTTAGCATCTTGCAGTAGTCTGTATCTAATTCTTGGGGGATTTTTTCCCCCTTGCCATATGAACTTAGAGCTATCCCTCTGCCATTGTTTAAATGGAATATCAGTTGCAAGTATTGGTAATGTCTGAAACTGAAAGAGCCTCTTTGGTAAGTCAACCTCTGTTTTCTTATGAACTGGACTTGGGTTTGACATATGTATCTAAGCCGATTCTCGATTCTGATTCTGTGAAGAATCAGGATCAGAAATTATGTTCTGGTCAAACTGATTTATTGCTCAAGCCTGTGTACAACTGTGGTCAACACTAAATTGGAGCCAAAACAAAAGTTAATAGAATTCTAGAAAACTCTAAAAGAGTTTAGTGTCAAACTGTCTAAGGAACCTTGTCCCAATATGAACTTGGGAACTTTTTAATACTGGTAGGAAAGGCCCTTTCAAAGATACCACTGCTGTAAGAAACTCATCTTTCTAGCACAGGGGAAGGGTCTAAAGTTCCTCAGGAGTTGCAGTTACAGAGCCTGTAGTACAGTGGTTTAAAGCACCCTGTTATTAACATCAATTAACATCTGCTGCTTGCAATTACTGCAAGTTCGAATCCCACCAGGTTGACTCAGCCTTCCATCCTTTCTAAGGTGGGTAAAATGACCCAGATTGTGGGGGCAATAAGCTGACTTTGTATAAATATACAAAAAGTATGAAGGCTATTGCTTAACGCACTGTAAGCTGCCCTGAGTCTCCGGAGAAGGGCGGCATATAAATCAAATTAAAAAAAAAAAAGTTAGTCATAATCCTATCAGTCTTTAGGAAATCTGTAGAGATGCATCTCTTTTACCAAACTGTTAACTTGTTATTTGATTCAAGTATTTATTTTATTGATATTTTTTTTTTGCATTTATAACTTCCTATATTATATCTTTTTATTTTCATTGTTCTTTTGTACTCATCAGATCATTTATAAAATAAATGAATAAACCAGAGGAACTGCTCCACCCCGGAGCCTGTCATCATGGTAGGTACAATGTAATAATTTATTCTCTTCAACTGGAGCCATGCTTTGGCCACCAAATGGTGGAGCAAGACTGGTAAGGCCCCTCATGCCAATAATATAAGTTAGGGGTATCCAACCCTGGCAACTCTTAAGACTTGTGGACTTCAACTACCAGAATTCTGAGGAATGCTGGCTGGGGAATTCTGGGAATTGAAGTCCTCAAGTCTTAGAGTTGGCAAGTTGGACACCCCTGACATAAGTGTTTGTGGAGAGTAATTGTACACTACACAGTGCTACTTCTTTGTTCCTTCACATCTATGCATCTCACCAGGAGCATCCATGAGGAGGCGATTGAAGTAGACAAGATACGGGCCACAATTGTGCTATTAAAGCGCTGCCCTTTGCCACTTTTGCCAAATAAATAAATAGATAAATATATGGCTGGGGCTTTAATTGAACCCACCCCTACCACCTTGACTTTTTTTTATAACCTCCCCCCCTCCCAAATTTATCACTGTTCTCCCAGCCTTACTTTAATGGAAAACATGTGGTGGACTAAAGCCATAATTGCACACAGCTCAGGAAACTGTCCTTTCTCAATGCTTATTTCCAAAATGTTACTTCATTCAGCTGTTCCACTTTCAGTTACAAAATTAGAAATCAAAGATTAACTTTCTAGGGCCAACCCCCCCTTCCCCTAGGTCCATTTATCTCTGTCTATAATCAGTTAATTTTGAAAATTAACTGATAAAAATTAAGAGACAGACCATTTAATTAGAGGTCTTAGTTTAAATAATGCCAAAGCCAGCTGGTTTATTGTGTATCAAATTACCTTATCTCCCTGCCCAAATGAAGAAATGTATGTATAGTGCTTAACAATGATCCTATTTGTACTTAACAATTTTTTTAGAGAGCAAAACTCGGACGAAAGGTTTCTGAAGGTGGACTGACACCTACAAAGCAAAACCAGCCAAATAACTGAGAAGAATTAATACTGAAATTATGAACTGCACCAATGAATTTTTATACTGTCTTTGGGGAATCAAACATTTTCAGTTTCTCATTTTTCTATTCTTAAATTCACTAACTCAATCACTTTAAGCTGTTTAAATATTTTCCCAAAGGTTAACACAATTTTCTCTAATAACTCACTGAAATATATATCTCAATATACCTATTTTTGTGTTATTTTAATACTATACAATAGTAAGTATAAATTTTTGATAGGGTAAAAGAAATAAAAATCACAGCAGTACAGATTTCAAAGAAAAACAGCATTCCGATGTATACATTACTTTGAAAATATCAAATTAGTTTTTACCTTACTTGTGTTTTTTATTATTATTTTTCCACACAAGTACTGCACAAAAGATGCAAAATTTGAACGAAGATTGCATTTTTGCAATTTTTTTTCATGGACATGGATGCATCAGTAACATAGCAATGATTTGAACACATCAATTGCTATTGCAAATAACTCATGTTCCAGGACGGCAATTCATTATTTTTAGAACTTCTTTTAAATGTATTAATCGAGGAGTCAATATGCTGGTGATTAGCTATAAAGCCTTACATGGCTTAGAACCGGTGTATTTGGCAGACTTTCTGTGGCCAGCAACAGCTCCCCATCGCCCGGTGTGTTCCCACAGAGAGGGCTTACTCAGGGTGCTGTCGGCCAGACAGTGTCGGCTGGCGACCCCTAGGGAGCGGGCCTTCTCTGTGGGCGCACCTTCCCTTTGGAATCAGCTCCCCCTAGAGCTCTGGATGGCCCCCGACCTTTGCTCTTACCACTGCGACCTAAAAATGTGGCTATTTCGCCTGGCCGGCCTAGACTGATGGGGGTTTTAAAATGGAGTTTAATTGATTTTAGGGGTTTTATGTGTAACTTTTAACTCGGAGTTTTTTGTTGTATTTTTCTGTTTTATTGCTGTGAGCTGCCCTGAGTCCTCTTGGAGAAAGGGTGGCATATAAGTCTAAACAAATATAAAATAAAAAAAATAAAATTTGCAAGGCAGAATGACCTGTAATAATATAGAAAGGAAAGAGATATGGGGGGATGGGTGGAGCTCTCATCTCTACTGTAGGTAATAATATCACACTGACATTTCTTGCCAAGCTCTTAATCTAGGAAAGATTTGATTTCCAACTTCAAGTTCTTCTGGCCTCTTAAAGGCAATATATGCATTTCTGGCTTTGTGTGTTTGATTTATTTCTAGTACTTGTGCATTTGAATGTTGGGATTCATAAACAGAAGCTTCCAGCTGGATTCCCTCCGATCTCCATGCTTTCTGTCCAACTGGCTGTTCCACTTAGATCTGATCTTTACCCCCCCTGCGGACGGTGTGCTCCAATAATCTTCTGATAAAGAAGCACTAGCTGGAAGAGGATGAAGTTGGCCTGTTCAACGCTGAGTGGAGCTCTAATTATAAATTAAAGAAAAAACAAAAAAGGTGGCTGGTAGTTGCCACTAATGATATGTTTGGTAAACCTGTTTAAAACAATACAGCGTGTGTCCTTCCCCCATATGCAAATTGCCAGTTTAATGTTATGTCCCCTGTTGAACAGCAATTAGAAATAATTTGGTCCTAAGATTTCGGCATTTGTCTTTATGTCACCAAGTTTACGATTAAAACCCCTTCATGTTGATTCAGGGGTGTGACTTAGTTGCTTAAGC
This sequence comes from Ptyas mucosa, assembly GCA_012654045.1. Taxonomy (NCBI): domain Eukaryota; kingdom Metazoa; phylum Chordata; class Lepidosauria; order Squamata; family Colubridae; genus Ptyas; species Ptyas mucosa. The sequence continues at coordinate 77,978,142 of WNWU01000001.1, forward strand.
CTTCCGCATGCAATCAAACCATTCACGAGCGCAGCGGCGTGGAGACACGGCGGATCAAAACATTGCAAGCCTTCCATAGTTAGCCGCTTAATGGCCCAATCTTAGGCTTTCCGTATTAGACCCCAGAAAAAGAAATGAAACAAGAAGTAAGGTTTCTTCCTAAACCAGAAGGCTCTCTTCTTCACCAGGGTCCAAGGGACAGACAACCATTAAAACTAAAAAGGAATATCAACTATATGTTTAAATGTCATCTTGCTGGGTACAATACATTGGAATGGCAACATCTACTTTTGCATGCATGGGTAGTGAAAAGAGAAGTACACAGGCTAATGGAGGTGAGCACCTTTTGGAGATGAACCTGCATTTTGCTTGTGTCTTTCCTAGCATTACGGCTGCTGCCCAACAATGATCATTATTCCTTTTCCAAATCATAATTCAGTTGATACGTCACGTTTTCACTTAGATATGCCAAAGCATGCCAAAGCATGAGACAGAGCAATGTGCTACTTGTATTCTGGCACCAGTCTATTGCAAAAATGAGCTAACAAAATAATAATTCAGTTTGTAGCATTATCCCAGGCCGTATTCTATAGGAGAAACTGCAGCTTTTCTATGCCTTCCTTTTTTCCAAATGTTGCCATGATCTTAAGCTAAGTCATTGTTCCCTTTGCAATTTTAGGTGTCTTGGTTTGCTGGCAAAAATACATGTAGGAATCAATCCTGAATACTGACAAATTTGAACATTGGAGAGCAGGACTGATATTTAAGTTCTGCTTACACAAGATTTGAGCAATATGGCGACCTCAAAGCTCTGTGTTGTTACAGTGGATTATACGGTTTACTTCATCTTTTAATTCATTTCAGAAGTGTGGTGTTTCCACTGGTTTTGAACTTCCATCAGCACGTGAGTTGAAAGATGTATAAATATTGTACGGAGAAGATCATCTACATATTACTAAATTACTCTGAGAAGATCTGAAAAGAATTTCAATTTTTGGTTCTGGAGAATTCCATTGGGAGACAAGGATTTCAGGCTTTTATTTTCATCTGAATTCTCTATTCTCTGAAAATGTGACTGATATTTCTTTTTCCAATTTTCAGGCATCAGATTTTTGTGGATTGGGTGAGGGAAATTTTGCGTATGCTAATAATATATAGCTGAACAATCTGTTTCCAACATTAGACAAGAGTATTAACAATTTCCAATCACTGAATTCCAAACACCAAAATTAAATTAGGTATCATTTCAAATAACAATGCCACACATTTACTTTAAATGAATTTAGTGTCATTTCAGTGTTTGGTGTGCAGTGAGTGGAAATATGACTCCAGCTAGAAGTGTCAACATCTGCTTTATTAATTTTATTGAAGCAGTACATAGAGTTACATGGACCATTTCTCCGTGTGTTTGGTTAATATTTTTAGTGGAAAATTGGTGTTAGCTTCAAGTTAGGTAAACTTACATTTGCCTTACAAAAGATGGTGTGGGAGTGGAAAGTCAATTTTACAACTCAATAACTAGTCAACCTTGATCAGAGTCAGATTCATCTTTAAGTTACACAGTTAATCAAGAAGGTCATGTCATAGACAAACTCTGTCAAAGAAGATCTAATCTGTTGTCTGTATGCCAATGAGTAGTAGTTATATCACATGCATAAACTTTAATTTTAATACCACGTTCAGATGTTGTTGCATGATTTGAAGTTTCAATTTCTTGATTTATGAAATGTTACTCCATTTTTTTCTTTTAAAAAAGCATCCATTACTCTAGGTCCGTGATGGCGAACCTATGGCACGGGTGCCACAGGTGGCACGCGGAGCCATATCGGTGGGCACACGAGCTCAGCTCCGACATGCATGCGTGTGCCAGCCAGCTGATTTTCGGGCCTTCTGGGCCCACTAGAAGTCAGGAAACACACTGTTTCCAGCCTCCGGAGGGCCTCTGGAGGGGTGGGGAAGGCCGTTTTTGCCCTCCCCAGGCTCCTAGAAAGGCTCTGGAGCCTGGGGAGAGCAAAAAACGGGCCCACCGTGCCATCACGTGCCAAAAGCAGGGGGAACACGGGGGGGCGGGGCACATAGAATTATGGATGTGGGCATGCGTGCATGTGACCCCACTGCGCTCCCCCCGCTTTTGGCACACGATGGCAAAAAGGTTAGCCATCACTGCTCTAGGTGCTTAAGGAACAGAGCCTGTAATTTATATGTTAAAAAACAGTTGTTGTCATTTTGGAATTTGTCTTGATTATGAGATAGGAAAAAGACTGTTCCGAAGTTACATGATACAATAATTTAGCTTTGTCGAAAGTCAACAAAACTGCATTTGGCAACAGTATGGATTGGAAATCTGAAAACATAGTGGATTCCATGAGATATACTTTACAAATAGAAGAATTGAAGAAGTGTCTCTACTTGCCTCTAATCCAATTTAACCAGTCTTCCTGTCAATTATATTTTAGCAAGCATTTCTTACATATCAGATCTTAGTAGACATTTATAGTGTCTTATGGTGGCATCCAACCACCACTATGACTGTGCTCAAATAAAAGTAATGAAGACAAGCTTTACATCACCATAAATGAGGAAAATAGTGAGGAAAACAACCTACATTGATATTAAACAGAGTGGGCAACAGATGAAATTGTCCACTAATATCTGTGTATGTAGGTAGTGAAAGAAGGAAAGAAATTCCTCCTACTGTAGGATTGAGAAGTTGCTAGATCTACGTAAATATAACCTTGGGGCAGTGGTGAAATCCAAATTTTTTTACCACCGGTTCTGTGAGCATGGTGTGGTTTGGTGGGCGTGGCTTGGTGGGCATGGCAGGGGAAGGATACGGCAAAATCCCCATTCTCTCCCCACTCCTGGGGGAACGATATTGCAAAATCTGGGGCCAGCCAGAGGTGGTATTTGCCGGTTCTCCAAACTACTCAAAATTTCCGCCCCTGGTTCTCCGAACTGCTCAGAATTTCTCCAGAATCTGTCAGAACCTGCTGGATTTCACCCCTGCCTTGGTGCCATCACCGTATTTCACTGCCTTTTGACCAGGTTTTCCTTGTCCAACAGAGGCAACATTTCAATTTTCTGTGCCTTATCCTCTTTCAGTCTTCCTAATCCTATAGCAATAGCAATAGCACTTAGACTTATATACCGCTTCACAGTGCTTTTACAGTCCTCTCTAAGCGGTTTACAGAGTCAACATATTGCCCCCCACAATCTGGCTCCTCATTTTACTGAACTTGGAAGGATGGAAGGCTGAATCAAGCTTGAGCCTGATGAGATTCGAACATCCAAATTGCAGGCAGCCGTGAGTCAGCAGAAGTAGCTTGCAGTACTGCACTCTAACCACTATGCCACCGCAGCTCTTTTAAGTTTGCACTACATGCAAACTTTAGGCATTTATAAGAAAGAGGTGTATGTATGTGTGTGTGTGTGTGTGTGTGTGTGT
>WNWU01000001.1:77981686-78002618 GCA_012654045.1 Ptyas mucosa
TATATATATATATATATATATATATATATATATATATATATGCACACACACACACACACACATACATATCATTAGGGTTTTTTCCCCCCCGAAAAGAGGTTTGGAGAGTTGCTTGTGTGAGAGAGAGGCAGAGAGGGATTATTATTGTTATTGTTATTATTGATCCGCTAGCAAAAAAGTGATCAGATGTATTCATAGTTGGTGGTTGGGGGAGGAAAAAACATGAATAATTTTACATATCAAGTGCAGTATCTTAGAATGTTTTGTGTTACTGTACTACATATTAATGTTTTAAAATGTTTCAATTAATTCTACATATTTAGTAATCATATTGCATGGTCATGAAAAAATCTCTACACTGAAAATAGAAATGGGAGTGAAATATAGTATTTAAACATTCAGTTTTGAGGATGGATAATGAGGGGGGAAATCTATTTTTATAAAGTTAATTAACTTTTTAATTTTTCCATGGGGAGATGTTTCTAAAGGGTATATTAAATATTTATAATTCATAGTTTGATTTCAAGAAAGAGAGAGAGAGAGCAAGAAAGAGAATGGATGTGTTGGATTTGAAGAGGGTAGATCCAGATTCTAGTTCTCCCTTAGACATGGAAGTTAGCTGGTGGACTTTTGGCCAATCACTCTCTCTCTCTCTCTTAGATCTTGACTAGGAATTGAAAAACATCTATCTAGAAACCTGCACAAGACTTGCATGGCAGATTATGGTCCATGATCTTCAAAAGAAAGGGCTTATCAGAAGCACTTCACTATTGTTGCAAGTTCACAAGTTTAATTCCTAGAATTCCAGATACAGCTGTATAAATTCAAGCACAGCTGTATGAAATCCAGGACGACATCAAGGATAAATCTGGGATGTTCAACACTTTTGAGGCATAACCCAAGTCCAAATCGTCATCATCATCATTCATTATCCTCATCCTGAAATAGATTGTTCAGCTACATATTATTAGCATAAACAAAACTTTTTAAAAAAATCTAATGTCTGAAAATTGCAAAGAGAAATATCAGTCACATTTTCAACCCAAGTCCAAATTATCATCATCATCATTCGTCATCCATCATTCGTTATCCTGAATCAATCCATTATAGTACAACTATATTCCTTCTCTCTTTATTGATTGCCTCCATACCACCTTCTTGACCACTTTTGGAGAAAAAAAATAATACTCAAAGCAAAGTCTAAGAAGTTGTCAGCTTGATTTGAAAAGCATTTAGTTTGGGAAAGATTAGATGAATCGATTATATTGGACTATTTGCATAAAGTTTATGCAACCTAGTTCAAAGTGGAGCAGAATAAAGACTCTGAATCCAAGGTCACATCAGGAATAAAGTGCCTGGATCATTGGACAGAAAAGATAATGATAGGCGTGTTTTTGCAATGTTTCTGTTTAGTTTGACAGTCAACAGTGGTCTTGTCTATTAATCTTAAAGTAAATAAAATACATGATTTTCAGGGGCCCTTCAAAAATTGACTCTCTCTGTGTGTTTTCTTCATAGAATTCTAATCAAAATAAACACACACACACACAAATCAAAGACTAGAGGGTTGTTTATGATAGCCTTTCCCATGGCATTCTCCACATGCAGTTGCAGCTTTACGTTGTACCTTATCTCCCTTTGAAAACTTTCCACCCATTCATATTGGGCATGCCAACTTTTATGAACTTTACCTTTTATATTTAGTACTTTTAAAAGACAGTTATTTTTATTATCACATTATCATTTAAGATTGGGTTGTATTTTTTCTTTTAAAATTGCATTAGGTTAGCTTGGAAGAAAGTGTTAGTACAGAAAATAATAATGCCAACCAGTAAGAACAAAAACAACAACAACAACAACAATAATAATGTGAAGATCTTGTGAGACTTTTGAATACAGATGGATCGTCAACATAACATACCAGATATCACGGTTGTCGAGGGCCGAAGTGTACAGTTTATTGATATCGCTGTACCAGGAGACGCTAGAGTCGAAGAAAAAAAATTGGAAAAAATCACGAAATATCGCGACCTGGCCATCAAACCTACACGGCTATGGATGAAACATGTAACAGTGATACCCATTGTCATCGGGGCACTTGGTACCATGTCCAAGAATTTTACAAAACACATCAAGAAATTGCAGCTTCCAGCAATAACACCAGCAGAACTGCAAAAAACTATGCTACTTGGAACATCGTACATCTTAAGAAGGTACTTGGTTGATACCTAGGAAGCTGGCAGCAACCCGTATCAATCATTAGCACCAGTCAATGGTATTTGTGATGCATTTTTGAATGTTCAGTTGACTGAGTTTCATGTTTAATGAATAAAGCATATAATAATAATAATAATAAGTATAAGTATGCTAAGTCCTGAGGAGACCAAAATGGCCTACAAGAAAGATCAAATGAAGTATAAAAAAGAGGCATAGGAGAACAAAGCATTACATAGCCAGTACATTAAAAGAAATAGCAGACCAAATAAGATAATAATAAAAATCTATCAAGTTTTGTTTAACTTCCAAACCTTTCTTGGTGGGTTTTTTTTTCTCTCTCTCCAGTTTTAATTCTTTGCTTTTGCAAATATATATGAAATACATATGAAACTTGCTAGCAAATTATTCTCACCATCTCAAAGCTTAACAAGGTTTCATGAAAGAGAAAATGCATTAGAAGTTACAGGATTCCATAGAATCTAAATACGGACAATGTGAAATTTATTTAACAATTCAATCTTAAATTATAAAGTCTCCATATTATGTTATGAAGAAGTAAAGTAGCAGCAACAAAGCAACAAACAAAACAAACAACTTTCTTGGTGTTTTTTGTTGAACGTGGGCATTGCAGTCACCCAAATGCGCATTTCCTCTGGCAGTGCCGGTGGGACAAAATCTGGCAATAGCTAAAGCAGGAAAGTTGAAGAAAGAGACAGAGGGGATAATTCTGTCTACATAATACCAAGCCTTAAGAACAAATACATACAAAGCCAGAATTGAGAAGACAACAACGAATAGAAATTACCGCCTCTGAAGAAACTGAAGATGCTGAAGAAACTACCTGGTTAGCTGCTGCAAGAAGATCACACTGACTGACTACAAGCAACTCGTGGCAAAATTACAATAATGGTGCATTGGAAGATCTGCAAAAAATATCATTTGCCTTCAAGCAGGAAGCCTCTCTGCGTGAGCTGCATTGGCTTCCGGTGGTCTTCCGGGTGCGCTTCAAGGTGTCGGTCACTACTTTTAAAGTGCTCCATGGCTTAGGGCCTGGGTATTTACGGGACCACCTTCTGCCGCTGATAGCCTCCCACCGGCCAGTACGCTCCCACAGAGTGGGCCTCCTCAGGGTGCCGTCGGCCAGACAATGTCGGCTGGTGACCCCCAGGGAGAGGGCCTTCTCTGTGGCAGCACCTGTCCTTTGGAACGACCTGCCCCCGGATATACGTAGGATCCCAGATCTCTGTGCTTTTCGCCGTGCCCTTAAAACTTTTTTATTTCATCAAGCTGGGCTGGCTTAACCCCCCCTCTTAGATATTTTTAATTGTAAATTGATTTTAGTTGGGGTGTTTTAAACTTTTTGGGCCAAAATTTGTCTAATTCTTTTAAAAAATTTAAATTTTGTATGTGATGTTTTTATTCTTGGCTGTTCACTGCCTTGAGTCCAGTTGGAAAAGGGTGGTATAAAAATCTAATAAAATAATAATAATAAATAACTGGTGGGGCCACAAAATAGAGAAAATAATAGAAAAAGAAGAAGCTAAATTGTTCTGGGACTTTAGAATTCAAACAGACAGGCACATGCCACATAACACTTAACAATTGTGAAAAAGAAAGACAAGAAAGTCTTTCTATACCCACTGGATAGTGGACATAGCAATAGCTGGAGACAACAGAACAGAAGAGAAGGAACTAGAGAAGATAACAAAATACAAAGACCCACAAATAGTAATAGAATGATTATGCAAAAGAAAGCAAAATAAGAAGTCTTGGATGCAATCCCAAAACAACTGGAGCACCACTTGAACACCATCAGCATTGAAAAATTCACAATCAGTCAATTACAAAAGGCAGCTTTACTCAGAACAGCTTACATTCTGTGACAATATCTGTAACACCATCAAACTTCAACATCTGCCTATCCAAATTCTTGGGAAGGACTTGATAAGTAGATTAAAAAATACCAAATCTGGTCTGAACATCTGTCTGACCATGTGATGAATTATAAAAATAAACACAAGAACCTGGAGAAAATTACGAAACACAAAGACCTGCAAAATCCATCGGCTGGCCTGCTGTGTGACCAACCATAATAATAATAATAATTAATTATATAAATATAAAGTAATTATAACTTGTCCATCACCCAGAGTCACTTTATAGGGGAGATAGGCGGCATAAGAATTTAATAATAATAAAAAATAAATTGTCTGGTACCACCGATGCCAAGCAGATATCTGGATGTATCAAAATGCAAATAAAGATGAGTAGAAAATGTTACTGAGGGAATGGGAGGAATCAAAGCTTTCTGGGTCTATCTTCTTTTAATTTTTCTTCTCTTTCCAGCAATCCTTTACTTACAAAAAGGTTCTTAGAAAACATTTATTTCAGAAATTGAATGTAACTGGAACTCAGCAGCTATGAATTAGCTCTCATTATTGGAAATGAATTCCCAGCCCTTTCACATAAAACAGCAGATGGCAGCAACTAGCCAACCTTGGTTGACCTAGAAAAAGCTGAGCAGGGATGGCCCTGGCTTGTACCTGGAGGAGAGTCCATCAGCTGTCCTGGAAGCAAGCAATGGTCAGCCATTTTTGTACTGCTGCCAGGACAAGGGTATATTCACACAGTCACCAGGAGTCAAGCTTGACTCAAAGCAGTCCTTGCCATTTTATTTCACACACGAAACCTATTCCTGATCTTTCACTTCCTAACACATTTCCTAATGTCAATATCTAATTGAGAGTCAAAAATACTTTCAGTTTTGTCACTCTTCCATATTGGGGCATCAGGAACCATTTGCAGATTCACTGTAAAATCACGTAGTCATTTAGCTATAAACTTGTTTGAACTTCTGTCTGTTCCCCTCATATAGCTTTTAAAAAGTTCATCTCAAGATGGAACTCTCTTTTTGGAGTTTGGGTTGAGGTGCTTACTGAAATGTGTAAATTACTTGTTTGTTTGTTTGTTAGTTTGTTTGTTTGCAAGATGGGCTACTTTCTTCCCCACTTTGCTGAGTCCACAGTATTTACTACCACTGTCAATTTATACAGACTGTAGTGGGCCTTGACAAATTCCTGGCTCACTCCATCTGTCTACTCTGTACAGCAGGGCTGTCAAACTTGTGGCCCATGGGCCAGATGCATCACATGCTGGCCATGCCCATGCCCGGTTTAGCAAAGGGGGAAAAAGTTGTGATATGTCACGTGATGCCACTGTGACAATGTGAGTTTGACACCCCTGCTCTATGGTATTATCCTGGCTCTTGCTAAGAGGGTCTCATACATGCGGAATCACCCACATAATTTCTTTTGTTACCTTGAACAACAAACAAATAAAACGTAAAAATAATGATGCCCTAGCTATCTACCTACCTTCCTTCCTTCCTTCCTTCCTTCCTTCCTTCTTTCCTTCCTTCCTCATTCATTCGACTTGTATAGTTGTATACTCAATATACAACTATATTGAGTTTGTTGCGATTCTGGGCAACAAACAATATAAAATAAAAATAAAAATAATCAAAACCATAAATATGAAAAGTAAAGTGTATGGCAGCTTGGGAAAGCATCACAATCAACAATGCAAGTGAAGCCACATGATGGGTCATTTAACTCGGAGCCTCGGATCTATCAAATGGGGTTACAAATTCTTACGTTCATGAGACTTCAATTTGCATTGTCTAATATAGAGTACAACAAATGAAATCCCTTTCTAATAATAATGTACCATTCTGTATGTTATTAAAATAATAAAAAGACAATTCCATGTGAAAGAAAAGGGAAAAAACAGAAATGCAGTCGTCATCAGTACTCTATATGCCATAAAAATAACTTCAAATATAATATGATTTTGTACAGAAAGCTGCCTCCATATAGTAGAGGGGTATCCAACATTGGAAACTTTAAAGCTTGTGGATGTTAACTTCCAGAATTCTGGGGAATGCTGGCTGGGGAATTCTGGGAGTTGAAGTTCACAAGTCTTCAAGTTGCCAACCTTGGATACCCTTGATCTAGTAGATTATTATTAATAAGACTGTTGCTAATAATCAGCAGTTTGATGTGTAATATACACCATTGTTTCCATCTGTATGCATCTTTGCTCTGTGTTCTTGGCACATTTGATCACAACGTATTAGGGGGAAGCTGGCTTCACTTCCCCAAATTTCTTCACACAGACAGGTGCAAAGAGATAGAGGCTTTCTTTTCTTCCTTTGCCGTCCTTAGATGGGGTGTAATGACTATTTAGGACAGTGTTTCTCAACCTTGGTAACTGGGTAAAAGTGCATAGCTGGGAAGAATTCTGGGAACGTGAAATCCACTCATCTTCGTTTCCAAGGTTGAGAAACACTGATTTAGGGCTACTTATACTGAGTGCGGAGGAATCCCTCATGAGAAGATACACCACAAATCGTTGCCATCTGTGATAAACTCTGCAAGTGGAGGTATCTGGGAACCTCTAAAATCCCAAAGAGAGTAAATTGGTTTTCCTTAAGGCTTCATCATCATCATCATCATCAAGGGCAGCAGAAGTGGGAGCTCCAGTTCAGTTAGGATAGAATAAAAGGGATTTTGGCCGAGCCCTACCTATTTTAAATTGCACTGGATTTGAGAGGCGTCTGCATCAAAGTGAAGCTCCTCCAGATCAGATCAAATTGAATTTGAGATTTTGTAAGCATTTTGTGGATCACCAAGTGTCATGAAGTAAGATGGTGTGCCTGCCTAAACTGGCACATTTCTTCTCATATAAGAAAAAGGTGAGGAGAGGAGAGGAGAGGAGAGGAGAGGAGAGGAGAGGAGAGGAGAGGAAAGGAAAGGAAAGGAAAGGAAAGGAAAGGAAAGGAAAGGAAAAGAGAGGAGAAGAGAGGGCATAGTGAATGTTTTTGCTTTTCCCCCAGCCATGGTGCTTTATAGGGGGATGTTTAAGGAGCATCCTGTGGGAGTCCACCAGCATTTCACTCATCTTCAGGGGTAAAATGCTACTGGTTAGAACCGGTTCGGATGAACTGATAGTAAAAAATGCTACCAGTTCAGGCGAACCAGTATTTCCAACGATCAGCTGGCTGACTATCAGCTGTGACACGTGATTTATATTAGCTAGAATCGTTGGATTTCCTGCTTTCTAGCTAATCTAAATTGCGTGGCACAGGGGATTCCCCCCCTCGCTGTTCTACTTACCTTTGCAGACTCAGAAGGCTTCAAAATGTTCCTTTTTTAGCACTGCGCAGGTGTGCCTCAGGCACGCATGTGTGCGCAATGCACATGCTTGGTAGCAGACTTCACAGAACCGGTAGCAGCAGACTTCAGAGGATTTCATCCCTGCTCACCGTGGTAAACTCTTCTCTCCCAGGTGTACAGGGGGGTGTCCTGGGTAAATCATGATAGTGGCCACAGCAGTGTGATAGAAGCACTCCCTGTTTTAAAGATGCATTCATACATTATTTTATGTATATTTCAAAATAACAGAGTTGGAAGGAACCTTGGAGGTCTTCTAGTTCAACCCCTTGCTCCAGCAGGAGACCCTAAACAATTTCAAACAAATGGTTATCTAATCTCTTCCTAAAACCTACAGTGTTGCAGCACCCATAACGTCTGGAGCAGGGGTGAAATGTAAAATTTGTTACTACCGGTTCTGTGGGCGTGGCTTGGTGGTGGTGGGTAATGTGACTGGGTGGGCATGGCCAACTCTTTTTTTTTAAACTTTTCAAAGCATTTTTTCTAATGCTTTTAAAAGCCTCTGCCAGTCAGGCAACTCAGCTGGGATCGTCAGAGACTTTTCAAAGCAATTTTTTAACCACCTCTTCGGCCAAGAGGTTGCAGAAAAAAACGCTTTGAAAAGCCTCTGATGATCCCAGCTGAGCCACACGATCATCAGAGGCTTTTTTTTTTACTTTTAAAAGCATTTTTTCATCAGAAGAGGTTGTAGAAAAAATGCTTTTAAAAGTAAAAAAAAAAAGGCTCTGATGATTGTGTGGCTCAGCTGGGCATGGGGGGGGGGGCATAGGGATTTTTGCTACTGGTTCTCCGAACCACCCGCTGCCATCGCTACCGGATCAGGCGATCCGGTCCGAACCGGGAGCATTTCACCCCTGGTCTGGAGCCAAGTTGAGTTCAGAACTGCTTTTCAAAATATAATTGTTTCCTAAAATGGGACACAAATAATCATATGTCCTATCCTATTAATCTAATGCTCTGAGACTGATCAGCATTATTCCATGTAGTCAAGCTTTAATAGCATATTTAAAATTTAGATTAAATGATTTCCTATATGCAACATATTTACATTTTTATATTTATTTTATTATATATTTATATTTTATTGTTTGTTGTTGCCTTTCCCCCTCTGTGTTTTCTCTTTTTTTAAATTAAGTGTTGTCTTATTTATTGAAATCATATTTAAATACTACCAACCTTATTTTTTCAAACAAGAAAATGTTCATATTGACCATTTCTAAATAATCTTCATATTGGTCAGTTCTAAAAATGTTAGAGACCAAAGTGTCATCTTTTTGACCACATCTTATAGACTGCCCTGTTTACAGATAAAGCCATGCAAATCCATGTGAAGCAGAATTGGTGCCCTAATTATGGAATTCTCTCCGAGGGACATATGGCTCCCCTCCCCGAAGTTGCCTAGTTAAAGAGGCTTTATAAAGGGCACCTGTAAAGTAACAACTCTACAGTAATATAGCGCTTTAAAAATCGATATTATTTTCACTGTTGTGAATTTATTGGCAGATTGCTTTATTGTTTTACAAAACCTTTTTAATGAATATTGTTTGATTTTACTTATTTCTTTAATTTATAGGCTGCCTAGCATCATTGAGATTCTGGTCAGTGTACAATATTAAAACAATCTACCAAAACAAAACAAAACAAAAAACATCTTTGGGGGGGCAGACATCAACACTAAAAAGAGACACATAAGCACACAAGGGACACGGTGGCTCGGTGGCTAAGACACTGAGCTTGTCGATCGAAAGGTCAGCAGTTCAGCGGTTTGAATCCCTAGTGCCGCGTAACGGGGTGAGCTCCCGTTACTTGTCCCAGCTTCTGCCAACCTAGCAGTTTGAAAGCACTTAAAAAATGCAAGTAGAAAAATAGGGACCACCTTTGGTGGGAAGGTAACAGCGTTCCGTGCGCCTTTAGCATTTAGTCATGCCAGCCACATGACCATGGAGACGTCTTTGGACAGCGCTGGCTTTGAAATGGAAATGAGCACCGCCCCCTAGAATCAGGAACGACTAGCACATATGTGTGAGGGGAACCTTTACCTTTACCTTAATGTGGATGGGGGAAGAGAAGTATCTTGATGTCAGCCTTATGATAGGAAACACAATTAGGTGAGATAATTCTCCTTTACTGTACTTTACTATAAGATTACATTATTGTAAATTTGCATAGATAGGACTTCTAATCTAATCCCTGCTCAGGGCAAAAATCCTCACACCATCCCAGACAAATGGCTGTCCAGTCTTTGTTTGAAAGCCTCCAGTGATGAAGCATCTATGACTTCAGCAGGAAGGCTGTTCTTAATACCTCTCATGGTCAAACTTATTTCAAGTTTGAATCTCCCTCTGCAAACCTTTTACCTGTTGGTCTTTGTTCTACTTTTGATTGCTAGTAGCTTCTCATTCTCTATCTTTATACTGGTGTGTAAGGCCTGGCATCTATTTTACCCCAATTTGTGGAACAATCTGTCTGCTTTCCCAACCCTTCACGGAGTTCCACATGCATTGTTAGACTAACCCAAGTCTCGGTGTTAAAAATCATCGAAGCTATTCAACTGGGTTATCAAGTGAGCCTCCCAAGGCAAAAAAACACCCATTGGAGAACATTTTGGCAAGATTTCCCTGAAACCTGGAAGCAAATATTTCTAACTGAAAAACAGATGGCATTTATTACATACGGGAAGACACATTGCAATTTTATTTATTTATTTACTTATTTTAAAATTTAATCTGCTTTGCGCTCCCAAAGTGGGATGTGGATTTATTTGGTAACTTGCTCCATCTTGATTCTCTCCCCCCTTACCCCCCCCCCCCAACAAATAGCAATATTTCATCACGGACATGAAGGTCAATAATTGTAAAAGAAAAAGACCCAGTAAAATAAAATAAATTATCCCCTCCATAAGGTACTTTTTAATAGAGCACCTCTTGGAAATAATACACCCAAAAGAATTTTTTTTAAAAAATAATAATAAAATTGCACAGTCGTATTTGATCATCTAGATCAGTGTTGCTTAACTCTGCCAACTTTAAGAGGTGTGAACTTCAACTTTAAGAAGTTCACACCCTTAAAGTCAAGAAAAGTGATCTAGATCTCTTGTAGAGTGTAACTTTACCTATATGGATAAAACAACTTTTGAAATGCTTCTTGGACCTGTCCAGGTATGTGAAAATGATCCTATTTTTTTATTTTGGTCAAATTCCATGCTTACTAACATACAGAGATCTTCTGAAGATATAATTGTTACCTGCCTAGTTTGAAAACATTAAAAATATCAAGGATTCCAGCTACATAACTAAAAGCCACTTTCAGATTTCATGGTTCTACAGACAGAACAATAATCTTGAAAATAAAAAGCAATAACTGGGCCAGGATCCAGAATCTATTCCATGGGAGGGAAATTATGTCAGAGGACTATTTATTTATATAATTAGTTCATAGATTTAAAGAACACCCGATGTCAGAACAATTAAAGAAGAAGAAACAGGTGACATGCTTACCCACCTTTCAACACCTTCCAGATTGCTATCAGGATGGGAGTCATATGGATCTTGTGGGTGGTGAGGATTCTATTCCAAAGCACAGGCACTGTAACAGAATAACAAAGTTGGAAGGGACCTTGGAGGTCTTCTAGTCTGACCCCCTGCTCAAGCAGGAAATTCTATATCATTCCAGACAACTGCCTAATCTCTTCTTAAAACTGTGCCATGGCCCACTGAGGTTAGGTTCATAGGCAACCAGTGAATTGCCAGCTCAACTTGAGTATAGTTTTAAAAAATATTCTTCTTTTAATAATAATAATAATAATAAAATAGGAAGTTGGCATATCACAAAGCAAAGCTGCCCAGAGTTACTCTAGATAGCTAAATGGATGGAATATAAATGTAATAAAAATAAATAAATAAGCCAATTTACTAAATAAATAAACTTCTCACATCCTTTCTTACAATGATCATATGGATCACATAAAATACCAAAGAGTCTTAAGGCATCCTAAAGACTAACACATATAAGATTTTGTGGATCAGTGTCTACTTTATGGTGATCTGTGTCTGCTTATGTGTTAGACTTCAAGAGCCATAAGCCTCTTTGTTGATTTTATTTCAAATAATAGCAATAAAGTTCCTGTGAGAATACTCTCCATAGGAATTATTAAAGAACGAAAAATGATGAGTAGTGTTATGGTCCGCCGGTGGCCTGCGGAGCTGGCAGCAGAGTCGGACAGTGAGGAGGCTGGGGAGGAACATGGGCCAGTCCTGGAGTCTGGGGAAGACTCTGACAACGGCTCCGTGTTGGAGGCAAAGAGGGGGCCAGGGCCATCTGGGAGTTGTGTGAGGACTCTGGAACCTCCAGACATCAGCGAGGCAGAGCAACAGGGTGAGCCCGTTCCCAGTGCACGCATGCACAGAGCTACCAGAAGGCAGCAACAGTTAAAACAAAAGGGTCAACTCAGGAGTAAGGCTTGGAGATGATTGGCCCCTCCCATAAGACATAAAGGAGGAGCAAAGGCATGTGGGCCTTTGCAGGAAGCAAGTGTTGTTCGTGCTGGCCGGTTTCAAGACTGCAGCTCCATGTTGACTCTGTGTTCCGTGTGGCCTTGCTATAGGTCTTGACAGCGTGTCAAGGGAGATAAAGGTGGGTGTTTATCAGCCTTATTCTGAAGAACCTTGGCAGACTTCTGTCGGACTCTTTACAATTATTTGGGACTCATCTGTGAATGAACAGATTGAGAATGAACAGGCTCTGAATGAGCAGAATTCCCAACTGTTGAAATAAAAAGAGGGTTTTGGGGACTCTGTGTGCTTTTAGGTCAGAACAAGTAGCTCCAGCAAAGTGCATTGTTCATAAGAGTGCCCACTTGGCCAAAAGGTGGGTGGGTGGATGCTTGCTCAGTCTATCAATAGATTTTTCCAAACAAGGTTTATTCCATCGATATGTGTGTCATCCCATTCATCTACTGTAGGTATAATTTCCATTGACATAAAAAAAAATCTAATTTCTAGGTAGATACAAATGAAAACACAGTCTTCATTGGGATTCCAAGCTTAGAAAAGAAAACGTTCTTCTTTGTTCACAAAAACAAAGTGACACAAAATGAAAATCCAGGGTCATATGTCAGTGCCAGTTGTGGGCATACGTGCATAACCCTGTTCCAGTTCTTTAGACCTGTCCTAGATTTAATGCAGACTGCCTTTGGAGCTGTTTGTGAAATTCACTCAACAATTTCATTTGTTGGTGTGGGTTGCTAGATGCAACAGGTGGACCGCTGTGTGCTTAGTTTTATTTTTAGGCACAATTTCATTTTGATATAAAAAAAATGAACCCGCCCTCCACTCTCAAGAAATGACACAATCAAAAGCAATTTCTTCTTCAGAGTAATTTCCAGTAACCTCGGGAGCAGTTCCTCTTTTTTTTTAATTAAATAAACTTCATCCCATCTAGCTTTGTGGTCAGCATTTTGAACCCCCTGCAGATGGGTCTAGAGGATTAACGGCAAATCCTTCCTGACCCCAGCAATAGCAGATGGGCGGCATGTGTCTGATAAATACTAGGACAAGGTCTGCTTCCTCTGGTTTCTGAGAGATACAGCAGCATCAACAACCATGCAAATTACTTTTGTTTTTTTTAAAAAAGGGTAGCCTTTTCACCCTTTAGAACTGCATAGGGCACAAATGAGATTTCACCTGTTTGCTCACACTGTCGGTCTTCAGCATTTGAACCCAACTTCTCCTATGGGGAAATTGTGTCTCCAGGAATGGCTTTGGGAATGCTGAATTTTTGTTCTCAAGACCAGCAAGCATGCCAAGTTGCAGATGAGCCTAGAATTCAGTCTTGCAGAACCCAAGCACTTTGTATCTATTTGATACAAATAGGTGCTTAATACCTGTTTATACTCTTCCTGAAAGGAGAAGATTTGTGGCTCGGGGTTGACATGAGAAGTCCTGGTGCTCCCTGAGCTTGCATGTTTTCTTGTAGAGATTTCATTACCCAAATTAGATAACATCATCAGTGCTAGTCCTGATGACTAGTACTGATGGTGGTACCTAGTTTGGGTAATGAAACATCTGCAAGAAAACAAGGAAACTCAGAGAGCATCAGGGACCCCTCACTGTTCCAGAATGGATGAAACTAGAACTTGCTTCACTTTGAGTCTTTGCTTTCTTGTATTTGAAACTGTAATAAACCTTTATTTTAAAATACTCTAGCAGATCAAAGGACAAATGTAGGAGAAGTTACCCACAAGGTCCATTGGGAGAACTTCTTCCTGTTTCATGGTGAAACCCCACCCCTAGTGTGGGGCATCTAGACAAAACCTGAGCACATTTTGACCAATGGCTAAACATGATAGACTTTTGTCAAAACTTGCCTTATCACACACACACCCATCCCATATAAGAGAGAATGATTTATAGATGTTTCCTGATAGCTGGTGAAATAGAGGGGGAGAAAGCCAGAGGAATTCATCAGTATCTTTCATTAATATAACTTGCACACAGTAATTAACGCAATGGCTGAAGCTGATGAGATACAAAAGATGACTACGTAAGCATTGAGTAGATGGTTCCAGTCTTTGGGTTGAAAGAGCAGAGATAACAAAATCTGATGACTCAAAAATGGGAGGAAAAGGACTAGAATTTAAACCTGGGCCAGACATTTAGACATAAAGCTTAATTTCTATGTTTACAGGAGGTTGATCTTCTGAATATAATAATAATAATAACTTTATTGTCATTGTATGGGTATACACAGTATACCCATACAATGAAATTCACTTAGCACCCAAAGACCAGGTCCAACACACACAAAATTCCCCAAACATACCCCCACCCACTACAAATTCCCCACCCCTAAACCACCCAAACATCCACACAACAGACCAAGTAATGCTGTCCAACTGTCTTGTTTACAATAAGGAAAATTATATAACTTCTGCTGTGACCAGGTCCCTGAATCTCGGCTGATAGCTGAGATTTATTGTTCAGTAAGCCATGTAGTCTGACAAAAAAGGACACCATTATTTCTAAGAGTTATACCTGTGGCTGGATAGAGATCAAGCAATGAGGTCAGCAAATTTTATACCAGTATAATTTTCTACCAACTGAAGGCAGCATTTTAAATAAACTTTGAAAAAGAGACTTTATTTGGGCAGTGTCTTCCGTCATCATTCTGTATTTTGATTGATTGATTGATTGATTATGTGCCATCAGTGTTGACTATTAGCGACCCCCGAGATCAATTTTTTCCATGACAATCTATCCCTAATCCAGTATTTCAGGTCTTCCAGTGCAGTTCATATTTTAGCCTCTTCTATTCCTCTAAACAGTTTCCAGATTCTGTAAACTGCTGTCAAAATATAAGAATGATACCAATGATATTAAATGAAGTTGGCATAAAAAAAACAACAGCTGAAGTGTTAGAAAAAGTAATAGTAAGAGCAAGCAGATGCATCTGATTTAGACTGAGTGAGATCTGGCTGATGTGGCCATGTATTTTTTTTTTCCTACCTGGCAACAGCTATGTGGGTCTGATTCTTTTATATTGGGTCCTTTTACTTGCAGATTAACCTTCCAGATGCAAAAATGTCTGCCCCATTAAGCCAAGTATATAGTATTCTGTTGAATACTATATTCCCATAGGAATGCAAACATACATTTGGTATTCTTTACGGTATCACAATACGCATTGTTATTACTCTCCCCAAGTATTTGCTGTGAAGCAACTCTCATGTTAATGGTTGGAGGGCTGAAGAAAGGACTGGCATGGATCTACCATTCTGTCTCTCTGCTTCTCCTTCTCTAGCACTCCCTTCCCAGCCCCCATTTCCCCCCCACCCCAACATGATCACAGTTTTCCTCACATTTCTCTCTCTGTTCCTCCTCCAAGGAAGAGCTTGCTCATACCAAATGTCTGAACTGGTTGCTTGCAATGAGCTTGTGAAGTTGGGCCAAGGATTTATTCAATATATAGACAATGGGCCACTTTAGTCCTTGATGCCACCTGTTGCTTGTCTCAACACTTAATGATACCCTTTTTCAGCAGATAATGTATGCAGATCCCTACATATGGACCAGTTCTATTTGTCCCAGCATTCTACTTCTCATGGTGAAAGGTTACCCTTGTAGTTTAAAACTATAGCTATCCTTCCCTATCCCTAGAAACATAGAAAACTGACCATAGAAAAACACCTAGTGGTTCATTGAGTCTGTCCTTTGAGTTTGTTTTTGTTTTCTTATTTATTTATTATATTTTATCTGGTTTTATTTTTCATTTTTTCATTTTTGTAGGATGTTGGACGAGTGTTTATCCCAAGCATGTTTAAACTCAGTTAATGATGACTGACTCGCTACCTCCGCTGGAAGTTGGTTCTAAGCTTCCACTACTCTTTCGGTGAAGTAATACTTTCTAACATTAACTTTAGAAATTCCCTTCTGTCGGTTTAAGGTTCGGTCCCCGATGGTTGATTTTTTGCTTAATATTGAAAATGATGTGTTCCAGAACCTTATTCTCCAGTCATTTCCTTAACTGCCAGAGAACACATAGAATAGAATAGAATAGAGTAGAGTAGAGTAGAGTAGAGTAGAGTAGAGTAGAGTAGAGTAGAGCAGAGCAGAGCAGAGCAGAGCAGAGCAGAGCAGAGCAGAACAGAACAGAACAGAATAGAATAAAATTCTTTATTGGCCAAGTGTGATTGGACACACAAGGAATTTGTCTTGGTGCATATGATCTCAGTATACATAAAGGAAGATACGTTCATCAAGAATTATAAGGTACAACACAACAGACTGCAACATTAAATTGAATATAGTGATTTTGATTCCGGATTAGTTGGAAGAGGGTTGATGGGAAAAAGACATGAACAAGTGAAGTTTAATAATTTTTAAAAATAATCTGGACATACTTCCTATTTTGACCACTCCATTGACAGTCAGATTCCCAATACATTTACCAGACACATGTGTGACCTTTGAGACAAAACAGGTTCTGCACCCAATTTGTGGGGATGAAAATGACTGAAACATGTTTCTGTGAAGATGCTATATTGTCACCAGCAAGGTATCTAATGCAACATTTATCTTTATCTTTATATATACATATATTCAGACAATCTGATTCCAAGCACAATGCCTGGAACAAGTCAATGAAGGGGATGCTATAATAGACTCAAACAGAACCCCCTTTCTTTCCTCTCCCTCCCTTTTTTTTGATTAGCAACTATGAAATGTTTGTTTGAATAGAAGGTGATAACAAAAATAAATGCAGTACTTAAGCTTTGCTAGCAAAAATAAATACTGAAACAGGAAAAAGCACTCAGCTTAGTCTTTAAAAAAACAGTCAGCAACTAAACATGCATGAGTGTCTCTATAGCACAACTTTTGTGTTTGCTTAGAACTCTGGGAATATCTTATAAAATCGATACTTGAAAAAAATATAATACAGTATGTCCATTGAACCCAAGGAGTCTAATATACACACACTAAAAACAAGGTGCCTGGATGAATTAAATCGACCCCCCCCCAACATTGCTTACACTTGATTAGTAAATTTCAATTCAAAGATCCGTAATTTTAGTTTTACAGTTCTTCCAGAATGAATATAGTCAGGTTCAGGATTTGGTAAAAGTCATTTCATCAACAGCCAAACTGACAAGTGGATCACCAACAAGCTCACTTGAGACACAAATGACCAGGCTCAAATTATTCTACTTTGGACACTTTATGTAAAAACCTAGTTCACTAGAGAAGAGAAACTGATGCTGGAAAAATTGGAAGGAAAGAGAAGCACCAGCAGCAAGGTGGATGGACTCAGTTATAGTGGCAAGGGCTCCTCCATTGGAGGGCTTGAAAGAGCAAATTTAAAGCCAGAACATCACGGAGAAAATCTATTGCTAAGAGTTGATACAGTCTTCATGGCACATAATCAATCAGTGAGTTTCACCGCTGGGTAAATAGATTCTGATTCTCTATTTTCCTGAGCAGTCAATTTCCTCCCTAAACCTTAAAGACAAAAACTACATGGTTGCTGAGCATTCCCCCACCCCAATGGTTTTGAAACCATTTCCTGGGAGTTGTGTTGCCAAATCCCTCTGAGAAGCCTTCATCCTTAAGATAATTAAGAAAAATGAAAAAAAAAAAGATCACTTTAAGAGCCTGCATCTATCTCAGTTATGGCAAGCATGCTAAGAACATTCTCTACAAATCAAATGACTTCCTTCAGGCAATCTTATCCCTTTGAGTTAGAAAGAATGAATTACTTGAAAAGAGTAGGAAGTGATTGTTGCTCAGTGTAAAAGATATTGCATCGAAATTATAGGATCTCACCCCAAACCCTAAGGAGCTGCCTTTGGCCACATTCACTGGGAATGATGGGAGGGGTACTTTGATACATCTGGAGAGCTTCAGGGTGGGAAAATGCTAGTGTAATGTTGGAAGGGCTTGAGCAATGAATTTGACACCCATGACACTATCAATTTAGTATAAGAGCATTTCTTCAACCTCAGGGAGTAATGTATGCAATAACAATAGCAACAGCACTTAGACTTACATACTCCTTCACAGTGCTTTACAGCCCTCTCTAAGCAGTTTACAGAATCAGCATGTTGCCCCCAACAATCTGGGTCCTCATTTTACTGACCTTGGAAGGATGGAAGGCTGAGTCAACCTTGAGCTGGTCAGGATCGAACTGCTGGCAGTTGGCAGAATTAATCTGCAATATTGCATTCTAGCAGGGGTGAAATTCAGCAGGTTCTGACAGGTTCTAGAGAACTAGCAGTGGAAATTTTGAGTAGTTCGGAGAACCAGCAAATACCACCTCTGGCTGGCCACAGAGTGGGGTGGGAATGGAGATTTTGCAGTATCCTTTCCCTGCCATGCCCACCAAAACACCCCCACCAAGACACCTCCACAGAACCGGTAGTATAAAAATTTGGATTTCACCACTGCCTTAATGCATTCCTCTTTGTAGACAAACTGCAGTTGTGGTTCCCTCCATCTTTTAATTGAGCATCATTGTATGAGAGAGTATCTAGAGAACCTTAGCAGATTAAATTAATAGCTAGAGTTAAAATATGCTGGATAGAATATTATAATTAGTTTAATTGAAGCAAGGCTTGAACTGGAGGAATTGGGGATGGGTGGGGGGACTGCATGATCATAAGTAAGATATGCAAATGAAATATACCCCTCTATTCAAATATTGTACTTCCAGAGAACCAAGGAACCCAAGTGTTTTAATGCTTACAACCACAGCACTGAAGTTAAAATTGTTTCTGCTTTAAGTTATTTTTGCACTCAGGTCAGAAGCACCAAGGTTGAAAGGATTGGCTGGTGACATCACCATTGTTCAGGGGATACCCAGTTGGAGGCTCCTTTTGTGTCCCCGCAGGAGCTGGAGCAAAGGGTGAGAGCTCAACCTGCCAACATAGCAGCACGCAGGTCTCAAACACTGGCTTACTAACTTCCAACCCAGCATCTTAACCACGTGACCCTCTGTGCTTCTGCTTTAAGTTATGATTCAAGTTCGTATGTTCACATCTCTTCCTTCTTACGCTAAACGCAAAAAGATCAAATCACAGAAATAAAAAACTGAAGATGTCTGGTGCCCACTTGGGATTGTGGCAGATGGAAATCCAATTTATATGGCTTAAAACCATTTGTTTAGTGACCATCTGAAGATACAGCTGCACTGAAAAAAGGGACTACACACAACCATAACAGCATCCCCAGAATCGTGGGATCAAAAATTGTAAACATCGTATTTGCAACAAGTTGCTGCGTTTGAAACCTTCCAACAAGCAAAATCAAGGGAGAAATCCTTGTTCACTTACTGCATGATTCACATAACAAACATGGGAAAAAGATCATAAAATTGGATGCAAAATTGGATCACTTAATAATCACCTTGCTTAGCAATGGAAAGTCTGATCCAGTGGTGAAATTTAATTTTTTTACTACCGGTACTGTGGGCGTGGCTTGGTGTGTGGGGTGTGGCTTGGTGGGTGTGGCTTGGTGGGCGTGGCAGGGGAAGGATACTGCAAAATCCTCATTCCCTCCCTACTCCAGGAGAAGGATATTGCAAAATCTCCATTCCCACCCCACTCTGGGGCCAGCCAAAGGTGGTATTTGTCAGTTCTCCGAACTGCTCAAAATTTCTGCTACCGGTTCTCCAGAACCTGCTGGATTTCATCCCTGGTTTGATCCCAATTGTGGTGGTACTTGGAGACGATCTGTATCTAATGCCCACTCACATGAATTCTGATATCCTCATTGATTAGGGGCGATGGCCTTTTGCAATGAGTCAGGGAAAGTGCAGGATATGGATCACAACAGAAAGAATCAAGAATTGTGCCTTTTTAGATTCCTTCCAACTCAAGGAAAGTAGATACTAGTTTTATTCAGCAGTGGGATAAGGTCCTGTAAGGTCTCTTCCACAGACCCCTAGCTACAACTTGGCTGTAGGCAAAGGTCAAAGCTATTATGGCGGGAGCTTAAACAGAAGTCTTTGATTACATATTCTATTGCTGCAACTACATTTATTAATATAGCATACAACCTGACTGGAGCTAAACAAGCCGGCCTGATTAATTTGCAAAGGCATGTAGATAGCAGATTGCGATCAAACTGGGAGGGCAAGAAGAGATGAAAAGAAGCTCCAATCCGAATGCATTGTGCTTCCTTCTCTGCTTCATGAAGGACATCAAGTTGTCTGATTTATCTTTATCAGCGTTTCCCTCTGAAGGGAAGGAACAAGATTGCATATATTAATCAGCGCTAAAGCAATGCCATGCAGCAAATTACCTACCATCTCTGCAGAATTGTGCAAGTAAGCCCCCAGTCCCCAAAGTCTACCGGGGATATTTCTGCCACTGTGGTATATAGCTCAGGCATCTATGTCTTAGCTATTAATTCTGCTTATCTGCAATGTGATTTATAGGTTGCCAATTAGGTTGACGGCCAATTGATTTCCTTCTGTCTTGGTTTGTGAATTATTCTTCTCACCCTCAAGGTACTCAGAATTTATTTACCTTATTTATTTGGTTTATGTACTTGATGTAGATCTCAGTCTTCATTTGCAGAACACCCGGGATAACCCAACCAATAAAAATGTTTTAAAAGAACAGGTATCCAAAAGAATTACTATTTAAAGCTAAAATTCCTACCTGTCCCTGTGATATCCAGTTATTTCTGTATAACTTTGTAAAATCATACCATAATTGAAAACTCAGCAAAAGTGACTGCGTGTCTGTTTATGAAGGGAAGCTGAATATAACCGTGGAATAGCTTGCCTTCAGAAATCATGGGTAGTCCATCATTGGAGGTTTTTAAGAAGAAATTAGACAGCCACTTGTCTGAAACAGTATAGGTTCTCCTGCTTGAGCAGGGGGCTGGACTAGAAGACCTCCAAGGTCACTTCCCGCTCTATTCTATTCTATTCTATTCTATTCTATTCTATTCTATTCTATTCTATTCTATTCTATTCTATTCTATTCT
>WNWU01000001.1:78002628-78064907 GCA_012654045.1 Ptyas mucosa
CTATTCTATTCTATTCTATTCTATTCTATTCTATTCTATTCTATTCTTGTGTACATTCTGAAATGAATTTGTTTAATGTTTGTTTGAAAAATTCAGCTGGGCAGTCTCCTAATTTCAAGGTTCTGTGCAATTTTATTTCACTGTGAAACAAATCAACATAACTCACTAAATCAGTTTTATTTAGTAATACTCAGTAAGCAATGGCTTTTGTGTCCACTTAAAAAAACAGCTGACGTTTTTTGAATACCTCCCACACTTGTGAACCGATGTTCAATCAAGCATTTTACATCAGATGCATAATTTTCCACAATATTAATAAATAACATTATGACTATATTGCACAATTATAATGTGCATAATATCCATTTAATATTTTGTTGTCTTAGAATTTCTTACCACATGTCACATATCACATTCATAGATCCTTGATTTGATTTATCAGTCAGAATTTTAAAATCAATTTTCTCCTTTCAATGTCAGAAATCATCAAGATCTCATATGTTATGCAGTGACAATAAAGGTTATTATTATTATCAAGATAAAAAGCTGATTTGTTTGGTCAGAAAGTCTTGGTTTGGTTTGAAAGTCTTATATAGACATTTTGCCAAAAGAAGGGGGGGGAAAGCATATAATGATGTGTTGTGTTTGAGGATTAAAAGAGAGGTGGACTAAGTGAGTAGCTGAAGGGATTTGTATAATGACTAAAGAGTAAGGGAGGATATGACATTGTAATTATCTGTTGAAGAGAAGGTCAGAATTCATTATAAGTCATAACTTAGATTTCCTGTTTTCTTTCCCTTCACCTTCTTTTTCTTTAGATTTATCGTTTCCTCTATGTAAAATTCTCCATAAATTTAATTTTTCTAAAAAATGAAATTCTGTTATCCACTTGTTACTCCAGGACCACTTCTCTAGAAACTTTGAATCTCAAGTTTTCAAAAGCAAGTGTTTGCAAGCCATCATTTCTGCTCAGTGCCGGGATCATATAACTCTGGGACATTGCAACCATTGTACACACACGCCAGTTGCCAAGTGTTGGCATGAGTTTTGATCATGTGACTGTGGGGATGCTGTGAGCATCAGTTGCCGAGGTGGGATTTAGCCGGTTCCTATCGTTTCGGCCGAACCACTAGCGGCAATTGTGGTAGGCCCCGTCCACCTGCCTGGATGTAATGATGTCCTATTTTGCCACGTTTTTGAGGCCAGGTGCATGCACGGAAGGCTCGTGCATGGTGAGCGCGCACACTCACATTTGTGAATGGTAGGGAAGGTAATTGAATCCCACTTCTGCAACTGAGTTGTAAGCCACTTTTTTCAGTGATGTAACTTTGAATGGTTTCTAAACAAATAGTTGTAAGTCGGGGACTATCTATAAAGAGAGAGGGCTTTGACTCTATGGTCATTTCCACCATTTTAGCTTTTTTTTTTTACTTCTGCAGATGCAGCTGTTGTTGGTCAAATGATAGGCTGAATTAACATAAAACACTTGGCACGATACTTAAACTTGCCAATGTTCTGCATTTGCACAGTATATTGGATCATGAATAACCAAATGAGCAGATGATAGAAATGGTAAGCCACAAAAACTCAGCCTAGCATACTCAGCAAACGAGCTGCTCAGACTTTAACTGACCTGGTTGTGTATGTCATGTGAATCCACCTTCAATATAAGTTGGTGGCATACTCAGATATAAAAAATATAGAAAGAAGAGTCACCAGCTATCAAGAGAAAGCAAAGATCAGGGATTTGTTTAGAGCAGTGATTCTAAAACTATGAACAACAGGAGCGTCCATGAAGAAAGAAAATAATGTAATACTAATTATCATGAAGATAATGTTATCTTTTCCCCCCACGGATTGGCCTATTGCAGGGGAATATAATGTGATGAATGCAATGTCTTCTAAGTGAGCATAGTAAATTATTAGAAATACCTGAGGTTTTAATGCCCTTTGATATATAAATAACCTCCATCAGCCACAGGCTATGTTTAAAACAGCTTGCTTACACAGAAGTCAGCAAAAGCTTTCAATGATGATGGTAGTGTCCTGGAAAGCTTGGAAGCTTGGAAACTGCTGATTTAGAAGGTGCATGGGTTATTCCTGTTGTAAATTATTTACTGCAGGCTGCTTTAAATCTCTATAAGGAAAAGAACTGAAGTACTGTTCTAAAGAAATCATTGCTTTTAGAGTAATGACTGTTTTTTTTCCCCTCTCTCTCTCTCTTTCTCTCTGAATAAACTTTTGTATCCCGGTTCCACTATAATTGGTGATTAAAAAAGAACTTTAAAATGTGAATTGTTGGCTGGTAGAACAACTTGGTGTTTTTCTAATATTTTGAGGAGGAGACTTTTGGAAGTTCAATAAAAATGGGGCAGATTTTTTTTTATTATGGAAGTGGATGAAAGATAAATAAACTATGATAAGGATCAGTTGTTAAGTCATTTTGTTTTGCACATTCTTGAACTGGTGTGTTATGTAACTAATTTTGGAGGGAAAATTAGAGTGGGAAAAAGTTTGATGATCATTGGCTAACACACTTGGCAAGTAGCGATATAAGGAGAGCTGTTAGACTGTAAAGCTGCTGGATTCTCACTGTACATTAAAGAGTTGTTGTTCACTTCGACCTGTCTCCTGTCTCCTCATTCGCCCTATCTAACATGGTATGATTTGAATAAACACAAATTAGTTGGTTTAAGATATAAACGAAGCCAGGAACAGGTGAACCAGTTCACCTGCAACAGCTTTCTTGAACCTGATGTCCTTAACATGATTTCACTATAACTTCCATTTCTCCAACTAGCCCAACTAACAGTAGCTGTGCTAGTTAGGATTTATAATAGCGTGAATACATTTGGAAGACCTCAACATGGGGTCATGATATTTGGCATGGAACTCTTGTCAGCTTAATTAGGACCAACGTGGCAATCGCTGGTTCATTTTTATGTTCTTGTTGGAAGAATGTGCATTATAAATTTGATGAATAATCAAATACTTCAAACTATGATTTTTTTGATTTCAGTAGATGGCAGCACTTGGTTGATTTGGGCAGGATTGTGAAGTTAAGTAGGGTTCAGCCTGTTTCCTGTTAGGTGGGGGACTTGCAGGAAACTTTAGAGCTATAAAATTAAATTGGGAAGTCTTAAAAACATCCAGGAAAATAGCCAACTATTTCACCACTGTTGCCAAGAAAACAATATGGTTGTGTCTCTGAAATCACTGGGAATTGAATTTAATGTGAAAGAGATGTTATGTTTGGGCCAGTTTTTAGTATTTATTATAAACTATGTTTGTTTAAATAATTTTTTTCTCTTCTAACATCACAGAAAGCCTTTAGGGGTAAGCCCCATGGGGCTACAGTATGTACATGTGTCTATGTGTGTATTTATTATATATAGGGCACAATCACAAATCTTAGAGGGAAGTTGAAAATCGCTTAGCAAGGACTGGGATGTACAAAATGGCTACAGAAATGCTTGAAAGAAGGGAAAAAAACTGGAATGGAGATAGGGGATGAAGTAACTGGAATCTTAGGCAGAAACACTATAGGCAGGCCTGTCAAACTGGTGGGCCGTGGGCCAGATGTGTCATGTGCAGGCCACGCCCATCCCAGCTCCACAAATGGGGAAAACATTGCAAAATTATATTATTTTGTATCAGGGCTTTCCCAAGAAGCAGAAATCTTTCCCAAAATAGTCTCACTGAAATAGCAATAGCATTTATACTTAAATACCTTTCTGCAGTGCTTCACAGCACTCTCTGAGTGGTTTACAACATCAACATATTGTCCCTAACAATCTGGGTCCTCAGTTTACTGACCTTGGAAAGATGGAAGGCTGTCATCTGTGTGTCGGTCAGGATTGAATGCCTGACAGTGGTCAGAGTTAACCTGCCATTACTCTGCCACCATGGCTCGCTCTCTTCTCCTATTCTAGTTACAACTGCTACTGTTTCTTGGATTAATCAGTTGTGGGCTCCTACCCAATCGATACTGATTGCAGAATGATCTCATGTAATACTACATGGCTAATTTGACTTAACTACATGATGGCATGATTGAGGACAAAGTCAGTTCAGAATAAGGGACTAAATCATATGAAGAACAGTCGCAGGAACTGGGTATGTCTAGTTTACTGAAGAGAAGGATCAGAGTTGACATGACAGCAGTGTTCCAATATCTAAGGGGCTGCCCCAAAGAAGAGGGAGTCAACCTATTCTCCAAAGCATCTGAAGGCAGGACAAGAAGCAATGGATGGAAACTAATCAAGGAGAGAAGCAACTTAGAACTAAGGAGAAATGTCCTGACAATTAGAACAATTAATCAGTGGAACAACTTGCCTCCAGAAGTTATGGGTGCTCCAACCCTGGAGGTTTTCAAGAAGAGGTTGGATAACTGTTTATAATATAAACAGTCCTAATAATATAGAGGTTGGTATAGGCTTGAGCAGGGGGTTGGACTACAAGACCTCCAAAGTTCCTTCCAATTTTATTATTCTTTTATTTTCTTTAAGGCAGTGCTGCCTGAAAAGACACTTCAATCCCATTCCTGAAAAACCTAAATGTACGTCAATGTGTTTTTGACTCAATAAAGTATTTTTTATTCAATAAAGACATGATGGGTGTTTATCTACTTTAGATAGTCATATCTAAAGAACGTTTGAAATCCCAAGTCAATAAATATGAACTGGCTCTCCTGGTCCTGAGACATTCTCTTCTGCCACTTTTTCCACACAGTTATCCTGGAAGTATTTTGTTTAATTTTACTATTAGAAGTCATGGTTGAGGGATATCAATAAACGGTATAGTGGTTTATTTAGTGTTCCACTTGGATAAAATTGTACATCTTGCATTTGGTGCATTCATGCCAAGATTCCATCTGTTGTCTTTGAATAACGTACCAAACAGGCACATATTACAATGTCTTGTTCTGTATAAAAGATCAGTCAGTATCTGTTACTTTTTGTTTGAGCCACAAACAATAATTCTTTAGAATTATTTTTGAAAGCTTCACTTTCCATCACTTTCCTAGATTTCAGGCCTTGCCTGAAATCTAGGATTTCTATATACTTCTTGGTTAGATCTGCAGGTACTTGTCAAAACACCGTTCTTTGGCAATCTTCAAAGTCCTAGTTGCGATCCAGCAAATGTTGTATCTACTGGGGACAACAACATTGTTGTAACAACATTGCCAAAAAGGCATTAAGAGTTGTTAACCTAATCTTACATAGCTTCTTCTCTGGTAATGTTGTACTACTAACTAGAGCATACAAAACATTTGCTAGACCAATTCTTGAATACAGCTCATCTGTCTGGAACCCACACTGCATATCGGACATAAATACAATCGAGAGTCCAGAGATATTTTACGAGAAGAGTCCTCCATTCCTCTAACTGCAATAAAATACCTTATGCCACCAGACTCCAAATTTTGGGCTTAGACAATTTAGAACTAAGCCGACTTCAGTCTGACCTAAGCATAGTACATAAAATTATCTGCCACAATGTCCTTTCTGTCAATGACTACTTCAGCTTCAACCACAACAATACATGAGCAAATAATAGATACAAACTCAAGGTAAACCATTCCAAACTCGATTGCAGAAAATATGACTTCAGTAACAGAGTGGTCAATGCCTGGAATGCACTACCTGACTCTGTAGTTTCTTCCCCAAACCCCCAATACTTTAACCTTAAACTGTCTACTGTTGACCTCACCCCATTCCTAAGAGGTCTGTAAGGGGCGTGCATAAGTGCATCAGTGAACCAGTGTATTCAATTATGTTTATACCTTTACCTGTTATCTTATATATGCTTGACAAATAAACTTATGAATTATGAATTATGACTGAGGTGCGAACTAGATTGTGGCAGGCACAAACTAGCACTTGTGATGTTATCTTCATGATGCTGTAACGTAGGGCTTCTTAAATTTTTCAGTGCCATGACTTCCTAAAATGTTAAGCAAATTTCTGCAATAATTAAAAATGTCATTGGAGTTATGCAGACGAGAAATAAATACACCACTTATTTTTTAATAATTCGTTTTAATCTATGTATTGCAGTTTCTCAAAGACTGTAGTAACAAAACTCCCCACTGAATTTCTGCAAGGAAACTGTGGTGAACAAACTAGATCAAGATTCACCACTACTCATTGCCAGCAAGCTGGGGAAGCAAAATTTTCCACACTCCTTTGCTTATATGTCTGATCAGGTTTTCTTTTTTTAAGCAGAATCTCTCTCAAATTGCTTGTGACCTCCGGGGAGATCTCGAGTCCCAGCTTGAGAATTCCCTGTTGTAACATCTTTCCTCTTAACCTTAGCCAATTTTCATTTTTGGATGAATTTCTATCTATACGGTCCACATGTTTTAAAGTACCTTTTGCCTGCATTCAGATTTTCAGAAATACACTTAAAATGTTTAATGGAATGACCTAGAACTCGATGACTAAGCATCAGTTTTATATGGCGAGTTCTAAACCTAATCTAGGTTTAGTCTCTCGTTTCTTCCGTTAGAGCAGCCTTTATTGTATTGGTGTCTTTGAGATATATCGGTACTACAACACCAGAAATTCCCAGTCGTCATTTTGCAGTTCCCATCCATTTGGTAAGCAGCAGATTAAGTAAGGCCAGGTTACAGGCATCCGGGTAAGTGTAAGACAGCTTTATTCATATGCTGGTGTTTCATTAGGAAACTAGAAGTGTTAAGAGACTGAAATAGTTGGTAAATTGTGGTGGATTATACTGTAATTGCACACTGCAAATACATAAAAGGATATCTCACAGTAGAGACAGAGATTGCTTTTCTCCTATTTGTTTCAAACTGCAGAATGAAGGTCAAAGTACCGAAAAATAATTCTAGGAAAAAACCCAAAACTTTCCTAACAGTAAGAGCAGTTCAGTGATGAATCAAGTTACCAAGGTAAACCTCCTTCGTTACATATGTTCAGGGGGGAACTAAACTGTTCCTGATGGCAATGAATGGACTTCTGAATGGAGCACAGAATGGATCTTAATGACCCAAATAAGAAACTCCGGCACTGATTCTGTATAATCCTCAATAATAACATTTGTATAGGTTTTAGATTCTCAGTAATCATAGGCCATTATTGTTGCAACATACGAAGAAAAACAAATCCAAGGCCTGGTTTATATAGTAGAATATCCCATATTAAGCCATATCTGTGTGATGATTTATTTTGCTCTGAAATTACACATGGCACATCTTGCTAAATGGTTCACCCTACTAAATTATTCTAACAAACTGTTGATCTGTTATATAAACTATTAAATCTATGCTACATGAAGAATTCAAATGCAGTATTGCAGGCTGACTCTGCCCACAGTCAGAAGTTTGATCCTGACCAGCTCTAGGTTGACTCAGACTTTCATCCTTACGAGGTTGGCAAAATGAGGTCCCAGATTCTTGGGGGCGATAAGCTGACATTGTAAACTGCTGTCAAGCCCTGTGGAGTGGTGTACAAGTCTAAATACTATTTCTATAAGAGTCTCAAAAGTGTGTTCACTTTCTCCACCAGTTAATTTTTCAGCTTGTTTCAGCAGCTTTGGAGCTCATGGTTTTCTTTCAAACAACATAATTTACATGATACTGGCTACTTAGTACCTAAACATGTAAAAACCTAACTCTCTTAAGAAGGTCCAAAAGCTGGGAAGTTGGGAGGAAAGAGAAGAAGAGGATGGCCAGCATCAAGATGGAGGGACTCAATTAAAGTAATGATGGGTGTACTATTGAAAGACCAGGTTGGAGACATATCAACATGAAGAAAATCTATTTATGTGATCATTAGGAGTGAAAAAAACATAATCAACCAATCAGTCAATATCTAAAAAAGCAGATGGTTGTTAAGAATCAATAGTTCCTTGAATGTAGAGGCTTAAGGGTCTGACATCCATGCACATCATTTTAAAATATCTGCTGGTCTCCTAATGAGTTGTCACTGCCCAGCTTTCCATACCAGGTGGCTATGAAGCCATTGTATTTATATTATTACAATGTCCAGAAACAGACTATTGTTCCATAAATAGTGATTACTGAATGCCTGGCATTCATATAGAGAATCTGCCATACAAACATGGCTGCCAGGGGTCTCTTTACTCCCCAACCCTTATGAAGAGGATAGATGATTAAACTAAATGAAATAGACTTTCTCTAAATTGGTCTTAATCCCTCTCAGCTTCTGAACTTATTATTATAGATATCCCCTTATCTATTATTTTCAGTAATTCAGGAATCTTTGGATGATCTGCCTCCTCTAAATGCAGTATATTATTAACATTTACATTAGCAAACTTTGCCATTAACAGGATGGAAAGAACTTGATGTAATTTTCATAAGAGAGGAACAGATTCGTCCATCTGGCAGAGATGACGTTCCATGCTTAGTTCTTCAAATTCTCTTTGAATCTCAGTGTGGTCAACCATATTTACGCTGCTGAATGAAATTAACCACTTTTCCTTCCCATTTCTCTTTTCTTTAGAATTACATATTGTACATTTAGAAGTACAATATGACCACACACAACTTACTGAATCTGTCAGCTTCATTTTAGCCTGCCACGTAGCCAACCTCTGAATTCAGTTTAGTATTCATGATGCTATAAGAACCTAGAAAATGGGAAAACCATAATCACAGGTTAATCCTATTATGCAAACATGGACTTTGATTTTTCTAGGCTGCAGCTATCGAAGTACAGACACACCAGATGTTAACTGTTGATGGCTAAGAATGTGCTTCAGTTTACATTTTGATAAAAACTCCCAAATATTATACCATTCTTCCTAAATGTGACAAAACTTGAATTCTTTCATTTTAATGCAAGAGAATGCAAAAATTTGATACTCCTTCAACAGCTGCAGGTTTATTTCATGCCTTTCTCCAGGAGTGTAGAATAGATGGTCAAACACCAAACTCCAATGGGTCTATGTTAATGCAAGCAAGTGATAAGATGCATTGCTATGCCTTTTATAAAGTTGCTCAGGACTGCATCCTGGTTCATTTTATCTTCACAGCCACCTTGTGAAGTAGGCTAGGTGGATAGAAAACGACTGGCCCAAAGTTTCCCCATGGCTCAGATCAGGGATGGGCAACTATGACCCCTTTATTACCATGCTGGTTCAGGAATTGTGGGAGTTGAAGTCTACAGGTTATAAAGGAACTATAGTTGCCCACCTCTGGTACAGATGGTAATGTCTGGTGCCCACTCCAACCAGCAGCTCCTCAGAGGCCTTCTTGAAGTGCCTGTGAGATAAAGAGCTTTAAACGACCAGTTTCTTACTATCACATCAAACCATTGGCAGGCTCTGACAAAAGAGGGGAGAGTTGGAAACTCAAAAGCTGTAATGTTGTTCTGCAATAATCCCCTGCTTTTCAAAAGTTTGCATTGGCCAGAGAATCAACTGTCAGGGAGGCAGCATTATCTTATGGATACATTTCTAGCCAATGTGTACTTTGCTTTGCAATTAACAGCTTTTCAAAAGCTCTTTGATTAAGCTGCCTTTTATTTATTTATTTAGGTGGCAGGGGGAGCCCTGCTATTCACTGCCCATGCCAGCTGAGGTTACTCATCTCCCAACAGCTACCAAATAGGTTTGTAATTGTAAGGCTTGGCATTTAATTACACTCATTCTAAATACTTACATTTTTATCAATTAGTTAACAGGCTAGAGAGAGACTTATTGCTGGGGCCAGATCGTTTGGAAATTCCTGTGGCCTTTGTGAGAGCAAGAAGCAGGGTTTTGGGGAGGGGGGGAAAGCAATGTTAATATCTGTAATTAACCTCACGAGTCCTGGATTGTTCAATTAGACTGAACCCCTTCCATCAGCCGTATCGTCCATATGTCTTTTGTCAGATAGGCTTTTTAATGTAAAATGATAGTTTAGAAAATGAATAAATATTAGCATTAAAAATATTATAGATATATAGTGGAACGCCCTCACCTCAAGAGAGCTGTCAGGCTCATGTCTACCAGGCAATTTATTAATGCAAATAATTAATTCATAGCTTCCACCCACACTTCTGTTATACCAGGTTTCCTGTTATAAGGTATTAAGATTAAAAAAAGCTTCCACATTAAAAAAAATGCCCATATATTATAAGATATCAAGTTTGCTTATCTGTATTGTGCTAAATAAAATGTAGATGTGAGGATTGTGCAGTTTGCTAAGCCATAGACAAACCGTGGTTTTTAAACCACAATTAACTGGGTTCACATAACAGATTAAATCAAAACCAGAGACCAGAATGGGTTTTGACCTTTTTGGGGGGTGTTATCTGAACCTTGTCAGAATGTGAACATTTTCCTAAAACACCACCTAAAATGGAGAATCCCATTTAAAGCATATTTTCTAGTTATTACTACATTCATGTGTATCACCTGAAGCCCTACAATACATGTGCAGATCATGTGCAGTTGTCTCAAGGCCCTTGAACAGATGATCTTCAGAAATGTCACAAACCTATCCCAAATATTTTACCTGCATTCATACAACACACTTAATCTGATCACTAGATTAATCTAGTGTCTGAGTTTGCGCCTTGCATTGAACCGTAAACTACTATAAATTGCTAACACTGTAACACCAATGGTGTCTAGCTAAGCATGTTGTGGGAATATTACCCTTGAGCACAAATGATTTATAATAGTAATATCAAGCATTATAAGATGCAAACCACAAATAGAATAGAATAGAATAGAATAGAATAGAATAGAATAGAATAGAATAGAATAGAATAGAATAGAATTCTTTATTGGCCAAGTGTGATTGGACACACAAGAAATTTGTCTTGGTGCATACGCTCTCAGTGTCCATAAAAGAAAAGATACGTTCATCAAGAATCATAAAATACAACATTTAATGATAGTCATAGGGAAACAGTCAATATAAATCTTAAGGATACCAGCAACAAGGTTATAGTCATACAGTCATAAGTGGGAGGAGATTGGTGATAGGAACGATGAGAAGATTAATAGTAGTGCAGACTTAGTAAATAGTCTGACAGTGTTGAGGGAATTATTTGTTTACCAGACAAATAGTTTAGCAGGCATTCAGGAAAAAACTGTTCTTGTGTCTAATTGTTCTGGTGTGCAGTGCTCTATAGCGCCATTTTGAAGGTAGGAATTGAAACAGTTTATGTCCAGGATGCGAGGGGTCTGTAAATATTTTCACAGCCCTCTTTTTGACTCATGCAGTATACAGGTCCTCAATGGAAGGCAGGTTGGTAGTAATTGTTTTTTCTGCAGTTCTAATTATCCTCTGAAGTCTGTGTCTGTCTTGTTGGGTTGTAGAACCAAAATTTGCATCCTCAAAGAAGCAAATGTCTTTGAGGTTCACAGGTAACTTCTTATCTGGGAGATTCAACAGTCACATGAGTGAGGAACTTGTGGCTTATATGCTGTAGAGGCAAATGCCCCATGTGAGTCACTTGGACTGTGAAGAAATTGGCTCTTGATCGTCCTTCTCACCCTGGACAACAGGATCAGCCTTCATGGCTCCAGCATGTTCTGCTTTGATCTTCATTCTGATCTAAACATCTCTGCGATGTCTTGGTGCATCTTGGGATGGTCCTGATAGCCGCCTCTCCTTCTGTAGCTCTCCTCATCTATTCATTTTTTGCTGTCCTGCTACTCTTGTTACCCAGCTACTAGCATGGAGTGCCTCTGAACATAAATTTCACCGTGACCCCACTAACCAATCTCAGCTCCACTTCCTAGCTATGCTTCTGTTTCAATTATGATGAAGCAGGGAGCAACCTGACAGAGATTATATGAACATAACAAGTCAATTACGTGAGACATTTTCCCCTATGCTAATCCAGGCTTCCCTCCACAGCAATGGATGAAGATGTTTCTATTTTCTCCTGGGGCATTTGGATAGCTCCATAGCCCTAGACTAATCATAGTCAGAAAATCCCAGATGATTGGATGTACTTTTGTTTTTCTTTCTTAGTTTTTAGAACCATTGTGGCTGAAATAACAGACCCTGCTGTCTGCTAGGATGGCTTTGAATCTCACTTTACTAGCTGACTAGTCCCAATCTCTCCCGTGATAAGAGATTCTTTTTATATAAATCACAATAATTATTGCCACATCTGCAGCTATACAAAACTATATTCAAATTTTAATGCAAATCCTTAAGCCATTTCTTCTCTAGGTGAACAATATTTCTCACAGTGTTTCCATCCACGACATTCCTAGATGCTCTGCTGAAGCGCTGCATCCCATTTGGAGCACAGCTACTGCTGAGATATTGGAAAATTGTTCAGTTGTCTAGGCTTCCCTTGCCAATTTTTGGTCTTCAGGTGCCTATATTCTGACATTGTGACATAGGATTTGGTGGGAACAGAAGAAAGAATCTTCAGTTTGCTCATGCATTTGGATAATTATCCTGCTCGTATAGTATTATGTTAGTGTAGCATAGTGGTAGACCAAAATGGCAATGTTTAATCACAGCTAAATTGGGAATTCAGAATCAGTACTGCAATACATTCCTCCTTCTGGCAAACCCTCATGAACATTTGTCTCTGAAATATATGTTGCTGAATATATATTTCAGGTAACTGAAGACAAGCTATGAACAATTCATTAGAAGTTAAATACATGCCTAATGTGAAGTTCCACAATGAGTTTTAGCAACAGAGGTTTCCGACAGTCACTCTTTTAAAATAATCTACGAGTGCAAAAATGGCCTCCTCTTCTCTCTCTCCCCTCTCTTGTATCCCAATGAGAAAGTTTAATTTTAGACTAAATCTTGGTTTATACGGCAGAAAAACAGTCTGTCTTGGGATAGAATGGATCTTTAGCCTCACCTTACTACTATTTCTTCTACAACTTTCTAACTTCAGACCTAACCAACCCCAGAAGCTGGCCTCCTACAATAGGACCTGTTCTTTTAAAGTTGGATGTTTCCCTCCACTTACAATAGTGGGAATTCAACATATGTTTTGGTAATTTTGACACTATTCCATAGGCTGGAACTTGGTGCTCTAAGCTTTTTAAAGAAGTTTTGATCTTTTCTCTAGAGAAGTATTGTTTTATGCCAAACATTTGTTTAATAAGCTGCAGTGCCAGTGGCTATAGCACCAGGTTGAACATGCTGTGGTTCCAGGGTTTCAGATGCACATTGTATATGGTCCTTTAAGAATAGTCTTCTGGAATTCAGCTCTGTTTCACTAAGCAATGGGCGCAGTAGATCTAGATCTAAATAAATAAGTTGAGAAATTGGAATACCTAATCAGTTAAAAGACAGAAGACTCCA
This sequence comes from Ptyas mucosa, assembly GCA_012654045.1. NCBI lineage: Eukaryota > Metazoa > Chordata > Lepidosauria > Squamata > Colubridae > Ptyas > Ptyas mucosa. Next base: position 78,015,899 of record WNWU01000001.1, read on the forward strand.
AAACAGAGTAAAAGTAAAACATGGAAATCAGGACATGTGACAACAAGGTGAAACTGATACAAAGATTGCTTCAACATCTAGCTACTCTTGAATGGAAAATCGTATGCCTCAATCTCAAAACCCCTACTCAGATTCAGATGATGCTCACTTAAGCTTCTGATCACTGTCCTGCATAGGAGTAAGTGGGTTATATGATGGTTTACTACTGGTATGTGAAATGGAATGTGAGTTAGATGGGCCTAGGTCTGATTTAGCAAAATTATTGGGGAGGATAGCTATGGCAAATCTAGATAGCATACTAAAAAGCAGAGACATCACTCTGCCATCAAAGGTGCATATAGTCAAGGCTATGGTTTCCCCTGTTGCAATGTATGGCTGTGAAAGTTGGACCATAAGGATGGTTGAGCATCAAAGAATTGAGGCCTTTGAACCATGGTGCTGGAGAAGACTCCTGCAAGTCCCTTGGACTGCAGGGCGATCAAATTTTCCCACAAAGCCAAGTGCTTCTGTGTTTTAGTCTGTTTACTCATGAACTTTCTGAAGTTGTGAAGGCTTAGCGGGCAATTCTTGGTTATAGTGATGGACTCACTTGCCTGGCTTTCAGGGACTCCTAGTATAGTTTCTTCACAGATCCTTCTCAGCAGTAGTGGGTTTCAAATGTTTTTATTACTAGTTCTGTGGGAGTGGCTTGGTGGGCGTAGCTTGGTGGACGTAGCTTGGTGGACGTGGCAGGGGAAGAATACTGTAAAATCTCCATTCCCTCCCCAATCCAGGGAAAGGATACTACAAAATGCCCATTTCCTCCTGATCAGCTGGGACTTGGGAGGCAGAAAATAGATGGGGGCAGGGCCAGTCAGAATTTTTACTACCGGTTCTCTGAACTACTCAAAATTTCCACTACTGGTTCTCCAGAACTGGTCAGAAACTGCTGAAACCCACCTCTGCTTCTCAAGCTCTACGAAATCTGCCTATCCTTTAGGAGATCTGTCCCTGGACATTGTAAACTATAAATGAAAAGACCCAAAGAAGAATTGGATGTTCCATTCAGAGGTTGAGAGACTCAAAGCTGTTTGGTCTGTTGATCTCCTAGGGACCCTAAGGAAACTATGGAAGGGTACAAATTAATTGTGACATCCCTTGATTAAACATTCTAGATTTTACACAGTCCTCTATTTCCCGCGTCATTTTTCAGAATTTAAAAAAATATAGAACCCAAATAACCAGATAGCCTTTGTTCTGTCCCTTTTTTCGTTTCTATTTTCTAAAAAAAATCTTGTTACTTTTCTTCTTTTTTTTCTTTTAAACAAAGCTGAAGAAGGAAAGGTATAAACTGTTGTGTAAAAATATGCAGAATATAATAGCACCCTTGCAAAGTGTGTTTTTCCAGCTTCTGGCTGTTTAAAAGAACTGTTGACTACTGGGAAGCAAAGAGCAAATTTTCAAGAAAGGGCACGACACAATAGAGCTGTGATTATTAGATGGAACGATTGGGCTTTTTAATGGCAGGAACTTTACAGTCATTTTCAAATGTGATTTTATAATTGTAATAATAAAAAATAATAAGAGTGTGAGGATAATAATAATAATTCTGACAATATTTTTAAAAGTCGCTCCTTCCTTCCCTCCACATTTAATTCAGCGCAGAAAACCAGTCTAGTGAACAACCGGGAAAAGCAGCTGGGCACATTGCATGTTCCTCTTTTGTAATTGCAAAGATGTTTCTGAGTTTTTATTGAGAGGGTCAGCAATTAATATCTGTGCATCCTCTGTCAATAGGATGCTCTGGGTAGCACTCCATAAAGACACCCTTTGTCTCTTTAATAATGAGGCAGACAGTTCAAGCTGTACAATGTCCAAGTTCCAGACAGGTGGAATAAGGAGGTGGCATCTGTCTAAATATTGAATGCCACGCTTCCCCCATCTGCTATGATAACAGAGCGAGGCTGTTTGGCTTCAGTTTATCCCATTCTGCGTGCAACTAGCCAGCCATATGCCCCATAGGCTCCACGTGCCACCAGAGCAACACAGCTACTGAAGCAGCCTTGGAGCTGGTAACCGAACAAGTCGGGGGAGAAAAAGAAGCTGGGAAGGGGAGGGGGTAGGTTCAAAGGTCAGGCACGTGCTGGAATCAGCAGGTGACACTCAATACAGCTACTGAGTTGTCCTGAAAGGACCAATAGGACAGAGGCCTTCAAAGTCAATTGCCAGAATGAAGTGAGCTGCCAATCAAATTTTCCAACCACATACCTTCCAGGCTAGTCAAATAAGAAGATTTAGCGCACATGGCAGCTCTTCATTTATAATCCTGACTTAGCCCAGCATGGCTTAGTTCTGTTGACAGATGATGGGCACCAGCCAGCTGGGGTGGATCTTAGACAAACTAGCACTGTAAAATTAAAATTAAATTAGTGCCACACTTGGGCACATTAGTTAGGCAACAGTTATGCAATCTGTTCAAGAGTCATCTTCAGTGTCAATAATGATCTAAACAGATGCAGTTTATTTATTTATTTATTTATTTAGCCAGCTAGCTAGCTGTCTGGGAGGAAGTATAAAGTATTTGCAGATTCTCATTTTATCTCCACTTTATCAACTATCATTAAAAAAAAATCAGTCTGGTATTTGGGGGAGCTTCCAATGTCCAAGCTTTCAATAGTACCCCTCATACCTGTAACATTCAAGATGGCTTCCTTTTCTTTCTTTAATCAGGAAATAAGATTCATTAACAAGAGATCATCACTTCATTTACTCCCCTTTCAAATCTATTTGGCATAAAGCCTTATATTTATTGGTTGGTAAAAGTTTGGTTTCAAAATTTATTTCCCACATTTCTTATAGATCCTCCCCAAAAACCAAAACAAAGAAAAAAAGGAAACAAAATAAACCCACTCCTCTATTTAAATCTGCAAATGTTTCTGTTATTATTTAATGACCAGATGTTCTGATGAAGTATAAAGGATGCCACGTGGGGTGGGATGAGGTAGGACTGCAAATGTTTGGGACAAAAGCATAGCTGCCTTTTGTGTAGCTGCTTAATCTGTTAATCGTGCTGCTGATGTCTGCCGTGGGGTAAAAATAAAGCAATAAATCTTGGGCTACGTATGGAGGCCCTGATCTAAATGCATTTCCAATGTTGTCCATAAAATTAAAAAGGGTACTCTGTGCTGCAATATAGCTACCTAGTTCAAAAGATGTGCTATACAATAATATTAATATATAGTATTGTCCTATACAATAAGCACTATCTCTCAAAAAATAACAAGATTAAAGGGTGGGTGGGGTCAGGGCGATGCTTAGCCCTATTCCTGATCTTTGCTACCATGCTTAACTAATAGTCTGCACTGCTCTACACAGTATGTGCACCGGATGTGCACCTATGTCATCTGGTCCTTAAATGTAGAGAAAAGTATTTATGTATTTTACTATTTGGTAACAAATTTGGAATCCGCTTACCATGACCATTACAACATCCATGATGATACAGTTTCTGAGTATTATGGGAGGTCAAGATGGTAATGATGAATGTATTTTTATGATGACTATGATCATGATTTATCACTTATAGCTTTTATGTACACTGAGAGCTTATGCCCTGAAGGCAAATCCCTTGTGTGTCCAATTATACTTGGCCAATAAAGAATTCTATTCTAAACTAGCTGATGACCTGATTGCTGAAATTGGTTCAGATCACTGCCAATTACTTTCACCAGGTGGGCCTTACTGTGAAGCCCTGAAAAGTCAAACCAAAGCACTACTGCAGGGGTGGGATCTACTTACCTTTACTACCGGTTCGCAACAGGGCCGTGCACGCAGAAGTGTTCTGATGACATCAGGATCGGTAGGCGGAGCCTCCCACAGGTTTTACTACTGATTCTATAGAACTGGTCTGAACCGGGGGCAACCCACTACTGCACTACTGGCTTTGCAATCTACATACATCAGGTTGCTCTGGCCACTCCTTTTGTATAACTAAAGCACAGTCTCACAACATACAGAGAAATGAGATTCCTACATCCCACTAAACCACAGTGTGCTTCATCATGTTTTATTCAACCAATTTGTGCAACATGCTAAGCCTTGTATCCCAATTTATAAGTTGTAATGGTTAAGTTCACATAACATATTAAGTCAAAAACAAGCCACACTGTAGTTTAGGGCAGGGAGAAGCCTGTAGTAATCCAGATATTGATGTTTCCTAGCAGGCTTCACCATTAGATATGCATGCTAGGGATACTCAGAATTATGAATTGTAAATTGGGACCATCTATAATGCTGATAGTTGCCTACTCTGCAGTTGATGGAAGAGAACTCCTTTTTAAAGTGGTCCAAAGTAACTTAAACCTCAAAAGCATCAGAATGGAAAGCAGGGTCTCAAAACTATCCAGCAAAAGTGGTTGTTCAACAAACCAAGCAGTGACATTGGCCATTTAGTGATCTTCCCCACTGGGGTATTTATTAAACATTTTGAAACGCATTGTTCACTTTTGACAATAAGAGATGGCCCTTGCCATTTCCTAGCCTTCATGGTCTGGGAAGCAGAAGTTCTACCATTAACTGTAAAAGTTCAGGAATGTCTGCAGGGTATATAAAAAAATCAATATGGTATCCATGGCAGTGCAACTGAAATCTGGCCTGATTCTTATATGTATCACATAAAGAGAAAGTATGATTCTTGTAAGAAACATGTTAGCAGATAGGCTGATTTCTCAATTGGATGAATAGAAAACAGACAGAAGGAAAGAGGATGCTGAAGCTGCTTGGCAGAGTGAAGAAAACTATATTATAGAACACAATTTCTCATCCTCGGCAACTTTAAGATGTGAGGACTTCAATTCCCAGAATACCCCAGCATGCTAATGGGGGAATTCTGGCATTGAAGGTTGAGAATCTCTCTCTCTCTCTCTCTCTCTCTCTCTCTCTCTATCTCCCTCCCTCCCTCCCTCCCTCCCTCCCTCTCTCCCCCCCCCCACTCTCTCCCTCTCTCTCTCTCTCTCTCTCTCTCTCTCTCTCTCTCTCTCAACATGGATGAGAAAAATGTATATATGAGATCCTGAAAAAAAAATGAGGTTAGAGAAAGATATTGCATATACTATTGTGCAGAGAAAGGAAAAGTCAGTTGAAAAGAATTAAGTCAAAGAGAGCAAGGCTTGTTTAAGATGAAAAGAAATGGAAAAATGCAATTATTTCTAAGGAACATTTAAAAAAATGTTTTGGAAGTGGATGAAAAGGATTGAACAAGGACTCTCTAGTGATGAAATTATTTGAGATGAAACTTAAATGAGGGATTCCCAAGAGGAGTAATTTAAAGATATATAGTGGGAATTGTAATGAATGCTATGTTAGTATTCAAGCAAATAAATGGTGTGAGAAGATTGACAAAATTATTAATATGATAAGAGTATTTAAATTATTTATTATGTATATATTATATATTATTACATATCTGATACACTTTTCCTAGTACCAATAGAAGAGAATTTTTGTAGCTCACGGTTGAATCCTTAGTGTGGTCTGAGTTTTGTGGTTTCTGTGCAATACTAAAGATGTTTTATTTAATTGGGTAATGAAACATCTGCAGGAAAACAGCAAAGTTCAGAAAACATCAAGGACCCTATTATTTCTACTGTTTGTCCCATTAAGTTCTAGGATCCACTTGTTTGCCATTCATATGGCAAAGTTATCAATGCCTGGTGGAATGAATTGTGTTTTTCAGCTGATTTCTCAAAGTATCTATGGAGCTAAGAGGAAGAAGTGGCCCAAAGCCACCCATTTGGCTTCTGTGCTCAAGGGAAAGGTGAAAATTTGGGGCATCCTTCTCCTGGTCCAGCATCTTAAGCATCACTCCATACTGGTACTCTCTTATGGTATTTAATACTTTATATATTTAAGAATTTTAAATAATTATATTGTATGCATAGTGTGCTTCTTTTAAGCCATTTAGATTGAAACTGTATAGAAGCATTCATAATTTTAAAAAAGTAATAAAAATAGTAAGGGATGGCCTGTGTAACCAAAGAAATGATAAAATATGGGCATAATTTATTTATGAAGTTCTGCAAATGCTTGAATAATGTGTCCAATAAAAAGGGTACCCAAAGGGATACCATATCCAATTTGGAAAATGCAGCGCAACTTCATGCCATGTCTTAATCAGAGTTTGCTCTTCAACAGGTCATGTATCAATGTAAGAAAGAAAGTATATTTTATGCAGGTTGATTTAGAGAAAGTGCAGAATAAAGTGAAGAAGCTGAAGAAGCTTCTTGGATGAGAGGCGAAACTTCTTCAAAGAAAAACCCGAAAGTCCAGTTGCCTCTTGAAAAAGCACCTTTGGGACAATAAAGTGAATAGATTTGAATTATGGAATGTTTGCTTATCAAATGATTCAACACTGAGCAGAGAATGAAGCAAGCATGGGTGGTGTCTGCTTGGCTATTTAATGTATTTGTTAGTAAAGATGTAAGGCAGGCCTGTGATGACAATAGAAACGTGTTGGTTGGGAAAATGAAGGTATATGTTTGTTTCTATGAAAAGGATTGTATATTGTTAAGAAGTTTCATTTCATTTTAATGATTTATAAAACCATCCATCTCTCAGCAGTAAGTCTGGGTACCTTACAAAAATGGAAACCACCCCACAATGTATAACCCATGACATCTTGTTTAAAATAAACCCCACCCCACAAACAAAAACAAACCACCAGCAGAATTTACTTAACCTCCTAGCCCAAATCCCTGGGAAACAGCCAGATCTTTAGAGCCTTACAAAAAGTTAACTGAGTTATTATGTCCATCCAGTTTACAGCTAATGTTAGGTACAAGTAGTCCTCAACCTACAACCACAATTGAGCCTGAGTCAAGGTTGACTCAGCCTTCCATCCTTCCGAGGTAGGAAAAATGAGGCCCCGGTTTGTGGGGGCAATAAGCTGACTTTGTATAAAATAGAACATCACTTAGGGGGGCCAAAAAAGCTCTACTAAGCAGGTATATACAAAAGTATGAAGGCTATTGCTTAAAAGCATTGTAAGCCGCCCTGAGTCTCTGGAGAAGGGCGGCATATAAATCAAACTAATAAATAAATAAATAAAGAAATAATAAACTTAACTTTCCTCAGTGGTGGGTTCTCTGCCCTAATGACCAGCTGGGTGGGTGTGGCCATGGTGGGCGTGGTCAGGGGGTATGACAGGCAGCATTCAGCCTCCTGCACCCCCCTGGGAGCAAAAAACAAGTCGTGGGGGGGGGGCGCTGGCCTCCTGTGCCCCATTTTGGGCCTAGTAGGCCTCCTTGCAGCCTCCTGGGAGCAAAAACGGGCCACGGGATTACTTCTGGAAGGGTCGAGAAGGGGAGGGGTGGGGCAGCCAGCAATTTAACAACTGGTTCTGCCAAAGTGGTGTGAACCGGTTGAATCCCACCACTGACTTTGCCCCATTTTACGACCTTTCTTGCCACAGTTATGAAGCGAATGACTGCAATTATTAAGTTAGTAATGCAGTTGTTAAGTGAATTTGGCTTCCCCGTTGACTTTGCTTGTCAGAAGGTCGCAAAAGGGGAATCACACTACTCTGGGATGCTACAACCATCATAAATATGAGTCAGTTGGCAAGTGTCAGAATTTTGATAGAATTTTGATCACATGACCATGGGAATGCTGCAACGGTCACAACTGTGGAAAAACAGTCATAAGTCACTTTGTTCAGTGCTGTTGTAACTTTGAACAGTCACTGAATGAACTGTTGTAAGTCAAGGACTATCTGTATATTATCTGATCAACAAGTTATAGAGACTGAAGTAGTGAAAAATAAATTGAACAATTATAAGGTGTGGCGTTCTTGGTGCTCTCTAAGCTTCCTTACAGACCTTCCATTGTCCACCTAAGTAATAGGATCAATGTCAGAGTTTCAGTATCTAATTGGGTAATGAAGGTTCTGTAGCAATTAGCCACGCTCAGAGGGCACCAAGAACAGTTCAACCCTGAGCCGCATATATTCTTTTCTATTGGAACAAAATGCAATAAATGGGGATAAATTAAAAACAAAAATAAATTAGTGTACCTTTGTCAAGTGATTATTGAAACTGGTAAAAATAGATAGAGAATATTTTAAGATGTGCATGCAATCAGGAGAAAGTAATGAATGGTTTATAATATGTTAAGAGGAAATTGTATTTGTTAGAAGAAACAAAAATGGTTGACAAGGTGAGAGACAAAAAGGATAAGTGTAAAAAATGGAAAGAGGAGCTGATAACGAGCAGAATACCAGCAAACAGCCGAAATCATAAACAGAGGGATAGAATCAAGATCACGTGAAGTGTTAATACCACTTTATAATCCCTTGGTAAGGCCACACTTGGAATACTGCATTCAGTTTTGGTTGTCACAATGTAAAAAAGATGTTGAGACTCTAGAAAGAGTGCAGAGAAGAGCAACAAAGATGATTAGGGGACTGAAGGCTAAAACATATGAAGAATGGTTGCAGGAACTGGGTATGTCTGAGATGCCTTGGGCAGCGGGTTGGTCTAGAAAATTTCCAGGGTCCCTTCCAACTCTATGATGCTATGAATTATGGAGTCTGTGGTACTCTCCAAGCTTGACTGTCTGCGTGCAGACATTTCATTACACAGTTATGTAACTTCGTCATTGTTGGTAACTGGGCTTTGTTCCATATTTGTATACAGTAGCTTGCCCTGCCAGTGATGATGTGGTTTTCTCCTCAATAGTTCCTTGTTTTCTCCTTGTTTGTTTATTTCATGTTCATCCTTGCCTACCTAGTATTGGCTGCTAGAGAAGAGACATTCTGGCCCTTTTGTTTTCTTTTTAGCTTTTTTTGAAAAATTCTCATTTAAATGGCTTGTAAATGTGATTCATCAGTGCATCTACTGATGCTGATTTGTCTGAATGCCAATCTTCCAGGAATTCCCTAACATTTTTGGATTTGGCTTGGTCCAGAATGCTCAGTTTCCCAGCTGAAACTATGGTTGAGCCTGTCCATATCTTTTGAGATTAAAGAGTTTTCATCATATCTTCTAAGTGCTAGTGATGTTCATGAATGCCCAACATACCCGAACTAATAAATACACTAAAATAGATTATTGCAGGAAAGCAGAATCTGATAACAACATGAGGTGGTCCTACTTTGGGTTGACCCAACATGTCTACTTTCTATTCTTCTTAGGAGGTTCCAAGCAGGGATGAAATCCAAAATTTTTCCCTACCAGTTCTGTGGGCGTGGCTTGGTGGGCATGGCAGGGGAAGGATATTGCAAAATCTCTATTCCCACCCCACTCTGGGGCCAGCCAGAGGTGGTATTTGCTGGTTCTCTGAACTACTCAAAATTTCCACTACCGGTTCTCCAGAACCTGTTAGAGCCTATTGGATTTCACCCCTGGTTCCAAGCCAGTCCTTTCTACTGATACCAGCATCTTCTAACATAAACAATGTCCTTTTTTGTACCCTTATATTGACTCCCTTCACACCAGAGGAGAAAACAACAACAACAATAACCTGCTTTTTTGTTGTCTGTCTCCTTCCCCTCCAGGGCCATCACCAGTTTCAGTTTATCTACTTTGTCTCATATAAGTCAGAATAGAATATTATTTATTCCTCACACTATAAAGCACTGAACAAAGAACGTTGAAGCTTAGAACACATCCACTGTCCCCAGCATATCAGCAGTTTACTTTGGTTTTCTAATGCATGATCAAAGGCTGTAAATATAGTCTAAACAGCATGAAATAATCACTAGGTGTACAATACAAACTGATTTTTAAAATGCGCACACACAAAACAATATAAAACCCACTAAGCAAAACCCTACAACCAACCAATGCCTTTATGCAAGAAGTGAATGCAAACTAATTTTATGATGCGCAGTCAAACAAAGCTGGTGGTATGGAAATTAGGGTTAAGAAGCTAACCTCCCTCCTACTTCTTCTTTGAAGATTCTTTCCTACTAGGGGAGAAGGTAATGAAAATATTTTACCTCCCCACTAATAATAGGGAAGGGCATTGAGCCAAAAAAAAAAATAGAATAATCCAAAAGAATAACCCTTGAATGAAACATACTTTTGCACAATTATAATAAAGAAAACGCTGTTGTTGTTTTTCTGCAACATATTCAGAAATGAACAATTCTATTACAATTGTCTTGAAATGCAAACCTCTGACTACATATTCTGTTGTAGCATAGAAAAATTAAGTGCATTCTTTGCAGAAGTCAATTTCTGATATCATTTTTGGATGGGAGAAGAAAGAGAACCTTTTTAGTCCGTATGGAAGCCAGTCATGCCTGCTGCCACTGAGGCTTAGATACAAAAGACGTTTTAATATAATATGCACCATATAGTCTCATTCATCCAGAATTGTTCTCCATTTTCCAATCCTGCATCTATAATTACATTTCTGATATCTGTATTTAAAAGTTTCCTCATTGTCTCAGAGTAAATACTGCATGTTCAAGATCCTTCTTTGCTACCTACTGCTTGCAGACTAGTAACATCTTGAATAGTCACATAGAGTTGGCTTTCTCTCATTGTATTACATTTTGCGAAAGCATCTCAGTTTGTTTGCAAGTCATCTCACTTCTTCCTTCCCAACACTGCCAACTGATGGCCCTTTTCCTTCCCCTCTTAGCCAAACTCATATCTGTTTCCTAATTACTCTTTGTCTGGATTACTGTAGCTGCTTATCCGCCATGAATTTGTTCTTGTCTCTTACAGACTACATAAATAATCTGCAGGATGACTTGTCTCTAACCTGGCCTTTCAGTTAGTAAAATGTTGCACCCATTGCCAGTGCAATCAAGTCCATTGCTTCTGGTCATCTTCTTTTTCTTCCATTTTTCCCAGTATCACAGAATTCTCAAGAAAGCTAAGTCTTTGCATAATGTGTCCAAAATGTGATAATCTGAGCCTTGTCATTTGTGCCCTGTGTGAGAACTTTGAACAAATGATCCATTTGTTTCCTTCGCTCTCCATGATATTCTCAAAAGCTTTTTCCAACTTCCAACTTCTTCCAACTGATCGATACTGGTAGTCCTTGACTTACTACCTATTGTTTAGTAATCAATGTTCTAATCAGGGGTGAAATGTAAAAGTTGTTACTACTGGTTCTGTGGGCGTGGCTTGGTGGTGGTGGTGTAATGTGACTGGGTGGGCGTGGCCAACTTTTTTTTTAACTTTTCAAAGTATTTTTTCTACAACCTCTTCAGCCGAAGAGGTTGCAGAAAGAAATGCTTTGAAAAGCCTCTCTGATGATCAGGCAACTCAGCTGAGATCATCAGAGAGGCTTTTAAAGGCATTTTTTCCCTATAACTGCTTCGGCCGAAGAGGTTGCAGAAAGAAATGCTTTGAAAAGCCTCTGACGATCCCAGCTGAGCCGCGCGCTCATCAGAGGCTTTTTTTTTACTTTTAAAAGCATTTTTTTGGCGGAAGAGGTTGTAGAAAAAATGCTTTTAAAAGTAAAAAAAAAAGCCTCTGATGATCGTGCAGCTCAGCTAGGAATGGTGGGGGGGGGGGGGCAGGGATTTTGCTACTGGTTCTCCAAACCACCCGCTGCCATTGCTGCCAGATCGGGTGATCCAGTCCGAACCGGGAGCATTTCACCCCTGGTTCTAATGGACTTCTTTTAGGGACACTTATGACCTGGTTCAGAAATTCTGATAGCTACTCCCTCATGGTCACATGATTACATTTCTGAACCACCCGCAATTAGTCATTTGCAGTGCTCCATGGTCATATGACTACATAAGGAGCCTGAGTGGCGTAGCAGGCTAATGCCTCCTATTAAGGCAGCATTTAACATCCAGCTGCCTGCGATTACTGCGAGTTCTAATCTCACCAGGCTCAAGGTTGACTCAGCCTTCCATCCTTTCTAAGGTGGGTAAAATGAGGACCTGGTTTGTGGGGGCAATAAGCTGACTTTGTATAAATATACAAAAGTATGAAGGCTATTGCTTAATGCATTGTAAGCCGCCTGGAGTCTCCAGAGAAGGGCAGCATATAAATATAAATAAATTAAAAAAAATATATACAATGTTTATATAATTCTTTATAATGTTTTTGCCAAAAACCAGCATTTACAACCCCTAACAACAAATAGTTGGCTTAACAACTGTGATGTTTGCTTAACAACCAGCATAAAACAAAATCATAAAATTGGATTGACCACATGGTTTCATTACAGTCATAAATTGCAGAACTACCTGTATACTTTCTATTCTGGTTTTTCGACGTCCAGGTCTGTTTTCTCAGATTGTCACAATTTTAACCATTGTAGTTAGAGGCATGTGATGGTATCTCAGTATTTTTTCCAAGGATTTCATGGCTACTCTATGAAGTATCTAGACGATGATGGCAAATCTATGGCATGCGTGTCACAGGTGGCACATGGAGCCATATTGGTGGGCACACGAGTTCTGCTCTGGCGTGCATGTCGACCAGCTGATTTCTGGGCCTTCTGGACTCACCGGAAGTTGGGAAAAAGGCTGTTTCTGGCGTCCGGAGGACCTTGGGGGTGGGGGTGGGGAAGGCCCATTTTTCGCTCTCCCCAGGCTCCAGAGCCTTTCTAGGAGCCTGGGAAGAATGAAAACAGCCTCCCCCCCCTGGAGGCCCTCCGGAGGCCAGAAACGGCCCATTTGCCAACTTACGGTGGGACCAGAAGGCCTGTTTTTCACTCTCCGGAAGTCAGCAAACGGGCCATTTCCGGCCTCCAGAGGGCCTCCGGGGGGGGGAGGCCGTTTTCTCTCTCCCCAGGCTCCTAGAAAGGCTCTGGAGCCTGGGGAGAGTGAAAAACAGGCCTACCAGGCCCACCATGCAATCACATGTCAAAAGCAAGGGGAGTGCGGGAGGTTGCATGTGCATGTGAGGGGGGGTGCCTAGAATTATGGGTGTGGGCACGCACACACGCGACCCCTCCATGCACCTCCTGCTTTTGGCACGCGATGGCAAAAAAGTTAGCCATCACTGATCTAGACTGTGTTTGACTGCTTTCCTGTTGGTAGTCAATCCAAAAGCAGAAGCTATTCATCACTTCTATAATTTCTTTGTCAGTTTTAAGGCTGATTGATGTACCTGTTGTCATTTCTTTGGTCTTCTTTATATTTAATCTTAGTCCTCCTCTTGTCACTGTGTACCTGCCTTCCATTATTAGGGCTTGGAGATTATTTCTAGGAAGAAATAAAACATTAGGGCCCTTCCTTGCTACGGATAATAGGAACTAGCCATGAAACAACATGGCCACAGAAAAGTGATCAGGAATCAACTAACTAAAAATACAAAATATGAGAAACAGAGTTTCAAAGGAAGAGGATAGAGAGATCGCAAAGAGGCTGGCAAAGTAATGAAAGAGAGATTAGACATAAATAGTCAAGAGGTGAAAGGGAGTCAATTCTTAGCTTATCTTATAAATGGCAACTCAGCCCAGGTAGCAAGAAATCTGAGAAGAAGCATTTCAAATTATTCCAAAAGACTGTCTTAATAAATTCTCTATAAATGAAGGTTGAAAATCCTGTTGCAGTTTCCAAGATTCTATATTTGCTCCAAATCTTCTTAAATTTATTTTAAGTTTACATTACTTAAAGCATACATTACTGAAGTCTGCATAAGTTTTCCTTCACTGATCTTGCCCGACTGAGTGCAAACTGACATGGGCAAAAGGGAAAAAAGTAAAGGGATAATAGTCCTGGGAAAACTTAATACTGTGGCCTCCTTGGCGTTCTTTGAGCTTGGTTGTTTGCTTCCTGATATTTCATTACCTGCAGTGGTGGGATTCAAAATTTTTTACTACCAGTTCTGTGGGCATGGCTTGGTGGGCGTGGCGTGGCTTGGTGGGTGTGGCTTGGTGGGCATGGCAGGGAAAGGATCAGTGGTGGGATTCAAATAATTTAACAACCGGTTCTCTGCCCTAATGATTTCTTCCAGTTCACCAAACTGCTCAGAAAGTTAACAACCGGTTCTCCCGAAGTGGTGCAAACTGGCTGAATCCCACCACTGGGAAGGATACTGTAAAATCTCCATTCCCTCCCCACTCCAGGGGAAGGTTACTGCAAAATCCCATTTCCTCCTGATCAGCTGGGACTCGGGAGGCAGAGAATAAATGGGGGCGGGGCCAGTCAGAAATGGTGTTTACCAGTTCTCCAAACTACTCAAAATTTCCACTACCGGTTCTCCAGAACTGGTCAGAACCTGCTGAAACCCACCTCTGATTACAGGGTAACATCTTTAGACCCTGCGCTAGCACTGATGATATTCTCAAGTCGGACTATGAAACATCTGCAAGCAAACAACTGAGCTCAGAGAACACCAAGGATGCTACTGTTCAATCCTGAGCTACAGATATTCTCTTCTATTGAAATCTTAATATCTTTTCTACGGTTCATATTAAACAGACTAGTGTTGCAATTGCATTACTAAGATAAATGAATGAACAGCAGCAAATCAGATCGGGAAAAAGTTCCAATTCAGAAGAGACTGTATATCGGGGTGAAATCCAGGGTCTGACAGGTTCTGAAGAACCGGTAGCAGAAATTTTGAGTAGTTCGGAGAACTGGAAAATGCCGCCTCTGGCTGGCCCCAGAGTGGGGTGGAAATGGAGATTTTGCAATATCCTTCCCCTAGGAGTGGGGACGGAATGGAGATTTTGCAGTATCCTTCCCCTGCCACGCCCACCAAGCCACATCTACAGAACCAGTAGTAAAAAAAAAATTGAATTTCACCACTGCTGTATATAACAATTTAGCAACATTGTCCTCTGGATTTTTTTGAAGGACTCAGAAGTGCCTTTGGGGAGAGGAAAACAATAATCATGGCTAGCAGAGAATCATCCTAAATATGGAAACCAGTTCAGAATTCATTATCTGCAGTGCCTTCCTTGAATGTAGACAGTGGTTATGTAAGTACGTGATCTGGATCTGTGTCCAGCAATGAGAAAAACAAGGGGGGGGGGCAAGGAGAGGAGGAGTTGGCATGACCTCTCCTGTAGATGGAGCAGATGTGAAATGCAACAAGCGGTTACATAAAATGGAAGGAAACTTAATGAAATGGCTCCAAATGTGACAGCAATTCATGAAAAGATTAATTACCAAGAGTAAAGACAAACCGATGCCAGGAATTGATAGGATTGATGTGAGTATCCCAAATCCTGCTGTGCAACTGGGGCCAGAGAGTACAGCCTTAATCTGCAGGCCTATTGTTTTTCTCCATAGAAAGAACCAGATTCAGTGGCCGAAACAAGGAGGATTATGATTCTGTTTTTGTGGGAGAAGGAAAAAAGATTTGTAGAACTAAAATGACTTTGTTCCCAAAAATTCTTCTCGGAAATTGGTTAAGCCAACATTCACCAAGCATTTGGTGCATGCCAATATTTTTCAGATATTGCCTAAGGCGGGTGGTTGGTGAAAAGAAGTATCTTTAAAAGTGGTATTTGATGGAAATTCAGAGATAGAATTAGTCAGGTGAAAGCTTACAGGATTTCTCATCTGATGCATACATAAATGAAAGGAATCAGTATATCTCCAGAATATTCTTATTCACATATTCATTGCAAAATTTCAAGTTATAACACTGTAAACTTCAGAAAATGTAAATTAATATTTCATCCCTGTTTTGTAACAACTATTAGAGTCTTTCCCCCACTGGCTCAAAGTTCCCTCTACTCATCCTTGAGTAAGCACAAAAGAATATTGTGTGGTGGAGCAGTGGACTAAAGCGCTGTTAAAATAGCACTTAGCTGCCAGCTGCCTGCAATTACTGCAAGTTCGAATCTCACCAGGCTCAAGGTTGACTCAGCCTTCCATCCTTTCTAAGGTAGGTAAAATGAGGACCCAGATTGTGGGGGGCAATAAACTGACTTTGTATAAAATATACAAAAGTATGAAGGCTATTGCTTAACGCATTGTAAGCCACCCTGAGTCTCCGGAGAAGGGCGGCATATAAATCAAATTAAAATAAATAAATAAATATCAACTTCAAATCTCCTGTTCTCATTGCCAATCCCTATCCTCCTGTCTCAGCTTCCGAACTGTGTTCCACTTGCTTTAGAGAGGATGATTGGTTTTCTCCTCTGATTTTGCTGGGACTCCCTTCAGCTCATCACCAACTACCTATCTCTTAGAGCAGGGCTGTCAAACTTGCGTCGTCATGGCAGCATCACATGATGTATCAGGACTCCTCCCCCCTTTGCTAAACTGGGCATGGGTGTGGTCAGCACATGATGCATCCAGCCCATGGATCACGAGTTTGACAGCCCTGTCCTAGAGGACCACTGCTGGTGGGATCTGATGAACCTAGTGCTTTTTCCACCTGTTTTCCCCTAGATTATTTTATTTGCTTTTCCATTCAGTTCCAACATCACACAAGTTGCATAATACATAAACCAATGTTTTTCAAGTTGTTAATTTTAAGACGCTTTGATTTCCATTTCAAGAATTTTCCAGCCAGCTTCTGGAGAATTGAAGAGTTGAAGATTTTAAAGTTGACAAGTTTGAAAATCACCACTGTAAAAAACAAAACAAAACAGCACTAAAGAAGCTGAGTCACTAATGCAGGTTCTTGGGACAAAATCCTTTTATTTAGGATTTCTCTCCACTTTCTGTAGTTTCTCTGATACTGGGCCATCTGTGGGGAAAAATGGTATGATCAAAGTCAATGAATGCACCAAACTGGCAAGACTTCAGTTGCACAGCTGCAGACATCACTCCGACTATGTCATTCATCCTGTGGATTTTGCTATTACATTTTGTTCGTACAGTTACAGCAAGCTAGATTTTTCTAATGCTATTGTATTAATCCAATCAACTGTCAAAACACTAGTAATCCTTGCTTCAACCTGTTATTTACATTGAAATAATACCAAGCATGGTTGTCTACAGGGAGGGTGGTCAAAAAAGCCAATATGGCAGCCATAACCATACAGTCAAAGCCACATTCTTTTTTATGCATGTTGCTTATTTTCCCTAATACTACTTTGTGATTTTCTCAACTCTTTCCAGAAGTATAACAAGATGGTGGCAAAAAGGACTGACCAGAGATTCGAGGGAAGGCAGTATGCTTGCTCCAGCCTGAAATATCCATAAACACAAGTTTGATCAAGTTTGTTTCTTTTTTTTAACATCATCTTCTCTTAAAATATAAAAAAATAATCTCTTATTCCCTTATTTCAACTTTTATCTATAAGCAAGTCTTTAAAGCCTCCTCATTCAGTTCTGCTCAGTAAAAGTCCATTAAGGGTTGCCAGAGATAACATTGTATCCATTTTCATCTTGATCAATTAAACCAGTTTTATATTCCTTCCTTTTACTTTTAAGAATATTGACCTTTTTATATACCTTCACTTTACTTTTAACAATCTTGATCCTTAGTTAAATTTAAAATATTTTGTTGCATACTATATTGGTAAGTGCTTTAAACCCCCTGGAGAGCACTCTTTTGCAGGTTGTTCACAAGTAACAGCTACTAACAGAATTTGTGGATGATCTCAGTTGCCTCCTTGTATGCAGAGCAATTGCGAAGGGTTGGATCTTCATTCTGCTATAGTCATTGGCTCAACAGAACAGTCTTCAATTTGTCATTTCTTTCCCTGAAGTCCAGAAAGGAGATCAAACTCATTTCTGGTCACCCAACTTCACTTTTAAGGTGGTGAGTGGTGAAACAACAGATTTTACTGGCCTTGAAGCTGTTCTTGGATGGTATCAGGGAAACGTGTAAAAAATCCTTTTAATGTTGGTACAACTTATTATTACCTAAGGCAGTTTCCCTATTATGCTAGGGTTAGAATGTAATCTTTGGGATTGGGGATCATGCAAATGAAGTAGATAGAGAGACAGACAGTATTTGCCTTGGTCAGGAGGGAAAATGGGTATTGCAAATATACAATTATGCTGTAGTTAAATGCAAGTGTGCCGCTCCTCATAGAAAAGCATAATTTGTAGAGTGAATTAATAGCACTAATGCAATATTTCTAATGCCTATTAGAATAACTGGATGTAGGAATGATGATAGAGCTTTTAATACTCCTGTCCCAAGTAAACCATAGGGAAGAGTTATGGCCATGTACAGCATGATAGCAAAAGAGGTATACCATAGATGAAATCTACATTGCTTATTTGTTTTCAGAAAACAACTATCCTCTCTGATGTAAGAATTATTTCTTCGATCAGTGAAACATTAAGTTATGTATCCCCATCTCTGTCAGACTGTTAAGGAATTGCACAACAGATACCCAGATGTAGTTAGAGACGCTGACACAAATTTGTAGTCTTTTGTATAAATATATTTAATATTCAAATTTACAGTAGTCTTTGTCATCATCCAAAAAAGGAAGAACATAAGATAGTTAGGTACACAGGAATATCATGAGGTAAATCTAATACAGATTCAGAACACAGAGAAGAAAAAGGAGGGGGGGAAAAGGGAAAGTCCCCCTTTATACTTACAGCAACCAATCATAGCGTAGATCGGAGGTGGATTTCAGCAGGTTCTGACCAGTTCTGGAGAACCGGTAGTAAAAATTCTGACTGGACCCGCCCCATCTATTCTCTGCCTCCCAAGTCCCAGCTGATTGGGAGGAAATGGGGATTTTGCAGTATCCTTCCCCTGGAGTGGGGTGGGAATGAAGATTTTACAGTATCCTTCCCCTGCCATGCCCACCAAGCCATGCCACGCCCACCAAGCCACACCCACAGAACTGGTAGTAAAAAATTTGAAACCCCCACTGGCGTAGATGGCATCATACATGAATCAGCACTCTCCAACTTATCAACTACAACCTGTGTGTTCTGGCCTATTGTACACTTTACTGCTCAACCAACTAAATTCAATATTCTAACACAGACAATGTTAGAACTTGAAAAAAATAGATCAGAATGGAAGTGTTGGAACAAATCCATTAGGACTATAGATGCTGGAATCACATGCCCAGAGCTAAGATTTTCTGAGGGAAAAAATCAAGTCCTGTTTCTGCCCCAGGACTAATAGGCCTTTTTTTCCTGTTGTTATCACTACATTGATGCCTTTAATGATAGGATCCATTTGACAGGATTACATGTAGCTGTTACAGATAAAGAGAAGATGAGTTAGAGTGAAGGGTCATGGTATATCCC
Organism: Ptyas mucosa; assembly: GCA_012654045.1. Classification (NCBI taxonomy): domain Eukaryota; kingdom Metazoa; phylum Chordata; class Lepidosauria; order Squamata; family Colubridae; genus Ptyas; species Ptyas mucosa. Next base: position 78,034,986 of record WNWU01000001.1, read on the forward strand.
AAATAACAGCAAAAACATACTGTATATTCCTCATTTCCTCCTTATTACTTATCTTGCTCAAACTTTTTACCTAATCTTCGTAAAATACATAAATAGCAGAATATTATGTACTGTATGTTACAGGACAAGACAAAGGCTAAGTATAAGAGATAAATGTGAAGTGCTTCCAATATTCATTTTTTACATTTCAAAACAAAACTTCATAAAGGCATCAACTTTTTCATGGATATGAACAAGCTTGCATAATACTGATAATTCCACTAAAAGATCACAAATTTATTTCTATTGAAAGATGGAGAATCGCACCTGAACAGCTCTGAATGCTATATAGTCACATTTTCTTTTTATTCTTTACTAAATAACTAAATTAAACCTAAATTAAACATGATTCTGGTATATTTAATTTTAATTTCCCAATGTCAAATACTTAGCTACTCCTAAGTAATATTAAAAACATACTGTATGTATATTTTACAGCTGAGAATGATAGACTCTTACTGTGTTTTTAGTGGAATTCCTTTTTATTAGAACTTCTAACAATCCAGGACTAAAGACAGAGGCATCTGTCACAAGAAGGTGGAAGATATTAAAGAAAAGTCAAGCTAGTAGTCACAGCTATGTGATCAAAGCTCCACCTTTTTTTATTGCCTTCCCTTTTAACCTCCCACTGACTAGAGTGCTCAACTCCAGAATATATTTTCATTTTGATTAACAAGCATGCTTTTTGCAAAACCCCATTTTTTTTTGTTTTCTGCAAATTTTTTTATTACATTGGTTCCTATTGTGTGGAAAAGTGAGGTATATATTTAAATATTTATTTAAATAAATATTTAAGGAATAAATAAACATCCTGGACATAAATTGTTTCAGCTTCTACCCTCAAAAAGACGCAATAGGGGACTGCACACCAAAACAACTAGACACAAAGACAGTTTTCCTCCTGACTGCCATCACTCTGCTTAACAATTAATTCCCACAACACCGTCAACTTATTTACTAAGACTGAATTACTATTATTCTTCTCTTCCTTACTAGTATCGATCTCTCCCACTTATTACTATAACCATGTTGCTTGTATCTTTCAATTATATTGTTTTTATTTGTTTCCTAGTACGCTTGATAGTTTATTAGTAACCTTGACTATCACTAAGTGTTGTATTGTTTTATTCTTGATGAATGTATTTTATTCTTCTTATGTACACTGAGAGCATATACACCAAAGACAAATTCCTTGTGTGTCCAATCACACTTGGCCAAAAGAATTCTATTCTATTCTATTCTATTCTATTCTATTCTATTCTATTCTATTCTATTCTATTCTATTCTATTCTATTCTAAGGTAGCATGGCATGTTTAGGAATTTAGTGCTCTGACATCTTTCCCTCCCTTATTTAATGCAAACCCTGAAAAAATAATGGTTTAGTTTAGTTTAGTTTAGTTTAGTTTAATTAGATTTATATACCGCCCTACTCCCAAAAGACTCAGGGCAGTGAACAGACACAAGATAAAATACATAAATACAAAAGTTAAAACATAATTAAAACCAAATTAAACAATTTAGCCCACAACAGTTAAAAATCCCAATAATTTAAAACGAATTAAAATTTCACTTTAGAAAATTTAAAAGATCTTTAAAAGAAAGAAAAGGGGAGAAAGTTAGGCCAGGCCGGCTTGCTGGAATAGGAGAGTCTTAACAGCACGGAGGAAAGTATGCAGATCCGAGATCCTCTGTATCTCCGGGGGGAGCTCGTTCCAGATAGTAGGTGCCCCCACAGAGAAGGCCCTCTTCCTGGGGGCCGCCAGTTGACATTGTTTGGCCGATGGCACCCGGAGGAGCCCCTCTCTATGAGAGCGTACCGGCCGGTGGGAGGCTGTTTGTGGTAGTAGGCAGTCCCGTAAATAGCCAGGTCCTAAGCCATGGAGCGCTCTAAAGATGGTAACCAAGACCTTGAAGTGCACCCGGAAGACCACCGGGAGCCAGTGCAGCTCACGCAGGAGGGGTGTCACGTGGGAGCGCCATGTTACTTCCATAACCACCCGCGCGGCCACACTCTGCGCCCGCTGGAGCCTCCGGGTGCTCCCCAAGGGAAGCCCTGTGTAGAGAGCAGGAATGCAGTAAATTCAGAGAAAGACAGTTTTAATTGCAATTGTAAACATGTTTTTTTAAAAAAGCAGAGTTAGAAAAGACTCAAATATTATCCAGGCCAATCCCCTACTATTGCAGAAGACTTCGTTTCCAGTAATGAAGGAGAAGACTTTTGTTACAAAGCAGCTCTCAATCAATTTGTATCATCAATACTATATATTCTTTCTAAAATATAATTGAAATCCCTCTTAAAAAGCAGCTTGAGGCCAAACTGTTGGGACCAAAAACAAAACAACTTCATCAGGTATGTCACAGGCAGGCAACACTTTTGTGAATGGACGCTGTGTTCTTTTTCTTCCAAAGCGAACTGAGTTTAATTTACTTCTGCAGTAGGATTAGATGAACATATTTGATAAAACTTGGCTTCTGATAGTGCTTGTCATGAAGTTTCATAGAAGCCTTAGCTCTAAGCATAAGCTCTTCAAGATTGTGGGGTTATTCTTATACTAACACACTGCTAATAATTTCAGCCTGGTGCCAGGTGGATGCCAGTGAAGGAAACATAACAAGTCTTTTCAAAATCTGTCAATTAATATTTTTTTTGAAGTGAAGCCATTTCTTTGCTGTTGCAGAACAGCTTAACATCTTTGTTCAAAATAGCAGTTTTATTGTCAGGGAAGTCCAAGATATTGCACCATAGTAGCCAAACCTGTAATAAGCAGAACCCTGAGAGCACGAGGAGCGCCATTGCTTGCCGATGCAGATGGTTTCAGTTCCAAAGTCCTAGATTCAATCTCTAGGTTCATTTCTGAAAGAACATCAACTTTTATTGGAATTCAAAATAATAGAATTGGAAGGGACCTTCGAGGTCTTGTACTCCATCCCTTCTGCTGAAGCAGGAGTCCCTATACCCGTGATGGCGAACCTATGACACATGTGCCACAGGTGGCACACAGAGCCCTCTCTATGGGCACGCCAGCCGTCACCCCAGTCCAGCTCCAGCTTGCATGTGTGTGCGCCTCCCACAGGCCAGCTGGCCTTCGGGTCTCTGCTGTGCATGCATGGGGGTGGGGCGCATGCGGGGATGCGTGCGTGCATGTGCGGGGGCAGAGCACATGCGCAGAGGGTGCAGGTTGGTGCAGGAGGCTTTCCAGGCCCAAAATGGAGCACGGGGAGGGGTCTCGCATGGTTCTCCTGCATCCCGTTTTGGCTTCCAGGTTAGTGCAGATCTAAGCACCTTGTGGGCCAGATCCAGTCCCCAGGCCTTGAGTTTAACACCCTTGCATTAAGGGAAGTGAAATGGCAACTCAGTGGAAAGTGTGTAACTTAAAGAAACTTAAAATAACCCTACTTTCCTTCTATTTATATAAGATAGGACCATGATGGCGAACCTATGGCATGTGTGCCACAGGTGGCACACATAGCCATATTGGTGGGCACACGAGCTCAGCTCCGGCGTGGATGTGCGGGCCAGCCAGCTGGTTTTTGGGCCTTCTGGGCCGACCGGAAGTAGGGAAACAGGCTGTTTCCTGCCTCCAGAGGGCCTCGGGGCGGGGGCGGGCTCTCCCCAGGCTCCTAAAAAGCCTCTGGAGCCTGGGGAAGGTGAAAAACATGCCAAAAGCAGGGAGAGCGCGGAGGGGGGGAAGGTTGCACGCACATGTGCAGGGGTGGGGCACATAGAATTATGGGTGTGCGCATGCATGCACGTGACCCCCCCTCCATGCTCCCCCCCCACTTTGGCACGCGATGGCAAAAAGTTTAGCCATCACTGAGATAGGACAACCAGAAATTTTAAGATTTTGTTTTGACACCCTACAACAATCATGTAGGATTTCTGGAGTTCTAGTGATGTCCAATGCTCGACCTGGCTGACACAAAGGGCTGATAGTCAGGAGGAAAGAGCCTAGAAATTAAACTGTGCAACATATATAGCAGAGGGCAAAACTTTCTTTATTCATCCTTCTTCACAATAAAGATTTTGGCAAGTCTGAGATGTTTCCGTCAAACGATTGTTGAAAAAGAGGTGAATAATCTGGACCTTTGATCATCATTAAAAAGGTTGAAAATGTCATCTTCATATGTTCCTTGCCTTTTATCTGAACCCCTTGAATGTCAACATATTGCCTTGTGAAACATATTAATGAAACATATTAATATTTCTAACACCAATCAAAGGAGGCAGGCTATAATTTTATATTAATCACTAGGGAAATTATCCTATAGGTTGTTACTGAAGCAGAAGGATGGAAATATGTATTATCCAAGAAATAAAACTGATTGGAAATTTTTGCTATAACTTGTTCTAAAGACTGAATTTCGTATCGTATTAAAAGCTTTGGCCACACCTAATGCACCAGTACAGCTAGAACGGCTGCATATAATCTGATATACGCTGTCAGAAACGTAATGTCCATTCCTGAAACTACCTTGTGCTGGATGAATTTTTGTAATATTTTGTCTAGTCTTTGTGCCAAAATAGCTATTAAAATCTTTGCATTTCAACAATATCAGACGTTAACTCACAAGAGCCATGGTGGTGCAGTGGTTAGAATAGAGTAGAGTAGAGTAGAGTAGAGTAGAGTAGAGTAGAGTAGAGTAGAGTAGAGCAGAATTACAGAGTTGGAAGGAACATTCTTGCTGCTTCAACCTCCTGCTTTGACAGGAAACCCTGTACAATTTCAGACAAATGGTTGTCCAATCTCTTCTTAAAAACTTCCAGTGTTGAAACATTCATAATATTGTGGGCTAATTCTGCTCTCACAGTGCCAGGAGTTCAATTCCTTCAATTCTAACCAGCTCAAGGTTGACTCAGCTTCCATCCTTCTGAGGTCGGTAAAATGAGGACCCAGATTGTTGGGGGCAATATGCTGACTCTGTAAACCGCTTAGGGCTGTAAACCGCTTAGGGTACTATGAAGTCGTATATAATTCTAAGTGCTATTGCTATTTATAGGATGCTTCCTAATTTTAAAATACAGGTAGTCCTCGACTTACAACCACAATTGAGCCCAATATTTCTGTTGTTAACTGAGACATTTGTTAAGTGAGCTTTGTCTCATTTTATGACCCTTCTTGTTTCAATTGTTAAGTGAATCACTGCAGTTGATAAGTTAGCAACATGATTGTTAAATGAATCTGGCTTCCCCATTGACTTTGCTTGTCAGAAGGTCGCAAAACGGGATCACATGAACCTGGGACACTGCAACTGTCATAAATATGAATCTGAACTCATATTTGAATTTAGTGTCTGAATTTTGATGACAGACCATGGGCATGCTGCAAAGGTCGTAACTGTGAAAACGGTCATAAGTCACTTTTTTCAGTGCCGTTGTATCTTTGAATGGTCACTAAGCAAACTGTTGTAAGTCAAGGACTACTTCTAACTGTAATTATTATAGAAGTGTTGAGAAATAAGAATGGTAGAATCTTTTTATTAGAAGATTAAGTATAAATTTTGAATGAAAGAAGATAGACATATCTTATATATTTTGTCTCCCTCAGTAAGAATCCTACTTGGCCAGAGAAGCTTTCCAGATTTTATTATTTTAAGACTATCAGATACCTCCTTCAAAGTTAACGTTGCAGTCAAATCTCTTGAAATGGACTTCTGAAATCCTTGGAAGATTTATTCCATGTTAAAAAAAATACAATCCATCTGCTCAGTGGATATGTCTACATTTATACAACATAGACTTAAATAAAACTCTGAGAATTAATTACTTTATAATCTCTCTGAATTATCCATGCAGAATCTCTTATTTTAGGTATTTTATTTTTATTCAGTTGTTTCTGTTTTTCCTCCCTGTTCCCCATGGATCTCTACACATTCAGTCATGAATATTCAATGCATGTAATTGGTCAAGCTCCAATTTCACAGATCTAAAAGCATGATAGAATATATATGTGTGTGCATATATACACACACACACTGTATATATATATATATATATATATATATATATATATATATATATATATTTATACAGTGTAGATATACACAGCAGTGGTGGGTTGCCCCCGGTTCGCACCGGTTCTATAGAACCGGTAGTAAAACCGGCGGGAGGCCCCACCCACTGACCCTGACGCCATGAAAATGCTTCTGCGCTTGCGCAGAAGAACATGCGCGGGCAGGCAGCCCTGTTGTGAACCTGTAGTAAAGGTAAATAGAACCCACCCCGATACACAGTATATATATATATATATATATATATATATACAGTATATATACACACAGTATATATATAATCTATCAATCTATCTATCTATCTATCTATCTATCTATCTATCTATCTATCTATCTATCTATCTAATCTTAACAAATATTAATACTTTAATACTTTAAATTCATTCCTTGCAATTTTCATATTTGTCAATAGTTTTTTTTTTTAAATCAATTTCTTTTATTGATTTTTTTTGTAAGTTAACAAACTGAAGGACATCTAACAATGACAATATTGCAGTCCACTAATATGGATTTTCCTGCCTAAACCACTTGATTTCATTATGAGAGGATGATCAAAAATTATACAGCAAGTGAACCAATGCTAGAGTCCACAACACAATTAACCATCAATCAAGAAATTGAAAAATAATCCAGTCATAAGCTGGATGACTGATAAAAATTATTCCTGCTTAGATTTAATTGTCAACTGAATGAAATTTCTGTATCCTTACACGAATGGTGTAGACAAACTTGGCTTTTGAATTTTTATTTTGGTGTCAAACTGAACCCAAGAAAAAGTTCCCAGCCACAATTATCCATTTATACACTATCAGGATTTGCAAAATATTTACTTGAAACCTCCAGATTATAGCTAGCTTCTATCTATGTGATCATTAGGAATAAAAACAGGGCTTGATGGCATTTAATCAATCATACAGATTTATCCAAGACATTTCAAGGCCCTCAAGGCTATATAATATTTGTCGGTATCCAGAATGTCTTGGTCAATGTTGAAATTTGAATATGTATAGATTAATGTTACTAATTCTGTGACAATTTTCAAATTGCCATTATAAAAATATTAGAAATATGTTATGCTATATATCATATATAATAAAATATATCATATTTTACATAATAAAACTATAACAAAATGTTTTTATTGGGGTGTATGTGGTTTTCTTGCTAAAAAGCAAAAGCAAAAAATAATCTCAGGTCTGAAAAGCTTCAATTTATATATTAAAAAATTTCCTTTTTTTAGATATACCTCTCAGCGCTCTAATGTTCCGTGATCTAAAAAGTACCTTCATAATAAAAATATACAGAGTGACGCTGACTTTTTTCAGGGTGTATAATTAAACCTGATTAATCTTCTAGTTAATGGATGTAGGGTTAAAATATCAGTTTTAAAGTAGTATTTTGGTCTGATACTTAAGAACAATCTGTTGGATCTGGCCAGGACCTTCTTAGTCCATCTTCATTTATCATAACGGGCAACCGGATAGTAAACCCCTCTTTTCCAATATTCCTGTGTCATCGAAATTTGGGGGCATGCTCTCTGTAACTCAGAGGTAGCTGAGATTTCAAAATCAATGGACTGAAAGAATTGTCCTTACTTAAGGTACCCAATCCCTGCTCTGGCCAAGCACTGTGTCTAAGTTAAAATATGTTAGGCTTGGTTACCCATTAAACAGAAGGAAATGCAGGTGACTGGGAGTGATCGGCAACAGAGGTAGGATAGCAATTGGCAATGAAAACAGTAACTTTTCTTCCAATATAGTTCCCAGTGGAAAAAGATTGCCTTTTGTGGTACTAGAACACACCCATTTTTTCCCATTTTCTAAAGGATAGCTTCATATCTTCACAAAATATGTAGGAAAAAAGGTCAAGAAACATGGAGAGACATGTCGAGGAGAAGAAATAGCTGAGAAGAAATAGCAATAACAACAATTGGCAATTTCTAACAGTACTGTTTTTAGCCTATGTTTGTTAAGGATTGAGATTTTCATCATCTACTTCCTGATCAGAGACTTCTGAGCTGAACTAAAATACAAATCAAAGGTACAAATACAGATACAAAGGTAAAGATACAGATTATCTGTTAACATCAAATTGTATTTTGGATTTCAAAAATTGGTGGTTTCAAGCTATGGGCGAACTTTTGTAACCTGATACCTTGCCATAGGCTTAGGAAGGAAAATGGCATACTAATAAATGACTAATCAGCACCAGGTTACTGTTGCTCTCTTCAAATTCCCCTGTTTATAATCTCATCTCCTCCTTCCTTCACTTAATTAATTTCCACTTTGCCTGCACGGGGGCATTCTCTTGTTTGGAAGAGATGAACCGTCACACACTTCATTAGCAAGGTGTAAATGATCAGACAGGCTCTTCTCCATCCACCTGCTTAATTGGGTTAATGAAGCATCTCTGTGGGCCTTTGTCGAAAGTGGTTTTCTCTAAGGCTGCTTATAGACTTCATCCATGGTTATCCAGAAATTTAGGGAGAAATTTTAGAAAGAGTTGTTTGCTTTTCAAGTCTTGTTGTGCTTGCAAGAAAGCAAGAAGAACAGTGGAAGAATTTGGATATTCCTTGATATATATATAACACCTTGTATGGCTAATCTTTGCCAGACACACAATAAAGCATACAATGCCATAATAAAAATTAGTTTGCATGCCTTCAGAGGAAAGTACTTTTGCAAGGTGCATTTTTCAGCAGAGACACATAAAAAGAACAATATATCCCCCCATTCCTTTTTTTGGGGGGGAATCTCTGAGCAGGGGTGAAATGCTACTGGTTCGCACCGGTTCTGGAGAACCAGTAGCAGCGGTGGCGCGTAGTTTGGAGAACCGGTAGCGGTGGCAGTGTGAGGCTCCACCCACCCACCTGGATGTCGTTACTTCCTGGTTTTAACCAGGAAGTAACCTGTTTTTGACCCTCTGCGCATGTGCAGAAGGCTTTGTGCATGCACAGAGGGTCCAAAATCGCACGTGACGTGCGCTTGCTTGCTTTGCTCACGCACACGCATAGAGCGCACACTTCTGAACTGGTAGGGAAGGTAAGTAGGTTTCACCCCTGTCTCTGAGTCAGTGTGGATTACCGGTGATTGCCTGGATATGTCCCTGCAGTTTTCTTGGCAAGATTTCAGAAGTGATTAGCCATTTCCTTGACCCGGTTCGGACCAGATTGCCTGATCCAGTAGCGATGTTGGCGGGTGGTTCGGAGAACCAGTAGCAAAAATTCCTGTGCCCTCCCCCCCCCCATGCCCAGCTGAGCATTTTCCACCTCTTCGGTGGAAAAAATGCTTTTAAAAGTAAAAAAAAAAGTCTCTGATGATCGCACGGCTCAGCTGGGATTGTGAGAGGCTTTTAAAAGCATTTTTTCTACAACCTCTTAGAGGTTGTAGAAAAAATGCTTTTAAAAGTCAAAAAAAAAAAGTTGGCCACGCCCACCCAGTCATATTACCCCACCACCAAGCCACGCCCACAGAACCGGTAGTAACAAATTTTACATTTCACCACTGATTTCCGCCCTTCTAGGTTGAGAGAGATGGACCAAGGTTGGCTTCATGGCCAAGGCAGGACTAGAACTCCCAGTTACTAGCCTGATGCCTTCCTTAACCACTACATCAGACGGACTCTTGTTGATCTGTTTTCTCATTGGTTCTTTTCAAATCGAGTAATCTGCTTTTCTTTTTCTAAAGTGAAATGTGAAACCTGCAATTTTTTAAATCTATGAATTTGTAAGGTGGGGGAGGGACTGGAGATGAGTAGGAGAAATTGATACTGTGACCAAGATTATCTATGAGATCACTGGTGCTCTCTCAGTACCAGGAATCCCAACATTCAAACCTGAGCTACAAATATTCTATTGGTACCAAGATTATTTATCTGTCTCTTCTTTCTGGAAATGTTTCATGACAGTGACATGTTGGTCCTCTTTTTTTACTACCAGTTCTGTGGGCGTGGCTTGGTGGGCATGGCAGGGGAAGGATACTGCAAAATCTCCATTCCCACCCCAATCTGGGGCCAGCCAGAGGTTGTATTTGCCGGTTCTCCGAACTACTCTAAATTTCCGTCAGCGGTTCTCCAGAACCTGTCAGAACCTGCTGAATTTCACTCCTGGTTGGTAGGGGTTGGTAGGACTCCTTCTAGGTCTTGCAGTCCAACCTTTTGCTCATGCAGGAATCCCTATACTATTTCAGACAAATGGTTGTCCAATCTCTTCTTAAAAACGTCCAGTGTTGGAGCATTTGCAACTTATGGAGGCAAGTTGTTTCACTGATTAATTGTTCTAACTGTCAGAAAATTTCTCCCTAGTTCTAGGTTGCTTCTCTCCTTGATGAGTTTCCATCCATTGCTTCTTGTCCTGCCCTCAGTTGCTTGACTCCCTCTTCTTTGTGGCAGCTCCTGAGATATTGGAACACTGCTATCAAGTCACCCCTAGTCCTTCTTTTCATTAAAAAGACATACTCAGTTCCAGCAACCGTTCTTTATATGTTTTAGGCTCCAGTCCCCTAAGTAGCTATTAGCTCAGCACTGTTGCCAACCAACTCGCAAAATTCCTGAAAATTTCACAATATGCTCTTGTGAGTTAGTAGGAGCTGGTTTTACATGCCACTGCTTCAAGGGCACTTTCAATGGAATAAGACAAAGAACTATAGCAGCTCCAACCCGTGGGACGGTGGCTTATGGAACATCTAACATTCTGGCTCAGAAAAGAACAGTGATAGAAGCACAGGGCTGCTTCCACTGTAGAATCCAGCAGATAAGATAATTTTGTTGAAACTGTCCTTGATGTCATGATGTTTTTGTACTTGTTTAATTTTGATCTGGCTAAGGCTTAATTGTCTCTGGCCAACCTCCCTGTACCCCTCAGAAAAGTAATGGGCATTGTGATTTGAATTTGTCAGATATAGGTATTTAATCTAGAGGATTGAGACCATCACTTGCCCCACCAGTTCTCCCGTGGATGCTTATGACTAAACGTATGAGTTTATGTCTAGTCCAGGGGGGTCAAACTGGCAGCCCAGAAGCCACACCCACCCCAGCTCCACGAAGGGAAAAACATCGCGAAACGTCATGTGATAGCATTGTGACGCCGCAAGCTTGACGCCTATCTTTCCTTGTGTCGTCATCTCCCCATAACTCTGTAGCTTCCTTGGTTTCTCATACCCCGATTCAATCGTATGGAAGAGATCCCTAAATTATTCCTTCCACTGTACTTTCTTTCTTTCTTTTTTTTAAAGAGAAAGTAGATTTTAGAATACTGTTAATTCATGTAATATTTCATGGCACTGGTGCAATTAATTTGGGGCCTCTGCTTGGGAGGAACATCCAACAGCAAATAATTTAGAGAAGCGATTTCTTTTCGATCAGTATTTCTCAACCTTGACAACTCAGGGGATGTTTGGACTGACTGGGAAATTCTGGGCATTGAAGTCCACATTTTGCAAAGTTGCCAAGCTTGGGAAACACTGCTTTAGAAAATGTGTAGTAGGCAGCTCATACACAATGACTACATGAAACCAGGGGTGAAATCCAGCAGGTTCTGACAGGTTCTGGAGAACCGGTAGCGGAAATTTTGAGCAGTTCGGAGAACTGGCAAATACCACCTCTGGTTGGCCCCAGAGTGGGGAGGGAATGGAGATTTTGCAGTATCCTTCCCCTGCCACGCCCACCAAGCCACACCACACCCACAGAACAGATAGTAAAAAAAATTGGATTTCACCAAATTTAGTATCCCATCTGTGGCACTCTCAGCCAGGTATGACCAGGTTTCAAACCCCAACGCTTTGTGGCTATTTGGAAAGGGGAGTGCCAAGGGTGAGAATTCAAGCCATTTTTCCTTTTAAAGACTTCCTTCCTCCATTTTCACCACCCCAAAATGTTAACAATTGAATATTTGGGGGTTCTTTGACAATGCATTTGGGCTTAGTTTGCCTTCGACTCCCATTTCCATTTCTAAAATTCCACAAAACACTGAGAATTAAGCTGGACTTTTTCAGTTGCTTTTCCTTCTGCTGACCTCACCGTGTAACTGGAAGTCTTCCTGCAGCCTTGCAGAACAGTGTTTCTCAATATTAGCACCGTTAAGATGGATGGCCTCTAACGTGAGTCATGAAAAATAATTCCAACATGGGAGACTATTCATTAGAAACAAAAACAGTTTACAAGAAATTCAAAACAAAACAAAAATAATTAAAAAACGACTATAATCGTGTTTTTTAAATTTGTTTTATTTATATTTAGGGCTGAGAAATTAATTTGGCTGTTATTTTTTTAATCCTTTCCTGTAACATATTTAGCCTAGAGCTCTGTGAGTTTCTAACTGTGATGCACTTCCTCGTTATTTATGTTTCTGTTTGATTGTGTAGACTGGAGGGTTTTCCCTTGAAGCAAAGCATTCAACAATATCTTTTTATTTCCCTCATGGTGTTGCCAAGCGCAGTACTGATTGTGAATAAATCTCCTCCTACTCCTCTGTATGGAATTTGATGTTTTCTTTCCTATAAATTAAATTATTTTAATCTTCTTAGCTGACCAAAACATCTAAAACGTTGGCCATTTCCAAAAATCAATGACTGGCTTCCTTGTTAGGCATTGTCCCGTGTTGTAATATAATCAGGAACTGCATTATCGTTTATCTCAATGTTTGCTGGCTACATGCTCATTTTTATGAAAAGAGCATGCAACCAACAGGTGGGCAATTCAGTCTTTCCAGAAAGCATCTCATCTTAGGAACGTGGGAACGATCAACCTGGCAGTGGATGGCTCAGGTGTTGTGTAAACGCCTCTATTGTACTCTTTTCTGAGGAAACATTAATAGAAGTTCTAATACCACACCTCAAACCTCAGCTATTCACTTTTCCAAAGTGTGTGCATCTGTGTGAAATTGAGGCAACATTCCCTCCCTAAGTATTGTTAAGCCCTTGATAATTTTCTTATGTACCATTTATACCAGGCATATATATATATATATTCCTTTTTAAAAAACAAGTGAATGGAAGATGCCTGAGAAAGGTATGCAATGATAGACTGAGAAGTGCTAATTTTCCTGTTAAATATCCGGAGGAATCCTGGCACTGATTTCAGTGGTTGGGCCTTGTTACAGAAACCGCAAAACATCTGGAGCTCAATGCCCTGAATGCAGAGGAATCTTAGCTCAATTGCTGTTGGCGAGGTAGAACATACTTTCTTGGCTGCCTGAAGAACCACTACCAAGTCTTAAAGTCTTTCCCCACTGTTGGATTGTATATTCTTCACCCATCCTTAAGTCAACAGACAATTATACTAGTATGATGTTTGCTGCCTACATTGCCAAGTCCTATCCTCCCTACTGCCTTTATTTCAAGCCGTTGCAGACATCTAAAAGAGTGGAGAAATAAAATCCTATCAGAACTTATGGATGTTGATTGAGGCTGATCACAGAATAGGGAGAAAGTATTGTTTTAATGCCAGAACAGTGAAGGATGCCCTAAACCTGTTTTATTCATGGGCTGGGGTTGAGATGAGGGTGGAGTTAGTACCTACTTGTACCTACTCATATCCTTAAAATAAAAGGCCAGTTTGGTGTAGTAGTGAAGATGCCAGCCTAGACCCAGGAGTTTATAGTCCCACCTTAGGTATGAAAGCCATCCTGGTGACCTTAGGCCAATCACTCTCTGTCAGACCAACTCATCTTACAGGGTTGTTGTAAGGAAAATTGGAAGAGGGAGGAATATTGTATGTATACGCTCCCTTGAGTTACTTATAAAAATAATAAAATCTGGATCTAATATCTAATAAATAATAAATAAACATAATGTTCATGATTGCTCATCTATCTGGATGAGCAGAAATCATGGAAGATGAATGGTCTCTCAGATAACCTGCAGTGAAGAGCCTTGTATGCAATATTTTTTTTATAAGCCAATACAATCCTAAATTGCATTAACAGAGGGATACAATCAAGGTCAAGTGAGGTACTAATACCACTCTATAAAGCCCTAGTAAGACCACACCTAGAGTACTGTATCACCAGTACCAGTTTTGGTCGCCACACTATAGAAAAGATGTTGAGACTCTAGAAAAAGTGCAGAGGAGAGCAACCAGGATGATTAGGGGACTGGAGACTAAAACATATGAAGAACAGTTACAAGAACTAGGCACGGCTAGTCTAGTGAAGAGAAGGACCAGGGGAGACATGATAGCAGTCTTCCAATATTTGAGGGGCTGCCACAGAGAGGAAGGGGTCAAGCTATTTTCCAAGGCACCTGAAGGCCAGACAAGGAATATGGATGGAAATTGACCAAGGAGAGATTCAACCTAGAAATAAGGATTAACTTTCTGACAGTGAGAACAATCAACCAATGGAACAGCTTGCCCTTGGAAGTGGTGGGAGCTTTATCACTGGAGACGTTCAAGAAGAGATTGGACTGCCTTTTGTCAGAAATGGTGTAGGGTCTCCTGCTTGAGCACGGAGTTGGACTAGATGACCTATAAGGTCCTTTCCAACTCTGTTAATCTAATCAATAGCCACCATCCTGAATTGTACCTGAAAGCCTACTGACAGCCAGTGTCACTCCCAGAGCAGGAATGTCATATGGTAGGTTCAAGAACCTGCGCCTTTCCAGATTTTATAACCTTCAATAACATTTCTTTTAATCTGGCCAAGGTGACCACAAGAAGAAAACTAATCTTGGCTTCCTTTTCTGTTCTTGATTATTGTTTCTAAAACCTCACTTCGGCCTTAAGTATTTCACTTCAGGACAGCTTTCCAAGAGTTTGTCAGGAAAGAGCAAAATTGCACATCTGGCCATTAGGGTTTCTTAATGCCTCTGCAATGGGGAAGGAAACAGGAAGGCAGCACCAGATGAGAATAGAAAGAGTATGGACGAGGTGATGCTGGACTGGAAGAGAAGGAAATAAAACAATTCCAAGGTATTATTTGACATTGTTTGGCGATCAGGTTTCAAGATAAGGACAATTGCACAGGCTTGAGGAATGTGGAAAGATAATACTTGAGAGAACCTCCTTGTCGAATTTCCAAATGCCTCTTCTGAAAAAGAATGAGAAAGAAATAAGAAACGAAGCAAGCTATATAAGTAATATATAGCTTCAGAATAGATTGTTTAGTTTGTATTTCACAAGCCTGGCAGTCAAAGGAATGATGAAATTATATATTTGGAGGCTCACAAAACCTTTGGTAAAAGCTATTTACAGCCATGAAATCTTCCCATTTCCACTTCAGATGCTTTCAATGGATAGGAAGAATGCTCCATCAAAGTTCATTTTTTTATTATTATAGTTGGTCACACAATCAGCCAGATGTTTAGACTAGTTTTAGCATTTTTATCCACAGATCAACTCCTTCCCAAGGATCTGTAGATGTTGTTTGATAGTTTTAAAAGTATTGTCACAGGATGTAAGCTGCTCCAAGTAAAGCTGCCTTTTGCAATTGACTGGTGGGGATTTTGTCAATGCCAATTGTATTAAAGTGGTGCTCTAAATGTTTTGGGATTGTATCCAATGTGC
The DNA here is from genome assembly GCA_012654045.1 of Ptyas mucosa. NCBI lineage: Eukaryota > Metazoa > Chordata > Lepidosauria > Squamata > Colubridae > Ptyas > Ptyas mucosa. The sequence continues at coordinate 78,050,533 of WNWU01000001.1, forward strand.
CTATAGTTGTAACTATCTTTGCTTTCTTTTGCCATGATCATTCTACTTCTATTTGCAGGGCTTTGTATTTTGTGATTTTCTCCAGCTCTTTCTCTTCTAGTCTGTTGTCTCCAGGTACTGCCACCATCCACTATCCAGACTTTTTTGTGTTTCTTATCAACAATTGTTAAGTCTGGTGTGTTATATGACAAGTCTGTTTGAATTCTAAAGTCCTAGAGCACTTTAGCGTCTTCATTTTCTATAACTTCATCTACTTGTTCTTACCAGTTCTTGCTTGCAGGCAAGTGGTATTTCTTGCAGATGTTCCAATGCACCATGGTTGCTAGTTTGTCATACTGTGGTTTGTGGTCAGTCTGTGCAATCTTCTTGTAGCAGCTAACTAGGTGGTCCATTGTTTCTTTAGCTTCTTTGCAGAAGTGGCATTTGTCTGTTGCTATCTTCTTAATTCTGGTTTTGTGTGCATTTGTTCTTAAGGTCTGCTCTTATACAGCCAGAATTAGCCCCTTGGTCTCTTTCTTCAACTTTCTCACTCTTAGTTATTGCCAGGTCTTGTCATCTGCTTTGCCTGCTAGTTTTTTTAAGGTACCGGCTATATAATACTTTGTCTTGCCATGTCTTTTTTCTATTCTTGATTTGGTCATTTTTGTAGGCCAATTTGGTCTTCATGCTGCACCAGCTTCAGTGCATCTTTTTTCTCTCTTTCAGATATTCTTCCAATGCTCTTTTTTCCTCTTTCAGCTGTCTGGTATGCTTTCAACATTCCACCTATGCTCATTGGTAGGTAGTCTGTCAATGTTGCTGCATAGATGAAGGGCACAAGTCATTATTCAGGGGTCATTATATTGTATATGAAACAACCAAATACTAATAAGATTAATTTACAAAGTTAGTCAAACAAAGTAGGACAGGTACCTACTTTGCTTGCAGAAAAATATATATAAAAATATATTTTAAAACTTATATTGACCAATCTATAGTGTAGATCTAATCATCTTGGCATCTTTGATAGTAATAAGCTTTTGTCATCAGTAGATCCTTATTGAATCATCAACTTTACAATTTTGTCAGTATAATACTGAGATTAAAGTGGACTTTGGGGAGTTAAGGTTATCTTAAAGAGAGTCAGGTTTAAGTCTCCACTCAACCATGGAATCCGTGAGGTAACTTTTTCATTGACCACCTACCATATATGATTGTTGAGAGGATGAAATCAGGATCCAAACCTGAGCTTCTATACAAAAGAATATAAATGTAACAAATAAATAATCCAAAAACCAAAGTATCTACAAACTCAAACATTGCAAAATCTGTCCCATTGCAAATAATATGTCAAAAATGCCCATCCTATGTCGAGGTTTTTTGGTGGCCTATTTATTTCAGCTCAAGTTGTATCCTAAATACTGGCCTTACATGTTTCCCTGCTGGCAACGACTGAGGCACTGAAAAAGAAGCAGAAAAAATGAAGACATCTAGTTACGAAGCATTAACTTCATATTAAGTTTATGGAGTGGGAAGCATGCAGGACTTTGTCAGCAGCTTATAGTTTCCCAAAGTAGGAAAAGATATTTATACAAAACATCCCTCATATTTATACAAAACTATTATATTGACAATTCTACTGCAATGTTAATATTTTCTAAAGATGAGCTTTTTGAAGCCCCATCCCATTTCCTAAATCAATCTGGATTGGAAGTCAGAGCTTGAAGGCTGTGGGTGATAATCTCCCTTCTCCAAAAATCCTGGCAAAAGTCTTGTGTGTTTTCTCCAAAGCAACTCTGTTGGGTTGCTGTTGCTTTCATAAAGGCCATTCTGCCTTCCATTTGTTTCTCCTCTAATGATCTTGCCTCATGGCTTCCAAATTGTTTAATTGGTGAGCAATTATCCATTACATACAATGATTCCATCCTGGCAAATGGCTGGTGTCACTAAAAGGTATTTTGAGCCAGTGAACGCATGTTTTCCCTGGGTGCTGAGATACTGAATGGAGCCTGTTATTTAGAATACTGTGTTCCATGGATTGCCCCTAAATAATTACCAAGTGCCTTGAGCAGTGAGCTGGTGAGCCATAGGCTGGTAATGGAAGCAACCTGTTGCTTGAAGAGAGAGAGAGAGAGAGGTAGGAGAATTGCTTTTAGCTGTCTCTGAGCAACACCTCAGTGCCCCTTTCTCTTTTCCCACTAGTGATAGGCATTATTAATATAACCCCAACCCTTCAGATTGCTGCTGTAGCTGCTCTCCTGTGGTGCCATCTTAGACAAGGTATCATCACTCTACAGTGGCACTCCCCAAATCAGTGCTAGCCCGGTATGTGGTAGACCCATGGACATATGTTCTGGAATTCATAATCTCAATACATTTGAGAGCATTGGGTACCCATTTGAGAAAACTCGCATGTGATATTGGTGCTCCTCATCATCTTAGGGAACCTATTTTCTCTATGGCGAGCCAAGGAGAAATACAGAAGAGACAGATCTTTGGGGGAAAGATAATGGTCCTAATTTGCCTCTTAGATTTGCCTCTTAAATTTATCTGAAGAGGATGCTTTAGATGTGCCTCCTGCAATGTCATTTTGATTCCAAAGCAACTTGTGATTTTTTAAAATGGTTTTCTCAGGTTCAGCCATCCATTTCCTAGGACATCAACTCTGTTCTTTTCATCCATTGTTGTTACATCTGATGTTTTTATACAAGTGCTGATATCACATGATCAAGCACACCAAGGACAAAAGTTTTCTAGCTGATGATTCTCTTTATTATATTTTAAAATATACTGAATGGAAATGGCCATTACTGATCAGGTCGAATTGCTAGCGGCTCAAATTTACCAATGATCAGAGCAAATGGTGTAACAGGTTTTGTTCAACTCTGCAACTTTGACATCTGGGGAATGACTTCAGTTATTTTACCTATCACCAACAAGGTTACTTAATGTATTATGTCAACTGAAATGTGAATTTACCACTGAATGTACACTCTGATCTTTGATTCAGCTGAGTCATTGAGGCTATCATATATACACTGCAAAAATCTGGTTGAGCACCAGAGGGCAGCAGAACACCAGAGTTTTCAGTATCACTCTGTTGTCCTCTAGCGGTCTCCTGGGTTTTTGAAGCCCAAGTATGGCGATGAATAGTACCAATTATAATGTTGTTAGGAAGTGTCAGATATTTGCTCTATATATATTGCAGTGCTGTGTTATGAATCCTTAAACTGCAGGTGCTACTTAATAGTGCCCCGGACAGACTGTATCCACCCAGGCTGGCCTTTTGATCCTTCTGAATAAGAAGATTGAGACAATTTCCTATTTTGATTGAACTTTTCTTGAATAGAAAGAAATGGTCAATAGCTAAGGTTGTATAATCATGGCTAAACATATTTACTCAGGCTGGTTTCATGGGTATGCATGACAACTGCATGATGAATTACTTTTACAGTCTGGGTTGCTACAACATGCTGGGGCTAAAATGTGGTTGTTGGTTTGTGGATTACTGTAAATATAAACATACTCTGTGTGAGTCCTGGTATGTTCCTGCATTTTTGGTTATTCTTCAGTTTGATTCTGCCCTAAGTAACAATGGATTCTAAAGTGAAAGCAAGCAGGTATTCTGCAATTTTTAGGTCTCTTATTTTACATCCTCATTCATTTCATATCCACATTTGTATTATTAAGAACATTGACTACAGCAAATTAAAAAAAAAAAGAATAGGAAGGATTCCCTGGCTAGAAATTCCATAGGTAAAACAGTTCAGGATGCTTAGGAAACTGAAAAGCAAGGTAATAAAAGCCCAAATAAAAACAATACTGCAAAGAAAGAAAAACAAGATGGTTGTATAAAAATCTCTCTGAAAAACTGAGATAAAGAGAACAAGTATAAAAAAAAATAGAAAGGGGGCATATAACTAGAATAGAATATGAACCAATAGTCTGAATCTATTGAATGCCGTGCATAGAGGGTCTTGGATCCTCTATGCATGGCAGGAGAGAAAGTTGAACATCTTTCATATGCGCTGTCTCCGACGAATTCTTGGCATCACCTGGCAGGACAAAGTTCCAAATAGCACAATCTTGAAACATGCTGGAATTTCTAGCATGTATACACTATTGAAATAGCGACGTCTACGTTAGCTGGGGCCTGTCATGAGAATGGCTGATGGATATAAGGATATCTGCAAGAGAGACCTAAAGGCCCTGGGAATGGACATTAACAACTGGGAAACCTTGACCTCCGATCGTTCAGCTTGGAGGCTAAAGACGCAGCATGGCCTTCTCCAATTCGAAGAGACACTTGTTCGGCAGGCTGAGGCAAAGAGGCAGTCCCGGAACCAGCGAATTCTGGGGGCTGGGCAGGGGACAGAATGTATCTGCCCTCAGTGTAGAAGGGATTGCCACTCTCGAATTGGCCTTTTTAGTCACACTAGATGCTGTTTTAGGACCTCTTTCCAGAGCCCAATACCATAGTCTCTTGAGACTGAAGGATGCCAATGGGAGGGTGAGCCTGAATCTGCAAGGATGGAATCAGGAAGGCTACAGTAAGGCTCAGAATGAACTAAGACTTGCAACAAATGCCAAAAATAACAAAAATGTTTCTTTCACTATATAAGGAACAACAACAACAAAACGTCAAGGAACCGACTGGTCCATTAATGGGTGAAGATGGCAAGAAGTGACAGGGAGCTGAGAAAAAGTGGAACTGCTCAATTCCTTCTTTGCATCTGTCTTCACACAAAAGGAAAAAATAGTCCAACCTACCCAAAGCAACAACATGGGAGACAGACAAAGCGTACAAATAAAAATAGGAAGAAATTGCTAAGAGTGCACTCATCCCTTCTAGACAAGTTCAAATTGCCAGGACCAGGTGGTTTACATCCCAGGGTTCTGAAGGAGCTAACAAATGAGATCTCAGAACCACTGAACAAAATCTTTCAGAGGTCCTAGAACATGGGGGAACTGCCTAAGGACTAGAAAAGAGCTGGTATGGTTCCAATCTTCAAAAAGGTGGATCCAAAAAACTACAGACCAATCAGCTTAACATCAATAGCAGGGAAAATCCCGGAAAAGATAACCAAACAGCAGATCTGTGAGAAACTAGAAACAAGCAAGGTGATTACTAGAAGCTAGCAAGGGTTTGTTAAGAACAGATCATGCCAGACAAACCTTCTGTGATAAAGAAATTAAATTAGTGGAGCTGGAAAATACTGTGTACATAGTGTGCTTGGACTTCAATAAAGCATTAGACAAAGTAGACCACAGCCTACTTCTTGTTAAGATAGAACAATGTGAGCTGGGCAGTACCACCATCAGATGGATTCACAGTTGGCTGATCAACTATCCTCAGTGTGTAGTCCTCAATGGAACTGCAGCTACATGGAGGGAAGTATGCAATGGGGTACCTCAAGGTTCTGTCTTAGACCCAGTACTCTTCAACATCTTAATAAATGTTCTAGATGAGGGGATAGATAGGGAACTCATCAAAATTGCAGATGACACTAAGCTGGGGAGAATTGCTAACACTTTGGAAGATAGACTCAAGATTCAGAAGGATATGGACCAGTGGTGGGTTTCAAAATTTTTTACTACCGGTTCTGTGGGTGTGGTTTGGTAGACATGGCATGGCTTGGTGGACATGGCTTGGTGGGCGTGGCAGGGGAAGGTTACTGCAAAATCCCCATTTCCTGCCAATCAGCTGGGACTTGGGAGGCAGAGAATAGATGGGAGCGGGGCCAGTCAGAATTTTTACTACCGGTTCTCCGAACTACTCAAAATTTCTGCTAACGGTTCTCCAGAACTGGTCAGAACCTGCTGAAACCCACCACTGATCTTGACAGACTTGAGCATTGAGCCATAGCCAACATGAAGCAGTTCAGTAGTGAGAAAAGTAAGGTCCTCCATGTTTCCTTAAGATAGAAATGCTTCCCTTTTATTTCTGCCTGACCTAAGGATCTTTCCTAATAACCGAGTTTAAGTGCTCTTCCCTGCCCCGGAATGTCAGAAAATTAAACCAGAACAAAATTTGCCAGCTCCTGTCCTGCCACTATTTCCTTTATTCCCACTCACTCTCATAACTTCTTCCTAGTAGATGGGTAACAAAGCCTAACACCTTGTGCTACTTGAGCTTCTTTCTGGACAGAGTCAGAATTAATAATATTTTGTAAGGCTGGCACAATAGAGAACAACTTAAGCCTGTCTCACTCATTACTGGGAATGAGATGAAAGTAACACCATAAGAACACAACAGGGGAAAAAATGTTAATTGCAATTGGGGAAAAGCCATGAAGTGTCCATTTTCATAATAGTGTTTTATACAGTAGATTTCTTGGGGGAACGAAGGACTCACGATTGGTGATGCATTTGACCTCTCTCTCTGGCTTAGCCTGGCCATCTCCTACCTCCATTTTACTAAGAATCTATTTATATTTAGATATACTATAAAAGTAGATATAATTTAAAATAAAATAATGAATAGAGTCTATCCATAGAAAAACCCACCTTTTGGGTGGGGTACAAATCCACATATTAAACTATAGTCTAGGAATCAAATTCTATGTCAAATTTACTTTATTCTAGACCTCAACGTTCACCATTCTTCTATTAAGGAGCTCTAGCAACCTTTCCAGCAAGAACCAGGGGTGAAATACTCCCAGTTCAGACCGGATCACCCGATCCGGTAGCGATGGCGGATGGTGGTTCGGAGAACCAGTAGCAAAAATCCCTGCCCCCCCCATGCCTCTGATGATCCCGTGGCTCAACTGGGATCACCAGAGTCTTTTAAAAGCCCACCCAGTTACATTACCCCCCCACCAAGCCACGCCCACAGAACCAGTAGTAAAATTTTTTACATTTCACCACTGCCAAGAACCATATAATATCCTTACAAAAGCTGATTTGATATACTGTAAAGGAATACATGGTTTAATAAAGTTTGATATGAATAGTGCAGATTGAAGCCCAGTGGTGGAATTCAATTTTTTTTACTACTGGTTCCATGGGTGTGGCTTGGTGGGTGTGGTGTGGCTTGGTGGGCGTGGCTTGGTGGGCGTGGCAGGGGAATAATACTGCAAAATCTCCATTCCCACCCCACTCCAGGGGAAGAATATTGCAAAATCCCCATTCCCTCCCCATTCCTGAAGGAAGGATATTGTAAAATCTCCTTTCCCATCCCACTCTAAGGCCAGCCAGAGCTAGTATTTGCCGGTTCTCCGAACTACTCAAAATTTCCACTACCGGTTCTCCAGAACCTGTCAGAACCTGCTGAATTTCACCCTGGGTTGAACCTTATAAATTGGTTTCATTCTAGTATTATTTTCTAGAATTATTGAGTTTTACAACTTTGCTGCCCAATATGAAAAATTGATCTGATCTACTCATTACATTTCCAGCAATTTTGGAAGGGAATGAACTATTTCCTTTAGCAGTCAGGACTGGAAGAATATACCAATGGTAAAATATGTCAATTTTCCCCCCTATAAATCCAGTCTCTGAAGTTCCAAGTCCTCATGTACATAGACAATTGATGGGTGTCAACTGAGACTGGCAACATAAAGAGTGCTCTTTAGCCAGAGTGATTCTACTATTTGATTTGACTACTGGAAATTTAATTAGGTGTACCATATTATTTATTAATAGGATTTCAGGACCACCCAACTCCACAAGGACTCTGGACAGCTTACAACTTTAAAAAAAACATATTACAAATAGAAAACACAAACACCCAGGCAAACCCACAGAAATAATAATTAAAATAACTAACTAACGAGCGGCTCCATAAATGCCCTAAATCCATGTATGGGGGACAAAACCGGATCTTCAGAAACCTGTAGAAGATATGGAGTCTTGGAGCCATATGAGCATCTGAGAGGAGGGGATGCTGTTCCCGAGGAACAAGATTGTGCTTGCTGTTATTCCCATTTAAATTTGCCCAGATATTTTATGTTTTTTAGGTGTTCAAATTAGCAGGATTGCTAATCCTTGGTTTTTTAAAAAAAAGCATAATGACAAGTAGAAAACAATGTAAGAAAAAGGTAGAAAGTTTGTAAATGGATTTGAAAAGGATCTCTTCAATCCTGTTACTGTTACTAGCCCAGCACAGTTAATATCCAAACTTTTTGAAATCCACGAATCCTAAATTTGTCAACGTTTGACAGGTTAACAGACTTGGAAGGGACCTTGTAGGTCATCTAGTCCAATCCTCCCCCTGCTCAAGCAGGAGACCCTACACCATTTCTGACAAATGGCAGTCCAACCTTTTCTTGAAAGTCTCAAGTGATGAAGCTCCCACAACTTCTGAAGGCAAAGCTGTTCCTTTGGTTGATTGTTCTCACTGTCAGAAAGTTCCTCCTCATTTCTAGGTTGAATCTCTCCTTGGTCAGCTTCCATCCATTATTCCTTGTCTGGCCTTCATACCATTTGAGATCGTTGATGTTGTTGCCCCTAACTTTGCTGGTATTGTATCTTCATCCTCTTCCAGGCTTACCAAAGGCCACTTCATTAAGCTCCGGTACATGATTGGCTTGACTGTGTTGGAAGTTTTGTAGCTCAATAAATAGCCGGCAAGATTTGAACAAACCTCCATACTTGTTTCAGCATGTTGATGAGAGTAACCACAGGACATTAAGTTCCTGGCTCTCCCAGGCAATACGGTTCAAAATTCTCTCTGCTCATCCTTGAATAAGCACAAAATAATGCCAACCTCAAATCTCCTCTTCCTCTTGCCAATCTTATCTTATCTCAACTCAGCTTCCAAACTGTGTACCACATGCTTTAGATGGGACTGTTGGTTTTCTCCTCTGATTTGGCTGGGACTTCTTGATGAAGAGAGGAAAACAAAGAATTAGATGACTGAGAAAGGAAAGCAACATCGCCATCTTCACTAAGGGTCTACCAGCCAGATGCAAAGGACTACAAACCCTAACACACTTGAGCTATATTAAGGCTTATATTAAATAGGAGAGCATCTCAGTAGGAAGTGAGTCAGATTGGTGTAATGTTGAAGGCATCGGTCTAGAATCCTGGTGGTTGTGATTTCTACTCCTGCCTTTGGCACAAAGCCAGCTGGGTGACCTTGGACCAGTCAGAGTCTCTCAGACATAGAAAGAAGGCAATGGCAAAACACTTTTGAAACTTTGCTTTAAAAAAACCAACCCTGCAGGGATTACAATACTCCAGGCAGTTGCCAGGTCATCATTGACTCAGAAGCATGCACACACACTCATATGTCAGTAGGAGAACCCAATCTCTTTTGGTATCAAAATTCAACCCCAATATAAGAAATTAACAGATTAAGAGAGTTGGAAGGGACCTTATAGGTCATCTAGTCCAATTCCCCTCCCCACTCAAGGAGGAGACCCTACACCATTTCTGACAAATGGCAGTCTAATCTCTTCTTGAAAGTCTCAAGTGATGAAGCTTCCATGACTTCCGAAGGCAACTTCTGTTCCATTGGTTGATTGTTCTCACTGTCAGAAAGTTCCTCCTCATTTTTAGGTTGAATCTCTCTTTGGTCAGCTTCCATCCATTTCCTTCAGGTGCTTTGGAAAATAGCTTGACCCCTTCCTCTCTGTAGCAGCCTCTCAAATATTGGAAGACTGCTATCATGTCTCCCCTGGTCCTTCTCTTCACTAGACTAGCCATGCCCAGTTCAAGTAATCGTTCTTCATATGTTTTAATCTCCAGTCCCCTAATCATCCTGGTTGCTCTCCTCTGCCCTTTTTCTAGAGTCTCAACATCTTTTTTATAGTGTGGTGACCAAAACTGGATGCAGTACTCTAGGTGTGGTCTTACTAAGGCTTTATAGAGTGGTATTAGTACCTAACTTGATCTTGATTGTATCCCTCTGTTAATGCAATTTAGCAATCTTTAGGATTCATTGAAGCAATCTTCTGTTCTCAACAGCCTGGGATTCCATTTCATTATCAGGAATATTCAAGGAATTTGGGGTGGGAAGATGGAGGAAAGAAGGTATACAGCTTTATATCTTTCCCCCCAAAAAGAAAGAAAGTGCTTCCTTCAATCCTTCTTTGATCTGGCATCTCTCCTATCAGGCTGGTGAGTTTGTATTTCCACCACCAGCTTTGGTGTGTCATCCCTTTTCCATGTTGCTGCTTCTTGCTGATGTTGCTTTAATTTAATTTTCTTTTTAAATCAACCCAGCTCAGGAAAAATGTCCGTGGAGGGAAATCCCACTGGTCCATCCATAGTTGTTTCTCTCTTTTTTTCTTCTTCCCCAGATTCAGGAATGGACTAAACTCAAATTTCTGAGCAAAAGGACAAATACAAGAAGGCAGCCAGGAGTAAATAACACCGGATTTAAAATAAATAAATAGCTGTTCTGCACGTCTCCTTGGAAACGGACAATACTCCTTAGCGCTGGGTGGAGGGAAGGGATTTATACCTCTTTTGTTTCAAATGAAAACAAATGATATTAAGGAACTGGAGAGGGAGGGGGAGAGAAAGAGGGGGGGAAATATGCATGTGTCAGGAAGAGGCAGCTAAGAGCAGGGAAATCACTGGCAGAGCTAAAGCAGCTGTTTCTTCCCCTAATTCTCCTACCTTTCTCCCCTGCTTGGGGACCCCGATTGTGGGCCAAAATTGTCCAGGTTCCAGGTGAATTTTGCTTTTCCCAAGCATGCACAGAAAAGAGAAAAATTAAAAGTTCTTCCGGCCAACTTTTGAGGGTTGGATAACAGCAAATAAATACATGAAAAATAAATGTATTAAATAAAAATATAAATAAAATTATTAAAATTAAATAGCAAGCTTTAGTGGTCTCTGATTCATGAAACTGTCTGAGCAAGGGAGTGACTGTGTGTTCTCGCAATCCATTTAACCAGACATAGCATTTTAAGTTTGGTGAGCTTTAATTTATTTTGCATTTTGCTCTCTGTCTCCCTCTCCCCTCCCTCTCCCCCCCCACCTCTCTCTCTGTGCTTGTGTGATTAAAGTTCAACGAGGCTTCCAAATCTGGGCTGTCCTATCAGGATAAGCAAGTTATAGCGTGTTGTGTGAACACAGCCAAAGTTCAGCCAAGTCCTTCAACAGGCCCCAGCTGGTTTCACTCCCAGATCAGGCAGATGCCTTCATCCTCAGTATCCCAAAGGCAACGGGACTTTCTGGGTTTTCTTTGAAGATGTTTCGCTTCTCATCCAAGAAGCTTCTTCAGCTCTGAAGGGACAACCATAACCTGGATCACTGAGAATCTCCATAGACCTTCATTTTCACTGCACCACCCTCGTCCTCCATCAAGCAGAAGAAGGCTACTTTCTGTCCTGCCCTGCATTTTTTGGCTGCCCTTCCCACAGTCACGGGGGAGTGGAGGCACAGGCCAGGCCGAGTTCTCTGATAGCTGTTGCAAATAATGCTGCTGCAGCTGCTGCTTCAGAAATGCAACATCTGGAGAACAGGAAGGTAGCCGTGGTGGCCCACTTGGCAAAAACACTCCCGGCCTGTTAGCCTGTCTCTGCAAGGGCAGCAAAGGGTGTGGTGATATTCTAGAGCAGTGTTTCTCCACCGTGACAACTTGAAAATGTGTGGACTTCAACTCCCAGAATTCTCCAGCAAGCAAAGTTGGCTAAGGAATTCTGGGAGTTGAAGTCCATACACCCTAGATTGAGAAACACTGTTCTAAAGCCTAACCCAGAGGTCTTCAAACTTGGCAGCTTTAAGATTTGTGGACTGCAACTCCCAGAAATCCCCAGCAAGCAAAGTTGGCTAGGGAATTCTGGGAGTTGAGGTCCATACACCTTAGATTGTTACAATCACATACGGTAGCTTTCTTGTCTACTGCCTGGTTCACCAGTGGCTTAGTTCTTTTAAGAGGGAAATATTATCACTACCTGTATTCAAACAACTGTTGAGTGGGGGGGAGGGGGGAGAAGGGACAGCTGTGTATACAGGCAACATTTTCAGCTGACATGTTTGTACAACACTCTTAACCTATTTTTGGATGGAGCCATTAGCTGGGATTGCACACTAGATAGAATGATCATCAACTAGCTAAGAGTTTGTCTTGCGTGCTTATTCAGGAAAAAAACTAACCGTGTTTAAGGCTACACAAGCATGTGCGAATGCAGCCCGTCAGTGTTTTCCTGGCCTGGCAAAGTGGGTTCCGTGAGCACATGCACAATATAATATGCTCACAGAACTACACATGTGTCTGGTTAATATTGATCCGCGACTGCTTCTGAGGTGGTAACCGCATTGGCCTTTGAGCGTTTATCCCCAAGGAGAAATATATGCAGGATTCCTTCACCTTGTAAAAATGCATTGGCCCAGCACATTTATCTCTCCCGTGCTTTCCAATGTGCCAGACCTCGTCTGCTCCTTTGCACAGTTCCTAACACAGCAATTCCACTCTCTTTTCTCATTCGTTGGCCAATGGAGGTTACTGGTAATTGTTATTTTTCTTTTCTCTATATCCCACCTGTATTATTTTTCTACAGCACTTCCTGTTTTCCCTACAACAGTCTTGTGAGGTGAGTTGGACTGAGAGAGAGAGAGAGAGAGACAGGCTCAAGGTCAAGCAACTGGCTTCCATGGCTAAGGCAGTGCTTGAATTTTTTTTTTAAAATTAGATTTATATACCGCCCTACTCCCGAAGGACTCAGGGCAGTGAACAGCCACAGAATAAAACACATAAATACAAAAATTTAAAACAGAATAAAAGCAAATTAGATAATTTGGCTGAGACAAATTTAAAATACCCAATAATTTAAAAACAGATTAAAATTTACATTTAACAGGGGAAAAGATTTAGGTCAGGCCAGCTTGATGAAATAAAAAAATCTTAAGCGTGCGACGGAAGGTGCGCAGATCCGGGATCATCTGTATCTCCGGGGGGAGCTCGTTCCAGATCGTAGGTGCCCCCACAGAGAAGGCTCTCCCCCTGGGGACCGCCAGTTGACACTGTTTGGCCAACGGCACCGGGAGGAGCCCCTCTCTATGGGAGCATACTGGCCAGTGGGAGGCTATTGGTGGTAGCAGGTGGTCCCGTAGATAACCAGGTCCTAAGCCATGGAGCACTTTAAAGGTGATAACCAAAACCTTGAAGCGCACCCGGAAAACCACTGGGAGCCAGAATTCACCGTCTCTGGCTTTCTAGCCTGGTGCCTTAATCACTAAAACCAAACTGGCTTGGCTAAGAGATGGGAGAAGCAGGTCCTAGTTCTCCTTTACCCACAGAAGCCAGTTGGGTACTTTGGAGATTTCTTAATATACTCGGTCTCTCAGCCCTAGAATTCTCCCCCCCCCCCCCCCACACTCAGTTTCTACCAACCCAGCTAGAACACAGCCTCAATGCAGAGGCTTCCATCCTCCACAGTGGTGAAATCCAAACTTTTTTACTACCGGTTCTGTGGGCGTGGCTTGGTGGGTGTGGTGGGCATGGCTTGGTGGGTGTGGCAGGGAAAGGATACTACAAAATCTCCATTCCCACCCCACTCCAGGGGAAGGATGCTGCAAAATCCCCATTCCCTCCCCACTCCTGGGGGAAGGATATTGCAAAATCTCCATTCCCACCCCACTCTGGGGCCAGCCAGAGGTAGTATTTGCCAGTTCTCCAAACTATTTAAAATCTCTGCTACCGGTTCTCCGAACTGCTCAAAATTTCCGCTACCGGTTCTCCAGAACCTGCTGGGAGGAAGTCACAACTTGGCAATTTAGAACTGAAATCAGTGGAAAGAGAAGACAACGGTCTCGAAGGCAGGTCTGTGCCAAAGTCAAGAGACTAGTCCTCAGTCTTAAGCGCCCTCTGAATCTCGTTCTCATCAGCACCTGTGGGCATCCGATTTATAGAGAGGGTGGATTCCAAGTAGGGAAGGAACGAAGCGACGGCTTTTCCACGGCTAAATAACTTACCTCTCCCGTTTCTTTCCCAAACCCACTCCACTTTTGATCTAATCCTCTGTTCTGTTATAAAAGGCTTAGGTTCGGTTTTGCTTCCGATCCTTTTCCCCCAAACGGACCACGAACCTACCAGGCCTCTCGCACTGCAAGAAGGAATCCCCAGGGACAGTGCAAGAGGCTAGGCTATGTCCTTCAGCTTCGATCAAAATGGATTTAATTGCGAGCCGAGTGACTGGTGCCAAAGGGTAGCCCATAGGGCAACTTCTAATGCCCTTGGCGAGTTTATTCAACCTTCCTTTCCTTTTTGGGTAGAGCCTTTCAAGGCTTAAAAAAAAAAAATTTTTTTTTTTAAAGGCAAACCTATGGTGACGACGACGATTATTTCGCACTGAAGTTCTCGCTTAAAATGACAACCTTTTTAACACTTAAAACGAATTCCACCGGAAAAAGCTTCCTTTATATAACGCTCCCCCCGCGAGCGGCCGAGCACACAATACACAATTTGATTGTAATCTAATTGTTTAGAGAAAAGTTTTTTT
>WNWU01000001.1:78065248-78078254 GCA_012654045.1 Ptyas mucosa
ATAATAATAATAATAATAATAATAATAATAATAATAATAATAATAATCCAGATTCTAGGAATATGAGCAAGCTAAAAGAAAAAAAAGTTTTGTAGATATAATTAAAAAAAAATAAATAGAACGGAGAAGTTCAAAGAACGGAGCTGCGTTTGGAACAAATCTGGCTAGAAGTCAGTTCTATCGAATTCACTTCCAAATCAGCGCCCTCCTTCGCCCAAAATATTTCGAGACACAGACAACGCGCCTTTCTAAAATCAGTTTTCGGGAGGGAAAGCATCAGGAGCGACCCTCGTGCGCCAAAAGCATGGAGAGAAACCAACCGTTCCTTTCAGTAAAACCTCAGCAAAGGCTTTGGCTTAAACGTGATCTTTCCGAGAAGAAGCCGAGCCTTGGATCTCACCCCTTCGTTGGGTTGGGTGTTTTTTCCCCCTTAATTGCTAGTTGATTTGCAGTTTTGTTTTGTAGGTCACCAATGAACGACCGTAATCCCCGCCCACACCGTTTGGCGACATAACCGGGAATATTAAAATATTTAAGAAATCGCGAATTAAACCACACCTGAAGAAGAAATGGGAATCGGTGCCAAAGTGTGTTTGGGGGGGGGGGGGGACGCGGTAGAGGGAGAAAAGGGAGAACTTAAGAAACGGGTGGCTTGATTAGCAGAAAGCAAGAAAAAGTGAGAATTCGTTGAAACGCAGTTAATTCGAAGGGTCTGTTTATGGCGGTGGGGCTGCCCCTTAAATGCCGACTCCCCCCATTCCAAAACGTTTAGATATTCTAATTCGACTAGAGGAAAGGAAAGGAAAGAAGGCTGTGTGTGTGTGGGGGGGGGGGGGGGGGAATTCAGGCGGGGATTTTTCTCCCCCCAAAAGGGGAACAATTTTCCCGGGGGTTTTAAGGGGGGGGGGGGGTGTGGAGGCAGGGAGGAAAAGGGAGGGGGTGCAGGGTGCTCTAAGTCCTTTTGTGTCCAGCTGTAGAAATCATAGCTTTCAAAAACTTTCCCTCAACTCTTTTGTCCGCCCATCATTTGTGCGTGACTGCATCTGCTGTTTCGCGTATATCCTATATCCCTTCTTCTCAGAACGTTTATAGGAGAGGCTCAAACACCACCACCCCCCCGAGCCTCCAAAGCATCTCCCCCTTAGTTCTTTATCTCCTTTCCTCTGCTTTTCAATCTCTAAATTAATCAGCAAAAAGCCCGAAACGAAATAAAGACCGGGGGGGGGGGTGGTGGTGTGGAAAGAGGAGGGAAAGTGGGGGATAGCCCACCACCATTTTCTATTCTAGCGAACAGTGGAAGAAATTCAGGTTGTTTCCTGAGTTAACCCCCAAAAGAGAGCAAAGATCTCGATTCTTTGTAGTTTGCGGAGACAGCAAAGCTAAGCTGGTTTGGGAATGCCACAAAAGGTTAAATCAAAACCCTGGAGACACACACACACACACACACACACACACAAAATCCCCCCTTCGGTTCAAGAAACAAACTCTTAAAACCTTTCGCTTTTTGGAAGTTGAAACGAGCTTTGAGGAGGGGACTTTTTGCGAGCACATGGGGAGACAAAGACTATCACTTGTGCTAGAACCATTTAATAGAATTATACATATCTGCCAAATCCAGGAAAAAAAAGGTTTATGCATATATATCTTTTTTTTTCTCCATTTCACATCTGCAAGCATAAAAAACAACAAGTATTTTTGCTGTTTGGAAATTCAAGGTCAGAGCAATTGACCGATGTCTTAAATATATATACTTCTTTCTCCTTACTGCTAGCTTTTCCAACAGTAGGCTACTGTAGTACAGGTGAATTGTAAAAGTCCAAGTGTATTTTTATTTAGTGACTTTTTTTTTAGATCTCAGTGATGTTCATTCAGCCACAGCTTGCTGTTAAAAGTTGCTTTGTTTTTTTTTCAGTGCAGTTTACCTCTGGTAAAAGGCAATTTTAGAGCAAGAGAAAGACAGAAAGAAAACCAGAGACGGGGAGGGAGAGGAAGAGAGATAGAAAAAGAAAGAAAGAAAGAAGAAATAGAAAGATGGTCGTATGTAACTCAGTTGCTCAAATTTCACTGTTAATTATAACCTCTGTAAAATCGCAGCAGAACCGCCTGCTGGTGTGGGGTTTATAATTGCATACAATACAGGAGATCACAGTTTTAAAGTCTAGCACAGATTAAAAACCACAGATGTACCATTTATATAAGACGCACACTGATTGTCTCTTAAAAACTACATATTGACTCCTTATTGACATTTTTCTTATTTCCCCCCTCTTAAATAAAGTAGTGCAGCTAAGACAATCAGTCCCATGATCCACAGAGCTCTTAACCGAGTTCTTTGTTCATATTTTTTTTCTCCTATGGCCAACTTTGCCAAATGTGGCTGAAGCAATCGAAGAAGCTTGAGAGATGTATATGGATGTACTGTCCCATAACATAAACATTTTAACCAAGGTTGGATGGAAGGGGAAGAAAAAGAAGGGTCATTCTTGCTATACCAAAAATAAGGTATCTAAGTGTAGGAAGGCAGGAGAGAGACAGAGGGGAGGGAGGGGGAGAGGGAGAAAGAGAGAGAGAGAGAGAGAGAGACAAAGAGAAAGAAAAAGAGAGAAAGAAAAAAGAAAAAAGAAAGAAAAAGAAAAAGTAGGAAGGTAGGTAGGTAGGTAGGTAGGTAGGAAGAAGGAAGGAAGGAAGGAAGGAAGGAAGGAAGGAAGGAAGGAAGGAAGGAAGGAAGGAACCCAATACCCCCTACTCTGGTTCATAGAATAATCTTCCATCCCTATCCAGGCAAAGAAACCCAACAATTGGCTAAAACTGTGAAGCAACGAGAAACTAAGTGATGTGATTCTCTTTCTTGGTCTACACAACATGTCTTTCCTTCTTGTCTTCCTTTCCAGAGCATCTGAGCAAGAGGTGAAATTGGGAGGTATGATCACGGCCACTGAATTTCTTGCCTTTGTTATTAATTTGTGTCCTGTTCACAATTCTTTTTTAATTTAAATCAAAGATCTCAAAACTGGAAATTTCAGCCTACTATGGCTATTGTCTTGTCTGTTTCAACAACATCATTGTGGTCACTTATCGTTATCAGCATTAGCATCATCACCATTATTGTTTATCACAAAGGGGTCCTAACAGGTCTTCACAAAACCTGAAACTTCCATGAAGATGTCTGGTCTTTATAATCCAAGCAGTCAGCGTTGAAGTTTAGCTTCCAGGAGGCGGTTTGATCCTTATAATCCAAACAATCAGTAGATGAGTTAAACCCCAAACTTGAAGCTCCGTAACCTTGAGTAGAGAGTGAAGCTGGAGACTGGTTGAGATGGCTGGCCACAGCATTGGTACCCATGGGGCTAAGGGTGGCCCCTGGTCCAGGGAGCTGGTGATGCATAGGGGTCAGGTAAGATCCACAGTCCATTCCTCCAAAATATGAGGTTGAGCCGGCATATCCTTGGCTATAGCCTGAAGCCTGAGTGTAGGTCATAGGATAGGACCTCTGCATGCATGAAGAAGAAGTGGACAGGGGGTCTGAGAGAGGAGAAATGGATGCTGGGCTCCAGATCGACACTGGAGCGCTGCTGCTGGAAATGGCAGGGACTGAGGTACTGGCTGGAGGTGTGAATTGGCCGCTGGTTCCACTCTCTGAACTCACTTCTCTGGCTGGAGAACTCTTCTTCTTTGCAGGCCTCACTTTATTCTGGCCCCCGTTCTGCTGCTGTTGCTGCTGCTGGCGGCATTTGGCGCGACGGTTTTTAAACCACACCTGGAAAACCAACCAGGAAGGAGGAGAAAGAAGAGCGAAGGGCATTAGCTATGTGGATCACAGCAAGGACAAATGGGATGAGAATAATTATCACCGGGGAGAACAGACAGCACTGAGGAGGATATGGTGTTTTCCTGAGGAATATCGTATTAGCCATTCCTCGTTTAAGCAAAAGTTCTCAGGCGTTTAAAAGTTGCTACGAAAATGTTGCTAGTCCTCTTGATTTCCCTTTGGGCTTCCCTCAACATCCTTTGTGTGTTTTGCTGATACACTATGGAAAAGCTTTGTCAGAATTTTTTTTTTTAAAAAAAATCCAGGTGGAACATGGTAGCAACTTTTATAATGCAGAAGCCCGTATCAACATCTAGCAGTCATTACAAAGACTTTATCTGGGAGTCCTATCAGTATTTAGCTTGAGGCCTACCCCTTTGCTCCTTAAAAATGGGTTCAGAAAACTGAAATAAATGACCAGGAGCAAAAAATGATTTAATTCATGGGAGCCAACAAAGATAACCATGGATCTACTGCAGAGGCATTGAGTTGCCCAGGGGTCTCCAACCTTGGCAACTTTACGCCCAGAGGACTTCAACTCCTTTGCTGGTTGGGGAATTCTAGGAGTTGAAGTCCTCCGGGCTTAAAGTTGCCAAGGTTGGAGACTCCTGGAGTTGTCCATTGTTTAGCGTCATCCATTCTTCTTCTCCTGTTCATCTCTGCTTTATGGCATCTACTGCAATCCCAGACTGAAAAATATGTGGTTACATTTTATTTTAAAGACGGCTACTCAAAGGACTGTTGTTTTCATCTTCCACCATGAAGCTATAGTGTATGTGGAAAAACCACTGCAGAGTGTCAGGCTACCAGCGCTTTCATAATATAGAACCAAGCAAACCTTTAATAAGAGTACTTTGAAGAAAGGGGAAAAAAGTTCTTTGCAAGCCTCTGAGCCTGGCAGCTTAGGTACCCCAAGGACTTCCACTTAAGTCCTACTGAAGTCAAGCCCTTAATTAAAAAGAATAGAATATTAGAAAGGAGAGGTTATCAATTAAGAGAGCAACTGAATGGGAGGGAAACATGCTTGTCCAATTAAATGAGCTGTATCTTTTCTTTCTTTCCACCCCTCTCTGAAGGGCAATTAAATAGTAGGAAGTTCCTTAGAACCTGTTGATAGATGTGAAAAGTCTTCATTTACTGCATCTCATGTAAGTAAGTCATGTGATTTGTTTTCAAGTCACGTGATTTCCAATCAAAGGATCTCTCCCTGTTTTTTTCCTCTATGTCTAACTCTTAACTCCCTAAC
This sequence comes from Ptyas mucosa, assembly GCA_012654045.1. Lineage (NCBI taxonomy): Eukaryota > Metazoa > Chordata > Lepidosauria > Squamata > Colubridae > Ptyas > Ptyas mucosa. The sequence continues at coordinate 78,070,303 of WNWU01000001.1, forward strand.
CCCAGTTGCCTTTTGAAAAAGCATCTTTGTGATCCCTTAAACTCCCTTCATACCAACAAAGAAGTATACTCTTCGGAGGAACTATCCCTTGCTTCTCTGATGTTCTGCTTTCATCTATGATCAGAATAGTCTTCGGTTTTCTACTAGCTGGGGTATGAAGAGATCAGTAAGAGATACAGGCATGCCACTGAACAATGTTTTCCAGTTTGGTGATGGAGATGCTGTCTTGCACAACATATGCCTTTTAGATCAGGGGTCTGGTGGACTTCAACTCCCAGAATTCTTCAGCCAGCAAAGCAAAGCAAAGATTTTTTTCAAAAATTCTGGAAGTTGAAGTCCACGAGTCTTAAAGTTGCCAAGGTTGGAGACCCCTGTTTTAGATCGTAGCTGTTTTGGACTGTCCAATGCAAATAGGAATCTGTGTACATTGTTATTAAACACGTGGATATCTATTTAAAAACACGCAAACCGCATATGCTCCAAAGTGGAGCACTACATACAACTGTCACAACATTCTCTCATCTCTCCTTGGATAACACATTTCTGACTTTTCCTTCATCTCCACTCAAATAATCAATGGCAGCTCTAGGAATACCTTCTAAAAAGGAACCAGGCATCATTTTTAGATATCGCAAAGTTAGATGCTATCAAGGGCCACCATTTTGGTGCTTGACTGGAGTGATTGTTGCAAGAAAAAGGAGCATCAAGGGTGCTTTTCTTCTGGTTTGATCTCATATCTGTGACTTCTATCCAAATGATAAAACTATCTTTACTAGGGAGTGATAAGGAATAGGAGAAAAAGGGGAAAGGGGAAAAAAAGGAAAAGGAAAGTATTTCAAGAGGAGGAGATTGCATTTATTCATTAAAAAATATATATATAGCTGCCCAATTCACACACAGTTACTCAATAAAATATTAATCTCAGTTCCTCTCACCTACCATTTAAATTGCTCTTTAATGGTGTTTTTGAAATAATCATTTTGAATGTGTCATTTTTCATTTAAAAAAAAAATTAGTTATATGTTTTTCATTTTCTTTTATTCCTAACATAGCCCGTAATATTAACTACAGTGAACAATATAAATTGTATTAATAAAATAGAAAACTAGATAGAAAGTTCATGAAATAAACCACACAGCCAAGATACCAAGTTAGAAAATATGGCAAAAAATTTATGCAGGGAAAACGATGGAACTGTAAAAATGTTGTAAGCCTACATTGTACCAAACACAGCAAATTTAAGTTCCTAGCTTTGTGCACATTAGGAATGCCTAAACGGTGTTTTGAAGAAGTTCATGCTTCCAGGTGTATGATGAAGAATCTTGTGATTTGTGATTCCAGAAGACCACATGAATGGTACAAGTAGATTTCCAACAGAAGAGAGTATCTGTAACTCAGGGTTGAACAGTGGAGTTCTTAGTACTCTCTCCGAGCCTGGTTGTTTGCTTGCAGATGCTCCAAGCATTGCACTGATGATGTTATCTACTTGGATAATGAAACATCTGGAAGCAAACAGCTCAGCTCAAGGAGCACCAAGAACCCCACAAGTATCTCTCTCAGGCTTGTTAGGAACCTGGGGTTTAACTATATCACCCGGTAAAGCATATGGAAATCAGCTGAGCAACAAGGTTCGCCTCAAGTCTGTTCTATTAAAATAAATGGCTTTTATGATGTATCTGGAAAAGGAGTTAATTTCTTTTTTTAAAAGCAATTTAAAAAGATTTATGTTTAAATATGTGTTTCCCTCTCTCAGAAAAGACATATTTTATAGCAGTTTAATGATCAAACTCAATATGATAAGTGAAATTGAGTCTAGGTGCTGAGAGGTTTTTTTTTTTTAAATGATCCTTTATTCTCCAGAGAATATCTCAGCTCCTGGAATCTCCTGGAGAGAGCAAAAACCTATTAAACTAGTTTAACTCTACAAGTGTAAATGTGCCTTGCCTCTTCCTGCAGCTTACAACATATTATGAATTCCCAGATGTAATGTCAGCAAATGTGTCCTGTGGCCATCCTTTTTTTGGCAAACCTATTTTACTCCCTCCTGAAAATATCTGGGCAGTTCAATTCATTTCATGCTTAGTGGAAAGCAAGTATAGATGGAATCACTGGACAATGCTTTCAAGTTAAGGACCATTTTGGATGTCAGGCTTTTCTTGGTGGACCCTGCAGGAAACCCGCTTATCAATTGAGATGTGTAACGATTTTGGTGTATGCATGTGTCTGTTCACACTCGTACCCAGCTGCAAAACATGGAGTATGAGTAGGCAGAATGCAACGCAGGTATTGCAAAATGATACAGTACTATACTTCACTTCATTCTTATAAGCTAACCAAGTTCTCTTTTTAAATGTTTTATCGCAATATGTCATTTCACCCTGTAATTATGGTTAGGATTAGAAAATGTTGTATGGAGAAAGAATTTCCCTTGGTCACTGGGTTTGCAGTTTTCCAAGAACTGCTTTTAAATGACATCTGTCACAAATCAGTTTGGGGGCCATTCCTGAAGTGCACAGCTCATATACTTTCTGGCTAGAGACTGACAGCTGAATGTTGCTGTTAAAAAGTACAAAAGCTGATCTGATGGATAAATAAACATTAACTGACTCCTGGTTTTATATAAGGTACCATTATATTTCATGGCATGAGGATGACAACGATGATACTAACAACATCAACAACAACTAAAACAAATGTGGCTAGTCTACTGAAAAAGCCATAGGTTTTCAATTAAAGGAGCTGCTTGGTTTCTAAGCAAAATCAAAAGCAACAGAGAAGTAGGTAGAAGCTTGGGTAAGAAGTTACAGAACATGGTTAGTGCCGTTTCAGTCAGAACCCACTTTCTCAATCTCATTCATTTTCCATACCTCTAGAAAATTCTTCACCATTATGTATAGCAGCCAAAACTGGTATATTAGTCAGCTATGCCAGTTCCAAAGAGTTCAACCCGTATCTCCCAACATAGGTTCACCACTTTCTCATATTTCCTCTTTCCTTTTCAGCGTGTACCACTTAGAAGTACTTAACGGTGTACATGTTTGTTGCTTGAAAGAGCAGTATGTTAAATGATCCTTCTCAGCAGGGTGTAATATCAGAGCTGGTGAAGTCTGAGGAACAGTCTAGTGGCTTGCACTCTGAAGATCTCTTTCCAAAAGTAGTCACTTGCATACACCCTCACCCTCACCCTTATCATCATCATCTTCTTCTTTGTAAGACTGAGCATGAGTATCTGCAAAATCATCTTGGTTTCTGGCCACTTAATTGATGTGATAAATCATTAAAGAGGCCTGCCTGTGAACTGCACGCTAAAAGCGCTCATTCATTTCCCCACCAAATAAAAGGAGAGGAATGTGATTATCTTGCTACAGTCATACGAGAGACAAGAAAAGTAATCAAACAGCAAACAGATGCTCCAAAAATCCTCTGCTTTTTTTTTTTTGGCAAGTTAATATGACCAGTATGTCTGTCTGTCAGGACTTTAAGCCTTGCTGAGAATCTTCTTCCATGCACCCCAGCCAAACTGAACTCAGTTGTCAGCCCTCTTCATAAATTCTATCTCAAGAAACCATGAAGGTTTACTGGGTGGCCTGCAAGGAATTCCTAGTTATGGGAAGCGCAGGGCTGCCCAAATGCAAGCAGTTTGCTCAACATGGGAGGATTGCATTGAACCTAATTCATCCCAGTCACTTTTCGAGATCACCATAAGCTACACTGGAGAGGGGGTGTGTGTGTGTGTGTCCAAGATATTGTCCAAGCAGAATAGATTTGGGCTATTCCCTCCCTAGAGAGTTTATAGAGTCTTACAGCGCTACCCCAGCCAATCTGGACCTCATTATGGCACATTATGGATGGATGAGAACACCAATCACTAGAGAGGAAATGCCCTTAGTCTTTCACAATGTTTTTTCAGTCTTGGCAACTTTAAGGTGCGTGGACCTCAATTCTCAGAATTTATGCTGACTGGGAAATTCTGGGAGATGGAAGTCCACCGGTCTTAAAAGTTGTCCAGGTTGAAAAAAAACACAGGTCTAGCAACATGGAAGGATGAAAAACTGTTCTGACATGGTACATATGACACTCTTTCAAAGAAGGGGGCAGGATCAAAAATGAGAGCTTGGCTGAATTAAATTGATGGTCTGCAAACTCAGAGTCCCCCCCCCCCCCGGGATAATGACAAAGCAGAAATCTCTCCCACTCCCCAGACAGGCCATTAAACATCAGACCTTGCCCCACTTCAAACTTCTGGTTTTCAGAGATCCAAAACTTTTGGAGCCTGGGGCCCATTTTTAGCTTATCACCCTCCGCTACAAGGTCATCTTTCTTTTTAAAAAAAACCATGGGATATCTCTGGATGGCTGCAATCCATACTTGAAGGAGGCCTTTCTCAACTTAGGGATCTTCAGCTAGGTACATTCAGCAACAGCTCTTACCATTCCCCTCAACTACTGTTACTAACGGGGGTCTGTGTCTAACTGTGGCTGAAAAAGGAAAAAAAATTTCCTAGTGAAAAAGGAAATCGGAGGGGAAGAAAACTTTCCTAAAACATTCGCCTGCCCTAGAAAGTTGGCTTTCTGTCCATCGGGGTGGGAAGAAAGAGGTTTGAGTTTCAGAGCTTCTCTTCTTCAGGAGCTTCTTGTCCTGAGAGGAAAGTCAGGATGCTGAGGACACGGTACTGAAGATGACCCTGGATCTCATCTCCTTCTCCACTCCACAGGCTTTCTTTTCTCGGTCTCCTTCACCACTACCCTGCCCAGACCCTTACCCCAGTTGTATCGTCCTCCCGCCCCCCACCCCCGCCCCCCCAAGCTCCCAGGAGATCTTTTCCAGATCTTTTCCAGAGAAAAAAGGAAAACAGGGAGGAGGCGCGCCCACCAGCCTTTTTCCTTACCTGCACTCGGGACTCCGGCAAGTTAATTTTGAGGGCCACCTCTTCGCGCATGAAGATATCTGGATAGCGGGTTTTTGCAAACAGAGCCTCCAGGACGTCCAGCTGCGCGCGGGTGAAGGTGGTGCGCTCCCTCCGCTGTTTCCGAGGGGTGGCTGGGAAAGAAGAAAGGCCAGCTCAGATCGGTCAGGAGGGAAAACCCCCGGAAAGCCTGGCTAAGTCCGGGGAAAGAGAACTCGGCCGCTCCACAACGGGGCTCGAGCAATCAGTCCACCTTAAGCCGTTTCGACGCCGCTGACTTCCCCGAAAGCCCTGCCCCCTCTTTCCTTGGGAGTAAAGTTAAACCCCCAACAAGTCCGGTTTCACGAAGGTCGATTCCTAAAGAAGCCTCATTATCTCCTGGGCGGACTCGGGCAGAATCCGGTTGAGGGGTAGAAGTCTCTGCTGCGCGATGATGGCCACCTCTCCGAGCTCAGAGAAGACCAAACTCCCCGGGCCGCAGGCTAACCGACTCCGGGTTCAGGTGCCCAAAGACAGGCCTCAATAGCGCGCGATCCTATAGCCTCCCTTCTAAAAGGAGCCCCATCGAGCTGAATGCGACGGACTCTCTTGGGAGAGCCTGGGGAGGCCGAGGGTGCGGATGGGGAGTGCAAGCCCGACTTCCTGGGGGAAAAACAGTGGGCCAGCGTAGCTTCGAGGGTGCTGGTAGGAGAGCAGTTAATTCAGGGTGGCAGCCTTTGAGGTGCACCGACTGGGGGAATCGATTCGGATACAGCGGGAGGCCTGCTGGTGTCGTCTGGGTGCAAGAAACTAGCAGGATCGGGATCGACCGAGCAGATGGAGGTTCCCGATAGAAGAGAATATATGTAGCTCCTGGTTGAACTCGTGCCGTCCTTGGGGCTCTCAGAGTTTGGCGGCTTGCTTGCAGATGTGTCATTACCCAAGGCGGTAAGATCACCAGTCGAGGTGAGTTCATTAGTGTAACTGATGATCTTACCTAGTTAGGTCATGAAACGTTTGCAAGGGCTCCACAGATGGAGGTTCACGCGGAAAGGTAGCCTAATCGCCCTCCACCCCATGAACAATCCTCTCGCCCTTCTCCAGATCTCAGAACAAAAACAAGACAAGACAAAACAAAAAAAGAAGCACAAACCCGATTTGCTCCGATCGTCGGGAATAACATTTTGCCCGGAATTTTCAGACCGAAAATTCGTGAAAAACCCGTTCAAAGAACTTTTCCCTGAACCCGTGAACGGGAGAAATTTAAGGGGAGAGTTGGGATACTCCAGCTACCCTCCTGGTTTTCATTGGCACCCGGGAAATAGGATCCCACCAGCGGGGGGAGTAAATATGAGGGCCCAGCGAGTCCCCGCCTTTTGGAAGCCTCCCCCCCCCCAATCGATCGGGTGTCTCTTATCTTACCTGGATACCCGACGGAGGGATGGAGCAGGTCCATCCCGGAGGTGGTGAGGCTTAGGCCGTTGACTGCGTAAGGTGGTTGCTTAAGATAAGACATCATGCTAAAGTTGGGGTGAGGAGGAAAAATGGCCAAAATTCTGGGGCTGGTTGGAGTTGGAAGGAGATGCCTCTTGGACCTGCTTCTTGCTCCTTTCCTCTTTCTTCTCCAGATCTTTCGGGTGGAGAAGTTAACCTTGAAACCTGGAGCCTAATTTAGAAAACAAAAGGGAGACAGACAGAGGGAGAGGGAGAGGGAGAGAGACAGAGAGAGAGAGAGAGAAAGCAGAGTGAAAAAAAAAGTCCTGTCCACGGGGGTCTTCGAACTAGCGAAGTCTTGCTCGCTGCGGGGTGGCACCCGCTGAGCTGCAGGACCTGCTAAACCGCGGCCGGCTGGAGGGGCGCATCTCTCCCCCGGACTGCCTCGAGAAACTCCTTCCTCCCGCCCGCCCCACAAGTCACAGGGGCGACGTACAGTAGCAGCTCCCTTCGTGAGGAGCAGCCCACCCCCACCGAACTCACAAGCACGCACGCACGCAAGCACTCTCCAGCCTACTCCGCTCGGGCTTGCTTTCCAGGGGGCATTTGCCAAGGTTTTCCTGGGTTTAGCAAGTAGTTAATTGCCTCCAACAAAACTTGATTGGGACCCATTTTACAGACACAAAGGACCCCTTGGCTAAATAAATAAGGCTGCTAACAAAGCCTCCCCACCCCACTCGGTAATTTTCCTCGGCGACAAAGGAGCGTATCTGTTGTCCCCACCCCCACCCCGAGCTTTTTAATTACCCCGGATTTTGCAACTGCAAAAGAAGCGCCCCCCTCCCCGAAGTTGAGAATTCAAATGCCCACTTTAAAGAAGATCTAAGCGAGGGGGTTTGGTGGGGGGGGGGGCGCTCCGCTGATTTACCGTCCCTCTATCTTTGGCATGCCTGAAGTGATTTCTTTCAGCTAAGTCCCCCCCCTAATTAGCACTTGCGCTAATTAGATTTAGAGGCAAAAAAAAAAAGAGGGGGGACTCCCCGATTTTGAAGACTTTTAGTGGGGGGGGGCGGAGGAGGAGAGAGAAGGCCGCAGCAAGCTAAACAAACAAGTAATTAACTTTTTACATGAAGTGGGGGAATCCTTTGGTCCAAACTCTCTTCCAGCCGTCGTCAGCATTTGCCTTCCTCTCTTTTGAAGGAGGAGGGAAGGGGAAGAAAGGTTGCCTTAACCGAAACCGTTTAAAACCTGTGCCTGGGTAAAGAACGCAGAAAGAAGCGATCTTGGGTTTTTCGTTGGTTTGGGAGTCTTCCCCACCCCATTCCCCTCCGCACCTCCAGCTAATCTGGAGACCAATCTACAAAGATAAACTTCCGCACCAATTCGCGGTGTGCATTTCTCCATTTCAGCACAAGATTTGGGTGTCAGCAACCTTCCCGGCAAACTTCTAGAGAGTTCCCCCTAACTCTCATCACAGGGGGACCTTAATAGTTCCTGACAGATCAAAACCTTCGCGCATCGAGGAGGAGGAAAACGGGGGCGGGAGGGTGTTTAAGATTTCTGCGAGGATCTAATGAGTTTGAAGTTTTGTGAGGAGGAGGAGGAGGAGGAGGAGGAGGAGGAGGAGGAGGAG
>WNWU01000001.1:78096558-78112657 GCA_012654045.1 Ptyas mucosa
CTATTCTATTCTATTCTATTCTATTCTATTCTATTCTATTCTATTCTCCCATTCCCAAAGCTGAGATGGTTTAAAGATGTTCATTTAATCTTTCCTCTCTTCTCCCAAAATAGTTTCTGCCAGGAACATTAGCAAGCATCTCTATGGAGATTCTCAGTCATCCAAGTCATGGTTGTCCCAAAGGTGCTTTTTCAAGACGCAACTGGATTTTCTGGTTTTTCTTTGAAGATGTTTCGCTTCTCATCCAAGAAGAAGCTGAAGAAGCTTCTTGGATGAGAAGCAAAATGTCTTCAAAGAAAACCCAGGAAGTCTAGTTGCCTCTTGAAAAACACCTTTGGGATTAGCTAGCATGCTTCATGCAGTTGGTGATGTGATGAGAGGCTGTCCAGTTGCTGCAAGACACTTTAGGGTGCTTCAGGCATGACCTTTCCCCTCTGACCATTGCCCCCTCCTCCTCCCCATGACATTTTGGTTTGAGTTTCAGGAGAGACTGGACTCTACATCATCTGCCCACAGAATGTCTGACCAGAACTTTCCGAAGCTCTTGTGGGTTTGCCCAGCATTTATATATGAGTTTAATGCTATTTTAAAACAGCACTAGTCTTGTGCTACATAGGAGATGAGTTGAAACCAGCAGAGAGAGTCAGGTCTATTAAACCTATCTTGTTGGCTCTGTGCCACCAAGAACACATCATTGGTTTTCCACTATTTTTCCTACAATAGGTTTTGTGTGGCCATATGTTTTCTTACTTTGGGAGTGAATGCCATGTTTTCTACTCTTATATCATTGTGTCCACCCCATCAGCTACTTTTGGGTACTGCTGACCACAACCAATGTTTTCTTACAATGTAAAATGAGGATGGAAGTGACAGATTACAAGCTTGGAAGAGGGACAGAGGTGAAGCAGGAGGAAGTTCACCCAATAGTACCTGAAATTTTCCTCCATGATATTGACCTTCCAGTTGAACTTTTTCTAAACATGGGTCCCATGGAAGAAGGAGAGGTGTGGAATGAAAGAGGAGGGAAATTGCAAGCACCCACCTACACTATTCTAACCCTCCTCCCTGTTGTAGATTAATTGCTGATTGCTAATTGAGAGAGGAGACAAAAACAGGAGTACTTACTGACCACTTTCCTTAACTCATCTGACGTTACAACTATAGAGACAGTGCCACTTATTAACGTCATTATGGAGGTACTATAGGACCTTGCTATGGGGTACCCTTTTTTTGGCCCACTCAAAGACCAGACTTAAACTTTAACTGGGCCACCTGGATGAATTCTCAGTGAGTGCAGGTGAGTAACTGCATAGAGAGCTGGGAAAAGTCAGTGAGAAAAATCAGATAAAGCAAAATCAGGTTGCTTTGGTTCCCACATTTCTAACACAGATAAACTGGAATTAGTTGGAGTGCTGGTTTTAAAGTCAACCCCACTCAATGTAATAGCTCTCAATAAGGAAGATCTATCTCTATGGTGCCACAACTATTGAAAGCACTAAACAGAATAGACACACGGGTCTCCCCAGGTTGGTGGGGCAAACATGAAATCTAAGAGAGACCCAGAGCAGTGTTGAATATAAGTACATTTCCTTGCCAGTGGCTGTCCCTAAATTATCTTGTTTAATCTCAAAATATTAAGACAGTCAGGTCTGGTTAGAACTTGGGTGGGAGATCATCAAGGGATCCTATGCTAAAGTAAGAGATTTGGTTAAAAACAAACAAACCAAAAAACAGCCTGGAAGAAGTAGTGGCAAGCTTAAAAATATAATAATAAAGAATACCCCAAACTTGGATTTATCATCCAGCCACACCAAAAGATGAGTAAGTCCCTTGATATCAAGAATACTATGAAATGCTTTACTTTGCATAGATATATTATATCTAATATATCTAATAAAATGTATTATTTATTATTATATTATTTTAAAATATTTTAAAGAGAATTTCCATAAAACGTTGCAGTAAAGCATTATAAACTGTATATGTAATCCAAATCCAGCATAGAGAGATGAGCTGGGCAGCCTCCACAGTGAACGGACAGATGAATAAATATTTTCATTCATTTAAAAATTTAAATTATTATTTATATATAGAAATCTAGATAACCCCTGAGCTCTGGACTGATTTTCTTTCCTCATCTCTCTTATTCCTCCACCCACAAAAGTACTTCTTCCTTTAATAATATCCCAACTTTGGCAGGTATTTTAATGGGTTGAGGATAACCTGAGAGTTTAGAGCCCTCTGGGCTTTTAAAAAGGCAGGTATTTCCCCTTCCCAACAGATAACCCTCTCCCAAGAGGTCGGCTACTTTGCCTGTGGCACTCCCTCCCATCTTGAAAGCAAAGAAGGGACCATTCCAAATTGTCTTCTTAAGAGGCACCCTCTCTGAGAAGCAAATTATTTGAAGAGCAACAAACTGCCCTAATTTGGGAGCTAATGCCACGGGGGTGTGGGAGGAAGCAGGAAGAAGAATAAAATGTATGAGGGGACGAGAGGCAGCCCAACCCAAAGAGGAAATCAAGAGAAAGTGGCCTTATGCCATTGGCCAAGCCAAAGAGCTGCTGCCCTCCATTTTGATCACGTTGTAGGAAAAGTTTGGCAACAGGAGAAAGTCTTTGAATGGAAGAGATCAAAGTTTTCCACCTGGAACCTTTTGCAAGCACAAGGAAAATTGTTGCATGTTTCCCCTTATCATCCCATCCACAGAGTGTGTATGATGAGAGTTGTGGAATGGAGGTCCCAGACTGGGAGGAAGGCTCTTCTAAGTGAGTTTCTAGACAGGTTCTCTGATATTTAAGTGAATGTCTATACTTTTGTAATTTGAATGCATTGGGTTAGTTCTAAAGGTTTTTTTCCAAAAGGCAACTGGGATTTTGGGTTTTTTTTTCTTCAAAAATGTTTTGCTTCTCATCCAAGAAGCATAACAAAGTTTGGGATCCTGTGGTCCTTCAGAGCTTGCTGAAAAAAAAACAACAACCAGCAGATCCAGGATGCTTGGAATTGAGATCAGAAATATCTGGAGGAGCACAGGTTCTCCAATCTACGGGGTAATTTTTCAGATATCTGAAGGTAACTATGACATTTCCTGATCATAAATTCTCCAGAATCCTCATCTTGTTTCATGAGTCTTAATGTTCAGGTCCTTCACATCTTTGTGATGTTTCTAGATACATTTTAGCTTGTTGATATTTTTCTTAGATTCGTGCCCAGAACTGGGGTATTGTCCTAAGGAGGTCTGACTAAGGGAGAAAAATGTGACACTGTTGTTTCTTATGATCTTGATATGTATATCTGTTGACTTTACATGGAGTTGTGTTTAGCTGTTTAGCCATCACACTGCACTGTGTTCAACTGGAATAAAATAATCGAGATATTCTTTGGAAGCATGTATGTAACAGTTGTAAGACTTCACCCAAAACACCACACAAAAGCTTGCAAGCTGAAGAACATTATATTGTGATATGACAATGTTGCAGTGTGGAAATGTACCAGCAACATAATAATCTTCAATGCTTAGAATGCTGATTGCTAATGCTCATTTTAGCTCATCATTATCTCCTAAATACAAATAATTGTGATTTAAAAATAAACAAATATATTTCTTCCTAACTGAACAGATACTTAAGAGTTTGAGTTCACACAACACACTAGGCTAAGCTAAAATGAGATTCAACAGCTTCTGGTTCAGACAATAATGAAAACTCACCCAGAAAGTATTTTCAAATGGATTAACTCCGACATTTAGAGGCATAGAATCTTGCTACTGAATTTTAGTAGCAAAATGCATGGCTGGTTTTTTTTTTTTTTTGGAGGTAAAGAAAAACGAGGGTAGGGTCTGGGGGAAGGGTCAACATTTCTGAATGGCCAGAAAAGGCCTCTGAGTTAGTGTTATTAATGCTATTAATCCATTCATAGTATTAACCCATTAGTGTACATGCCTTGGATGGATCACTCAACTGATTTCCTTCTAGTCCTGCTTTTTTGCAAGTTATATCTAAACTCTGGGACATGACTTGCAATCGGATCCTAATCTGCATTTTTGTGTATGCGTGCAAGTGTTTACTTATATTTTTTCACAACAGCAGCCATCTCTGCCTTCCCTCCTGTGGACAGAAGCACAGTGATTTTCCAGTTCACGGAAGGAAAGTCATAATCAGAAGACCTGCATTCTGCTACTTAGGCAAGGAAACTCTTGGTAGGAGCAATTTTTCATGCAAGTGAATTTCAAGAATATTATTGCAGGGACACGGCTGCTCAGAAGGATAGCTAAACATGCTACATGAAGAAAGGTTTTGTGTGTCTGCAGCCAAAGTATCTGGACTGGGAGAGTGGAGGTGGTCCACATCTGGGGTCTCTGATCTCTGGGGTTTTCATCTCCATCCCCCTTGCTGGCTTTGGGACCCATCTGGCCAGGTGCCCAGGCCTCAAGGCCTAGGCCGCCACTGGGGTTCCTTGTCAATTTGTTGACACTGAAAAAGAGAAGACCATGTGGCAGATTTGGAGCTGACAATGCCGGCTCCTGAGCTTTTCTCCCTGCCGTTTGCAACACAAAGGCAGTGACGTATCTCCTCCCAGCTTTTGCCAAGCCAGATTCCAGCCAGGCTAATCTCCAAGGGGGGAGGCAGGAGCAGAGAGACCTCTGTCCCTCCCTCCCTCCCTCCCTGCCTCCTCCGTTCCTTCATTCCTGCTTGGAGTCTATGCCCAAACAACCTGGGCAACCATCCGTCAAGGAAGCTGAACTCCTTCCTGGCAGATTTGGCTGCCAGACCCCAGCCATTGCTTCTGCCTCTTCCAAAACAGGGACCTCTTGCTGACAGCTGAGCAGGCCTTGCCCAGCTCCACTCTGGAAATCAGTCATATCTGGGGACTGAGTTTGCAAACTCCCTTTCAGATGACCAGAGGAGGGCTTAGCCAAGTGGGCTGGTGGCAACCCTGAAGCCAGGCCACCAGCAGAAATGAACAGGCAAACAGGCAGATGTAGTGCCCCAATTAAGATCTTTTTTTGTGTGTGTGTCAGGAGGACCAGCTGTAAACCATCTGCTCCTCAGAGGCGCAGAGGGCTAGGCCGATTCCTCTCTCCTGTGCAGACAGGCAGACTGACAACTGTCCTGGTGTCAGACTTTCTTTATCTTTGCAGAGACATTTGAGGGCAGAGTGCTTTTAGGCAGAGATTTTTCTTTCCTGCCCAGAAATGGACCAAGAGTCAAACACCTTTACAACTAAATGGGTGATAGATTGGTCAAACAAACGAAGCAACAAAACCAGGAATGAATATTTTGATCAAGGAAGGGGACGATTGTGTGAATATATGCCAGACAAACAGTACATCACATCCCTCCAGAATACCCTGCTTATGTTTCAGAGGAATTCTCATGTATTTCAGTAGTACTGTTTTGAAAGGACAAGTTTCTGAACTTTCTGAATTTCCGGCCTTGTTTTCCTCTGATGAACCTTCTCTCTTGAAGTTTTTATATTAAAAACATTTGGGAGTTGATTTCCTCCCAAAATGTTCAGTGAGGGGCAGAACATTACAGATCTCTCAAAATACCACATGCTAAAAAAAAAAAAAGAAGAGACTTATTTTAAAAGAACAATAACAAGCATTAAAACAACATCATAAAAATGTAACAGTACAGTTAACCCGTTTTGTTCTCAGCAAAATACATTAATGGGACAACTAAATATGAACAAGACCACTGCCAGTGCTGTTTGCAGGGTATGATTTTTTTAAAAAAATCCCAAAACTGCATGTGAAAAACAGGCAAAGCTTTAGTTACACCATTGCAGCCACTATCTTGAAACTATCTTGGAACACCCCTGCTTATAAGACAGTTACACAAGATTTCAGAAAGTAAACTCTTCCTGGGGCAGAGAGAAACACAGAGAAAGAAGCATCAACAAGCTTTCATTTCAAAGGGAACAGCATCACCTTCAGCTCAGAAGCAGCCCTGGGAAAAAATTCCCAAAACACTGCTTCTGGAATAAATTTCACTTGTGAAATCCACATTTAGTCCATTAGTGTCCTTAGACAACAGTTCAGGTACTGTGTATTCTTCCTGGAATCTAGCAGAATGGGGAAATGAAACCGAATATTATTAATGACAGGGCACCACATGGATGTCCATGGAGAGGGCAAGAGGACAATCAGGATATCATTGTAGCTTATTCTAGACTCCTATGAACTTCAAATGTGGGGAGATCCTCCTTTAGCAGCTGCTATTACAGTAAATGACACAGGGGACAACATGAAATTTAGTATGTTCTTCTGAGCTAGAGGTAGCCATAAATGACCACTAAAAGCCAATTCTTTTTTCCTCCTGTTTTATTTTCCAAGTCCCCAGAAATCATACCATTAAATTTCAATGGCAAATAATTAAGAAATGGCCAGAGTCATTATACACACATACACACAAATGCAAAGCACTCACAAGCTCTGTAAGCCTTTATTTATTAGGCTTAATACTGCAAGCAGAAAAGCAACCAAGAGAAAAAGAAAACAAACCTCAAGCCCTCTCAAAGATTCCTCTGAAAATCGTAACGACACCTATTTTGTCAACACCACAATAATGTGGCTTGATCTTTCCTCTCCCACAATGTGTCACCTGACTGGGCAACCTTTTGCTACTAATAGTCAAACTCCATTGAAGGCTGTGTGGCAGCTGGACTCAATGAAAACAAAACGCAGGAGCAGAAAGTTGACATTTTTTGCTTCTGATATTTTCTTTCTCTTCTTTACACATCCAGTCCTTTCTTCTCTTCTCTATCTTCTAAGCAGCAAGCTGTGGGAATAGACAGATAGTTCTTAACAGTGGTGAAATCCTCCGAGGTTTGCCACCAGTTTGCTGCGTGCACATGTGTAGTGCGCACCAAACACACATTGCATGCGCATGCATACACAGTGCGTGCCAAATGCGCGCTTTGCACTCAGGCGCTACCACGCAGCACGGAAAAAAGAGGCTTAAGAAGGTAAGTAGAACAGTGAGGGGAGGGAACAGCTGTGCCGCGCGATTTAGATTCGCTAGAAAGCAGAATATCCTGCTTTCTAGCAAATATAAATTGCCCAGCATAGCTGATCGTCAGAAATATCGGTTCAGACAAACTGGTAGCATTTTTTAGCTACCGGTTCGCTTGAACCAGTGCGAACCGGTAGCATTTCACCCCTGGTTCTGAACCAGTAGTCTGAACTGATATCTTGAAAAGAGCTTTAAAATTAGGCTGAACGCTGAATAGGAGCTGCAGTTGCAGTCTCCTGCTTCAGGGGATAGACTCATTTGAACCAAAAGACATAAATTACATTGAGATTAAATATTAGACAAAACTTCCTGGTGGTATGAGATGTTGGATAAAGAAATGTACTGCCTCAGAAGTTGATTAAATCTCAACCTACTTATTAGAGACATCCTAATAATGGATTGATTGCATCAAACAAAGGATTGGGCTACTTGACCTTGGAAAATTTTTTCAGTTTTAAAACCCTAGGAATAATAGAACTACGGTATCTTTACGCACAATGAACTTACTTATAGTTACCTTAAATTACCTTAAATTCATACAAAATACAGACGTTAACTCTTTCTGATTCTCCTTCAAGTATCCATGTTGGAGGAAGTTTTTTTTTCAAGTTGTGGGGCCAAAAGAGTCCTGGAGAGGGAAGTTGATAACCGAAGGTCATCTTGTGTGGACATAAGAGGTCAAGAGATCTTGCTCTCCCCAAAAGAAAAGAGCAACAAATTATCTTTTCACAAGTAGTCAAATGGCATATTGGAAATCCTAAACCAGGGATCCTCAAACTTTTTAAACAGGGGGCCAATTCACAGTCTCTCAGACTGTTAGGGGGATGGACTGGGTGGGTGGGTGTGGCTAGGTGCTCATGTGACTGGATGGGCATGGCTAGGTGGTCATGTGACTGCGGGGTGTGGCCAATTTAGCAGTCCATTAAACAATACACACAAATTAAACTTTTATTTGTTATGCTCCTGGGCGTGGAAAGCAGAGATGTGGCTGCCTTTGGGGAGGGGTGATGGACTTCTGTTTGTGTGTGTGCCTCCCTCTCCCCCTCTCTCCCTCCCTCCCTCCCTCTCTCTTGGCTGGGGAGGCCAAAATCAGGCCTTTTTGGCCTCCTTGGCCTTCATAACCACTCTGCCACCCAAAAATGAGGCCACTTTTGGCCTCCTGAGGCCTTCACGCATCCTGTTTTTGGCCTCCTTGGCCTCCAGAAGGTGGTGGTGGGGGGCGGTGGGTAGATGGGGCAATGTGGGCAGGTCAGCCTTGTGGTCCCATCTGGGCTGGATTCATGGCTTCAGTGGGCCATATCCAGCCTGCGGGTTGTAGTTTGAGGAGCCCTGTCCTAAACTGATTTTTTTATTATACTTCAGTTGTGGCTTGTTATGTCTGTATCTATGCAAAGTCTGAGGTTCAGGCAGCAAGACTACAAACTGCCAGCGAGGAGCAATGAAGATTGAGATGACAGAATATTTATGTTGGTTGGAAGAACAGTTTTCATGTTCTTCAGTGCAGTGATCTTAGTTGTTGGATTAAGGTTGGGAGTCCCAATTCACAAAAGTTTACTATGTGATTTTGGGTTAGTTGTTGTCAATTGAAGTATACCTTATAACATTATTATTGTGAAGAAAAAAATGGAAGCATAAATGGTATTGATGCTGCATTGAGCTATAAGGGGAAAGGGGGATAATGATAATGATTTAAAACAAGGAAGTTGACCAGGGGTGAAATGCTCTTGGTTCAGACCGAATCGCCCGATCCGGTAGCGATGGCAGCGGGTGATTCGGAGAACCAGTAGCAAAAATCCCTGCACCCTCCCCCCCCCCATGCCCAGTTGAGCCGCAGGATCATCAGAGGCTTTATTTTTTTTTACTTTTAAAAGCATTTTTTTCTACAACCTCTTCTGACGAAAAAATGCTTTTAAAAATAAAAAAAAAAGCTTCTGATGATTGTGGGGCTCAGCTGGGATCATCAGAGGCTTTTCAAAGCATTTTTTTCTGCAACCTCTTGGCTGAAGAGGTGGTTTAAAAAATGCTTTGAAAAGTCTCTGACGATCCCAGCTGAGTTTCCTGATCGCAGAGGCTTTTCAAAGCATTAGAAAAAATGCTTTGAAAAGTTAAAAAAAAAGAAGTTGGCCACGCCCACCCAATCACATTCACCCCCCTCCCCCAAGCCATGCCCACAGAACTGGTAGTAACAAATTTTATATTTCACCCTTGAAGTTGACATAGAAGGCAAAGACCTGGCTCTTTTGAAATAGACTTTTCACAGAGTAATTTTTGCAATTATGGAAGCTATTTTCCCACTTGCATCATAAAGCTTATATCGACTTGTACTATACATGGCAGAGAGTCTCCTTGAATGCAGCAAGCATTATGCTAATAAATAAATACATTTCTGCCATTTTATCATCGTTTTAATTTTATTTCTCTTCTCACTTTCTATTTCTAAGAGCTGCAGTGGCGCAGTGGTTATAGTGCAGTACTGCAGGCTACTTCTGCTGACTGCCGGCTGACTGCAATTTGGCAGTTTGAATCTCACCAGGCTCAAGGTTGACTCAGCCTTCCATCCTTCTGAGGTGGGTAAAATGAGGACCCAGATTGTTGGGGGGCAATATGCTGACTCTGTAAACCGCTTAAAGAGGGCTATAAAAGCACTGTGAAGCGGTATATAAGTCTAAGTGCCATTGCTATTGCTATTCTATTTCCATTTCAACTCTAATACTAAAAAGATCAAGACACCCAAATTCTGAAGGCTCAGCTCAGACATTGAAAACTTGTCACCTTCAAAGATACATCCCTATATACAGGTTGAATTAAAAATATTATGTTTTGGAATACAAATAATATTCTGGTCTTCTCAGCATGTTGGGCATACTCATATATCCCCTTGGCCTAAAATCAAAGATGAGTTTATCTTCTTGTGATATGGGCTTTGTTTCATCCCTGAGCTATAATTTATCCTGTTATTCATCCTGTTGTTTTCCATACCACAAACCACCTGGCATCTGCAGTCCATAATTATTATAAAGATAATCAGGACAATTTAAGTACTATTAGACCAGGAGTGTCAAACTCAATTTCATTGAGGGCCACATCAGGGTTGTGTTTGACCTTGGGGCCAAGTGGGTGTGTCTGGGGTGGGTGTAGCCAGCTCGACCTCCTGCAGCCCTCTCTGGCAGAGGGTACAGGAGGCTGTGGCAGCCGAAAATGGAGCTTGGGAGGGCCACCCATTTTCTCTTGCAGAGACACCATGGTCCGGTTCTTTCCAGGGTGGCCCCACGGGCCAGATCTAAGCACCCCATGGGCCTCCAGATCCAGCCCACAGGCCTTGAGTTTGTCACCCCTATATTAGACCAATAGCATTTTATGTTACCATAACAAGAGTTGGATTGTGCTAAGGTTTGCAATTGTGGGAACAGAAGAATTTCTCTCTCTCTCTCTCTCTCTCTCTCTCTCTCTCTCTCTCTCACACACACACACACACACACACACACACACACACACATCACACACAAGATATCACCTGAAATTATCCTTCAGTGATGCTTTGCTGGACAAGTATCTGTTCTTAAAGTTCTAAGGCAACCCTTGTAAAACCAACTGACAAACCAAAGCAGAACACAGAAAAGTAACTTCTCAGTTGAATGTGGGCTAGACAAGAACATTTTGGTGCTGATGCTTCCCTAGAGCAGAAAGATTTTGCACCAAGAAGACTGTCTAAAAGGAAAAAGCATTTTTGAAAAAAATCTGTAAAAACAGCCAACACAGTTCAGAGAGCCAAATTGCATGACAGACCTAGAAGCTAGTCAAAAGCTGCTGCCACTGTCACCAGCTCAACCGCTCATTCGGTTGCCAATGGGCCAGATGCTGCCAGTTGCTTGGGAAGACTCCTCCACAGCTTGATCTCCAGGCCCTGTGAGCTCCATCCAAAAAGCAGCAGTGTGGCATGCTGAGATGAAGGGAATGCCAACAGCCCACTGCAAGTATACCCCCCCTCCTGTTAAGAGTTGAGACTGCAAAAGGATCTCCTGAAATCTTGTTCATTTTCATGCAAAAAATAGTTTTTACAACACAAGTTAGGATATAACAGATTCCCCCCCTCATTATTTCATGTCCTGTATATGCGAAAGAAGGCTACTGTAAGTATAAAAAGAATGATTAAATTCTCTAGGCTGTTACATGCATTAACTACTTTTAGAATTAAAAAAAAAACTTTTTTGAGTAAATTATGTTGATGAATATCTTGGGTATATTTGGGAAAATGATGGAACAGATCAGTGGTGGGTTGCTACCAGTTCGCCCAGATTGGGTAAACTGGTAGCGGCAGCGGCGGCGGGAGGCTTTGCCCAGATGCTTCTGCGCATGCACAGAAGCGTCGTGCGTACGACCGAACCAGTAGCAAACTAAATTGAAACCCACTACTGGAAGAGATTCAATTGCTTATACAGGTAGTACCTGACTTACAATAGTTCATTTAGTGACTGTTTAAAGTTACAATGGCACTGAAAAAAGTGACTTACCACCATTTCTCTCACTTACAACCTTTATAGCATCCCCAGGCTCGTGTAATTAAAATTCAAATGCTTGGCAACTGGTTCATACGTATGATTGTTGCTGATCACGAGGTCATGTGATCACCTTTTGCAACGTTTTGACAAGCAAAATCAATGGGGAAGCCAGAGTCACTTAACAACCATGTTACAAACTTATCAACTGCAGCGATTTCACTTAACAGCTGTTGTGGCCCGTCAGCGGCCTGTGAGGATTGTAGCTGATTCTGACAGTGAGGAGGCTGGTGTGGTGTTGTGACAGCAGCCTGTGGAGCTGGCATCCGAGTCAGACAATGAGGAGGCTGGAGAAGATGTGGTGCCAGAGGTAGGGATTCAGCCAGGGCCTTCAGAACCTCCAGAAGCTCCTTTAAGTGAAGAGGATGAAGAGGAGGAGCCTCTTTTCGATGCATGAGCGCACAGAGCAGCCAAAAGGCAGGAGTGGCTCCTCAGAAGGAGGTATCCTCGAGAATAAGGCTTGGGACTAATTGGCCACTCCCTTAGCCTATTTAAGGAGGAACACCGACTGAAGCAAGTTGTAGGGAACAAATTTAGTTCACTCTACTTCGCGTCTGGATTCTCTGCAAATTGCTTCTGGGCTTTCTGCCAACCTTAGTAAGATCGTGATTACTTTATCTTTGGTTTCTTGTAGGCTGTTAAGAAAGTCTATTAACAGCCTTTGTTTTGAAAAAGACTGAGTTATTTTATTAAATTAAGTTTTGTACAAACTTTGTGTGTGCTGTGTTCTTTGGGATCCGTAGCTGGGGCAGAACAACAGCTGTGACAAGAAAGGTTATAAAACGGAGCAAAACTCACTTAACAAATGTCTCATTTAACAGAAATGTTGGGCTCATTTGTGGTCATAAGTCAAGAACTGCCTGAAAATAGGTAAACGATGGGATAATTTCCACAAAAAGCTTGCAATAAGAGTTGAAATGTGCTTGATGAAAAATTGTGATATTCTCTGAGACGTTTAGAGAGGAATATTGTTGTCCTTATGTTCCCCACAATGGCTAACCAGATGTTTTCTGTTGCAATTGATCTTGAGGGCTACAGCAGTGGCATCCCACTCATGTTCTTCAGGAACAGAGGCATGCTCCATCCAAAACCTTCCATGAATTTGCTTAAAATTGTATTACTACACTTTGTGATAAAGAATCCCACGGTCTTAAGTGTGAATCAGCGGTGAAATGCTCCCGGTTTGGACCAGATCGCCCGATCCGGTAGCAATGGCAGCGGGTGGTTTGGAGAACAGGTAGCAAAAATCCCTGGGCCCCCCATGCCCAGCTGAGCCGCACGATCATCAGAGGCTTTTTTTTTTACTTTTAAAAGCATTTTTTCTACAATCTCTTCAGCTGAAAAAATGCTTTTAAATGTAAAAAAAAAAGCCTCTGATGATCGTGTGGCTCAGCTGGGATCGTCAGAGCCTTTTAAAAGCATTTTTTTTCTACAACCTCTTTTAAAATGCTTTTAAAAGCCTCTGACGATCCCAGCTGAGTTGCCTGATCGCCAGAGAGGCTTTTAAAAGCATTTTTTTTTACAACCTCTTTGGTCGAAGAAGTTGTAGAAAAAATGCTTTTAAAAGAAAAAAAAGCCTCTGACGATCAGGCAACTCAGCTGGGATCGTCAGAGCCTTTTAAAAGCATTTTTTTTACAACCTCTTCGGCCAAAGAGGTTGTAGAAAAAATGCTTTTAAAAGTTTTTTTTTTAAAATGTAGCCACGCCCACCCAGTCACATTGCCCCCCCACCAAGCCATGCCCACAGAATCGGTAGTAACAAATTTTACATTTCACCGCTGGTGTGAATATAGCACTGTACCCAAAAACATCAGCTTTCTTCTAAAATCCCCATTCATTTGACTGTCCCCATGCCAAATGGCCTTGGGGACAGTCAAAGACACATCTTGACGTTTCCAACAATGCCGTTAACCAATTGGAGCAAATCAATTCAGACAAGGTGATAGTTGTGGCATCATAATAGAAGTCCCACCTCTTTTGTATACATATCAACATCACACACATTCATTCAAGCAGTGGGGCTTTGACTTCTCAACTATCATCTTGCTGTTTTTGACAAATCCCCCATCCCCCAATGGAAGCCTTGGCTCTAATGTTGCCTCCTGGGCTCTGCATGAACTTTAAGCAGCGGACAGAAATTAAAACTGCAGCTCTCAGAATTCACAGCAGGCGGCTTAATTTCCCACAATGCTCGGCAGCAACATTGCACAGAGGAACTATGGGAATTTTAAATGGCTGATCTTATCCCTAGCTATCTGAACTCTGAAGCATAAGAGCCACAAGGCAGACATCGGTGCTGGATATTTCTGGCGTGTTTGTGCAAGCAGGTTCATATCTGCCCCAAGCAGAAACATGATTCAAAGACAGCAGCCAACCTGGGTTATGAGTTTGGTGAATATTCTTGTGTGCACATGCAGATAGGCTGTACTTGATGTGTGCATCTTGCTGAGAAAAAAGGTGAAAGGAAAGAGGGTGAAAACGGGAGGGAAGAACAAGTACTGAGAAATGGAAAAGGCTGAAATAAATGTGTGTGTGTGAGAGAGAGAGAGAAAGAGAGAGAGAGAGATTGAGATTGATTTTGTAGAGCTTTCCCTTTCATAATTAATTCAATTTTACTCTATTTAAGATGGACTCCAATATGGTCTGGAAAATACATTGCAAAATAAAAATTAGAATAGAATAGAATAGAATAGAATAGAATAGAATAGAATAGAATAGAATAGAATAGAATAGAATAGAATTTTTTTATTGGCCAAGTGTGACTGGACACACAAGGAATTTGTCTTGGTGATAGTCATAGGGTACAAATAAGCAATCAGGAAACGATATTAATATAAATCGTAAGGATCCAAGCAACAAAGTTATAGTCATACAGTCATAAGTGGAAGGAGATCGATGGTGGGAACGATGAGAAGATTAATAGTAGTGCAGACTTAGTAAATAATTTGACAGTGTTGAAGAAATTATTTGTTTAGCAGAGAGATGGCATTTGGGAAAATGATCATTTAAGAGATGCTACAGCTCTTGGATAACTAACAAAATGCACAGTCCAGCTGTTTACTGAGACATCACGTGTTGCTATGACTCATACAAAGGATGAAATATAAAAATCATTTCACTACAATCAGTAAATTTGTTAATGTTAAGATTTAACAGGGTTTTTTTGACATACAGATCCATAAACCAGGAGCCGCATCCCTTCTCACACCCTTTACTAACTTCTTGTATGTTTAGTGTGTGAGGACAGAAGTTGAATTCTGTGGCAGGATAGGTTATGCAGGAAAGCATCTTCCCTTTGGCTCTTGGAAAGCAACCGTCCTCCACAGTAAACAAATATTAATCTTGTTTTGGAGCTTGGTATGTAAAGAATACTTTTATGTTTCAATTTATAAATTAATAACCTGTTTATTTGTCATATAAGTCTTTAGGCCTTTATTTGCAATCTCCTGGAGGATTTTTAAAAAAATTCTCAGTGGAATGTAGAAAGTTTAATATGGCCTACAGAGACAAGACCGAATATTTTCCTAACCTTACATAGGGACTGAACCTGAAATCGTCTACATGCAAAAGTGATATCATACCACTGTGACAGGATTCCTTCTTTTGTAGGTTAACAGTTGCAGTTTATAAAAATAGATCATGCTGTGATGGCTCCTTCCAAGAAAACATTTATCCTCTGACAACTGGATTAATTCTGATCTAGAGGAGAGATTATGCTGGCAAATCAGCTCTGAACTAATTGGAATAATTGATCTGATCTAGATTGCTGCTTGGCTTCCATTCAAAGATTGGAATTGATCTAGAAAAGTTGATCCAATGCTTTGACTTGAAGCACTGAAACATGTTGATTCAATCAGGTCTGAACTTTAATCAAACTGGAATAAAGTGTTCTTGTGCAACATAAATGACCTTACAAATCATCAACGTGATTCAGAGGTGTTGGGATAAATGATTTTATTTGAATTGTTGATTTGATTCAGAAAGTTAGTTCAATTTAAAAATTCACTTGAATTTCTTTCAAATCAGATCTTCAAATCAAAACTTTGCAGAAATCTAATAGACTGAACTAGTGTTGGAGAGCCTAAATAAACAGAAAAGAGAAAAATTAGCACAATACTCACAACTTTAGTATAAGAGTTAAAGGAACTGAGTATGTTTAGATTAAAGAAGAGAAAGTTAAGGAAAGACATAATAACAGTTTTCCAATACATGGAAGGGCTGCAATAGTAAAGAGGATATGGGTTTATTCTCCATAATGGCTGAAAATAGGACAAGAACTAATGGATGGAAGTTTTTTAGAAGGAAATACAAACTCAAAAGGAGAAATTTCCTGAACATTAGAGCTGTTGTGCATTTGTACCCTATGACTATCATTAAGTGTTGTACCTTATGATACTTGACGAATGTATCTTTTCTTTTATGTACACTGAGAGTGTACCAAGACAAATTCCTTGTGTGTCCAATCACATTTGGCCGATAAAGAATTCTATTCTATTCTATTCTATTCTATTCTATTCTATTCTATTCTAT
>WNWU01000001.1:78112667-78126819 GCA_012654045.1 Ptyas mucosa
ATTCTATTCTATTCTATTCTATTCTATTCTATTCTATTCTATTCTATTCTATTCTATTCTATTCTATTCTATTCTATTCTATTTTTCCTCCTTCCTATTATTTAAGATCACATCCTGGAGTCTTTCAAAAAGTACAATGGGCAAAAACATTCTCAGATTGACTAGCCTCTAGACTTCTCTCTCCTAAGGTACTTTGGTTTCTTCTTAGTATCTCATGGCTTTGCAATACACATGGAGATTGATGATAAAATCTCATCAAGGCCTGCTAAAAGATTTCCTTTATCTGTTTTGGTTGGCTTGATTACGCTGATTAGGGAAACACAGGAGAATTGCATGTGATGGGGATTAAATAATGCAATTAGCTTTAATAATTTCTCTTAAAAATAGAATTAAACTGGAACAAAGGAAGTAAAGAGGTGGGGACGTGTTCTGCTTACAGTCTTTCAGATAAATCATATTTTCCCCACTTTCTCTCTTTCCTTCACCTTTGCAAAGCTGAATTTAATAGCCAGATGATTGCATAGAGAAGATGTTAATCTACATAATGATTCTTCTTCAGAGCACCTTTTGGGAACTACTTGAAAGATAGATGTGGTTGCTACTTGAAAGATATATGTGCTCAAACTCTTTTGATACCTTTTTGCCCTGTGTTCAGTGGGGTACAAGAGTAGTCTATGAAATAACAGAGAAGTCAATAGAATGGCATAAAAATGAATGAATGAAATAGGTAAGTAGAAAAGACTGATGACAAGATAGAATGTTTCATTGCACTTTGCCTACTGTATTTTTTTATGCCAACTTCCCATTTTTACTAAGAGATATTGGTTCAGTGCAATGAAGATGAATAGGAAACTGATTCAAGCACAGTAAAATTATTTGGTGAAATGTACGGTAGTTGTAATAGCATGTGGAGGTACAAGGAGACGGCAGAACTCTCCTCTTGTATGTATACTAATACTACATAGGCCCAAGAAGGGGAATGTTGGTGTGACCACTTTGCACCTCGTCCTTAATATTTTAGTTTGGGCTATCTGTCTGATTTAATGTTTTTAGCTTTTTTAATTATTTTTTTCTAGTTTCATACACTGCACAGAGTCTGCTGGAATTGGGCAGACAATAAATTTAAAGAATAAATAAATAATAACCTAGGAGAAATTATAATACTGACATTGACAAGATTCTGTAAACTTCCCACTTGTTTGGGATAGCCAGAAAAGCCACTCAAACAGATTGTCTGCTTAAGGTTTTTTTTTTTTAAAAATTAATTATCATTAATTTAAATTTAAAATTTAAAATTTAAATTAATTGTCATTCTTGTGTGGTGTGCAGGATTTTGTTGCTACATGACCTGTGGTAGGTCAATGGTTTTTTCTTTTTTCCCTTCAACAGTGTGAGGTCTTTAAGTTCGTATATTATTGTCTTCAAGTTGCTTGAAGGATTAGGGAGAAGGTATATTAGCAGTACAGAAGTGGTTCATCATAACAATTAAGGGAACTGATCTAAGATAGATCAGATCAAAATTACATCTAACTCACAGTTCTATTGCATCAACCAGATGGTAACTCCACAAACAGGACACCAGGTAGATCCTTTGATTTGTCCCAAATCTCATAATTAATTAGGTAAATCTATATAGCTACCCATCTCTGAATAGTATACGAAGTTTAAGAAAAACATATAACAATGCTTCAAAATAAGAAAAATAAAACAAAACAAAACTTCCAGCAAAAGTCATTAAAATACTAAAAACCAAGATCCGTTAAAACCATTTAAATGTACAAACAAGCAAAAATAATCAGCTGGGGATTGTACTCAATTCAACTTCAACTTTTATTTAATTCAACTTCATTGGATGATTAGTGTAATAAGAACAGATGGGGGAAAAAAAAACTTCCAATCATTTTTTACATTCCTCTATTCCTCTGGCCTCCTGACTGCCTTCTAGGAAAGTCCATCATTAAGGTTTCCTTTTTGAGATGCCCTTAATCAGATCCTTATTCAAAGAAATGTTGGACTGGACTTGCAGTTGTGGCATGTTCATTTTCATGCAAAGCGCATAATGCAGGTATGAAGAAACAGAATAATACTCACACGTGTGACTATAATGATATGTTCAGAGATTATGCCTCATGTAAACAGACATACAACATAATAAGCCCAAATATAATTTCCTTACCCTTTGAAAACAGCCTGTGGGAGAGAAACTCCTGTGGTATTTGTCTATACTAAGGAAGGGTGTTTTTTTTCTGTGCCTTTGAATCAGTTTTGAGACTGATTCAATTGCTGGGGTTAGTCTCTGATATTTTCTTGGCAAAATTTCAGAACTGGTTTACCATTATCTCTTTCCTAGGGCTGAGAGACAAAGTGAGTGGCTGGCCCAAGGACTGAAAGAGGGAATGAGTGGCTGACTTTGTGTCTAAGGAAGGACTAGGTCTCCTGGTTTCTAATCTGAGGCCTCAACTACTACCTCAAACTGGCTCTCAAAGATGCCCAATTAGCACACATTATATTTCCAAACTTGGCAAATCTCAGAAACTTGTTTACTTTAATCAAGTGCTAATTCAAAATCTGTGGTTGAACCATCATGCTTAGCAAATACTTTTGACTTTCTATTAACTACCATGTTTCTTCCACTTACGATAGCATATCTGGGAGCAAAAAGAGAAAGAGTCAAAATGTATCTGAACCAGTAGTGGGTTCCTCCCGGTTCCTCCCGGTTCCGCCGAGCCGGTAGCGGTGACGATATGACGTCACCGAACTGGTTCTGCCCCCCCCGCCCCCCCACCCCCGCATTATTCTTACCTTTTATTTGGCTCCACCCCTGATCACCTTTCAAGCGCTCCATGGCATAGGGCCTAGCTATCTTCGAGACCGCCTGCTGCTACCGATGACCTCCCATCGACGCGTGCGCTCCCACAGAGAGGGCCTCCTCGGGGTGCCATCAGCCAAACAATGTAGGCTGGTGACCCCCAGGGGGAGAGCCTTCTTTGTGGGGGCACCTACCCTCTGGAATCAGCTGCCCCCAGAGATAAGGAGAATCTAAGACCTCAGTGCCTTCCGCCGTGCCCTTAAAACCTTCCTTTTCCAGCAAGCTGGGCTGGCTTAAAAAGATTTTAAAATGTTTTTAATTGGTTTGTTACTTTTTAAAGTATGGGCCAAATTTATATATATATTTAATTGTTTTTTAATGTTCTTATTCTATGTTTTTTAATTCTGGCTGTACACCGCCCTGAGTCCCCAGGGAGAAGGGCGGTATATAAGTTTGATATTAAATTAAATTATTGCTGCCTCCTGAGTCCCAGCTGATCGGCTAGAGGGAAAAAACTGTTTAAACTCTTGCCGCCGGGCTTCAAAGGACCGCCCTACAGCTGATCAGTGTTAAAAGGCAGTGTGGTGGTAGACCAGTGCCTCCAAAAACAAATGAATAGACCGGTGCTTGCAAAAATAAATGGGTAGACCAGTGCCTCCCAAAAACAAATGAGTAGACCGGTGCCTGCAAAAACAAATGGGTAGACAGCTCTGCAAGCAGTTAAAAGCCTGGTAGACCAGGACCTCTGCTAAATCCTAAAGAATTGTCACATGACCATCAAGCCATGCCCACAAAATAAGCCACGTCCACAGAACTGGTAGTAAAATTTTTTAGAACCCACCCCTGCCCTGAACCGTCTCAGTTCAGAGAATTCTTTAATGTCCACCCAGGCATCACATTACTTCTCTCGAACACAGCCACAATGTCTTAATGATAATGAAGGATTTGTTTGTTGTTTCTGATTTGCTATTTAAGAAGCACTCTTCTCCACCGCCCCCTATCCAAATTGAAGATATTTAAAAGAAATTCTCATTTCTCTCCAATGAAAGCTTCTTTAGAACACGTGGGAAGCAGCAATGAGCAGATGAAGAGATGGGTGTTTGCTATAGCCATTTTGATTATCAATGGCTTCCATTAAATTAAATCACATATTACTGGCTGAAATTGCAAAGAGAAGTGCAGGTATTTTATCAAATGTAGATTTCAACTTTCTTCTAACAATGGGAAAAGTGCCATTTACATAACAATACATTGAGAGGTTTCCAATTCCTAGTACCGTTTCATTTTTCTCAGCACTACTTAGTTGTCAGTATTCTTCCTGTCTTAGTATATATGACTATATACTAAATTCATATAACAGCCCTGCTCAAAAGTCTCTTTAAAACCACTACCGGGACCTCATTTTGGAATTCAGGAATATATTTGTTAAAACTATCAATCTAAGTCCACCCTTGAAGGTTTTGAGACAAAGGCCTAATGTATTTCTCTAAGCCTTTTAATGAAAGCTCATTTTAGGTCACAAGTCTCATTATCCTCAGCCAGCATGACTCTTGGTTGCAGGAAGCCACCTTACGGTGTGGACTTGTTCTTGGGACATTCAGTTCCTCTTGCATGATAGGAATCAGTTTTATCTGCTGAAATAAATCTATCAATCTTTCACATTATTCCAGGGGTGAACAGACTGCCTTTGCCGTTTGTAAACCATGCCTAGTGTGGTATTTAAATCAAAGACTGTCAGCCACACACAGTCCTCTTGATTTTTTATTTTTTTTTTATTGTTTGTGGAGACCAATCATGGTTTTGAAATTTGGCAGCAAAGTGCTCAGAATTGGCAGCACAGTTATCTGTCATTTTAAAGGTTATTTGAATATTTTAAACATGAGGATTGGCTAAAACACACAGCTAACTTGTTCTTCCCTGCTGCCCCGAAGCATCTAAAGAGCTATGGGGGGAAAAACACCAGAAAATGCTGGGCCTGCATTGTGTTAGGCCAAGGGTGAGCAATTTTCTGATGGGCAAAGGCTGCACTTAATATTGGTAAAACCACATCACACATGTATGGCAGGGCTCAGTTCCTATGCGGAGTTTCAAAATTATGACGTGTCTATTTTAGGGCTTATACCACAGTTTTTCCTGGGTTTCCTATCTCAAAGAAGCGTTTCAAAATCATATTGTTTATTGTATTGTTTATTGGTTCAATTTATATGCCGCCCTTCTCCGGAGACTCAGGGCGGCTTACAATGCGTTGAGCAATAGCCTTCATACTTTTGTATATACCTGCTTAGTAGGACTTTTGCCACCCCCTCCAAGCAGTGTTCTTTTTTATACAAAGTCAGCTTATTGCCCCCACAACCCAGGTCCTCATTTTACCTACCTTGAAAGGATGGAAGGCTGAGTCAACGTTGAGCCTGGTGAGATTCGAACTTGCAGTAATTGCAGGTAGCTGGTGCTAGTTAACAGCACTTTAGTCTGCTGCGCCACCAAGGCTCTTTCTCATAAGCAGAAAAGCACCCAAATATCATGAAAAAGGATCCCATATGGTATGTGCAGGCCTAGGGACTATAATTTCTATTTTACCTTTATTGTTTTTTTACAAAATAACTAAATTCACTGAACATACCCAAACTTCCTCCTCCTGTATTGCCCTACAATGACAACCTTGTGAGGTGGGTTGGGCTGAGAGAGACAGTGACATATCTCAAGACTGCAAACAAGACGTCTTGTTGAAATGGGACACGAGGAGGCCATTCCTTCGTGATTTACCTGAGTCCCTTCCAAGAGGCTCTTCTGTTCATCTCTTTTCTGGCATTCAATCAGGCCAGTTACATCTCCTTAGCTTCCTTAGCTGGCTGAATAGCACAGGTCATCCTCTTCCCACAGCCCAGACCTCGTAGCCTGCTGGGCTGTGATGTGTTGAGACAGAACACTTAGCTGGTCTGAAAGTTTCATTTAAACATAAGTAACCCTTTCCCCTCCAGCAGTGACCTGCTCCCTATTAATTTGGCCAGGAGGATGCAAGCAAAGGGAAGATTAAGGAGAGACAAAATAGCTGTCTTCAAACAGTTGAATGGCTGCTCTGGAGAAGATGGAGCAGCCTTGTCCTATTTACTCTAAAGGGCAGGGCAGAAAGAATTAGTAAAGAATTGCAGGAAAGCACATTTCAATTACACATTAATGAACACTTTCTAATGAGACAAGGTGGTCAGCCATGGAACAGGTTGCCTTAATAAACTGATGCCCAATTCCTTTGTTGGAGTTATTTAAGCAGAGATTGGACTGTAGTCAGTTACTCTAGGTCAGGGGTCTGCAACCTTAAACACTCACAGAGCCATTTGGATCCGTTTCCCACAGAAAAGAAAACACCGGGAGCCACAAAACCTGGGTGGGCGTGGCCAACTCGACATCATTCACTTCCACCAGTTACATGACCCCCTAGCCACGCCTACCCAGCTGGTCATCAGGGCAGAGAACCGGTTGTTAAAAAACACCGGGAACCACAAAAACCTTTTGACCCCCGCCCCCTCTCTCTCTCTCTCTCTCTCTCTCTCTCTCCTCCCCCCCTCCCTCCCTCCCTCCCTCCCTCCCTTCCTCTCCCCCCTCTCTCTGTATCTCTCTATGTCTCTCTCTCTCTCCCCCTCTCTTTGTATCTCTCTGTCTCTGTCCTGGCTGCTTCTCCATCCCACACCATCACCCTTACCTTCTCAGACCAGGTGAGGAGTGACTGGGAGGGGAGGGCGAGGGGTTGGGCCAGCCAGTGGTGGGATCACCTGACAGGAAGCCACAACAGAGGGCTCAAAGAGCTGCATGTGGCTCTGGAGCCACAGGTTGCTGATACCCACTCTAGGTACAGATCTTGTACTGAATATTAGTTTCAGCTAGATAGTCTTCAAAAAAAAAATCAGCTTTTTGATTCTACAATATTAGGAAACCCAAACTATTGGGTTGTTTCCCAGATTTCTATCATACCTTGCTGAAATCAAGCAATGTCTTAAGGAAATTGATATCCAATCCAACCTGAAGTCCCTCTCTAAAGCCATACTTCAAAGTAGTTCTTTCAGACCTGCCAGATATCTAAATCAAATTATTGCCCCCAAAACTAAGGAGGATCTTAACCTTGGCAGAGTTTAATGCATTCCCATCAGCAGATCTAGAGGGGAGGGTCAACGACATTCCATTCAAATCCATATCCATGCAGAGAAGGAAACACTGAAACCCTAAATATATTTTATTATACTGTTCATTTTATGCTAGGGATGTGGTGGCTTAGTGGCTAAGACGCTGAGTTTGTTGATTAAAACGTCAGCAGTTCAGTGGTTCGAATCCCTAGTGCTGCATAACGGGGTGAGCTCCCATTATTTGTCCCAGCTTCTGCCAACCTAGCAGTTCGAAAGCACATAAAAATGCAAGTAGAAAAATAGGGACCACCTTTGGTGGGAAGGTAACAGAGTTCCGTGCACCTTTGGCGTTTAGTCATGCCGGCCACATGACCACGGAGGTGTCTTCGGCTTTGAAATGGAAATGAGTACTGCCCCCTAGAGTCAGGAATGACTAGTACATATGTGCGAGGGGAACATTTACCTTTACCTTATGCTATTAATTCCACATTCAACTAAATACCTAGTCATTCCAATTTAGAACTCTTACTTTTGGATTCAAATGACTCAATTTCTCTAGGCGTGACCAAATATTGTCATGTAATATGTAAAGTGCACAGTAGTTTAATTTCTGTGCCCAATATAGGTGCCTGCTTGCTTAACTGGACAGTTTGGATGGTCTTTCTATCTTGGGTGACATTGCTGGCAATGTATATTCTTGGGATACACTCCTGCTCATCCCTCCCAAGAACTCCCCCACCACAATGAGGCAGCATAGCAGCATGGGGGATTTGGATATGTGTAGGTATAGGGATATATTTGTGACAACAACAAAAATGAACTGTAGAATGCCAATTGGATAGGAATCATTTTATACAGCCTCATAAATTCAAGATAAAGGAGGATGTTTCTTTTTTTTTAATTTTTTTCAAGGAGACAATCCCATTATTGTGATGCCATCATTGAAAAGCTTCAATATTTCTAGCAAATGACTTATTAAAGATAAGTCAAGGTATCACATGATGTTGATATTAAGGTATATCAACCTTATATTGGCAGAATATGCCTGGTGATGGTGTAGGATTTTAGAAATTCTACTTATCACAAGGAAAATTAGCACCAGATAGAATGTTTCTGAGGTAAAAAACAAAACAAAACTGGCTGATGTTTCCCTCTGCCCTTTCAAATCGGTGATTTTACTGCTAAGTAATGCCCAAAGGTATGTTTATAGTATGTTACTGCTTAGTTTTCCCTTTATTTAAGATAAATTGCCACCACCAACTGTTGTTCATGCAACAGCTTCACAAAAATATACTGCTTCTTCCCAAATTCCTAATTCTAAACTCGATCTGTTTCGAATGCTGTTGCTGCTTCATTGTAGTCAAAACCTGCTTTTCTCCCTCCATTTTTCTCTTAAGCATCAACCCTGATTCTTCTTCTAAGCATCAACCCTGATCTCAATATATGGCCACATACAGTATATTGAGATCAGTAGAGAGAGAATATCAGAGACCGAAGAAAGGGATTCTCTGAAGTGGAACAAAATAGTCAGCCCTGAAAGGGGACTTGGACTGGTATTTTCTCTTCTGTTGGCATGTTTAAAACATATTCCACGAGCCCAATCTGTGTTGCAGCTTCTGTATCTCTTTTATGCTTGAGTGTAACAGGACATTGTTAAAGGAAGGCAATTTTAATATCTAAGGGGAGGAAGATGGGAGGACTTCCATGGAATTGACAGTGGAATGCAGGTCTGGTTTTTGCTCTCCTTCCCAGCTCACCGTTAACATATTTTCCCCACTTTAATAAAAACAATTAGGTAACTAATACATGTGCTCTTTCATAACCCAGATTTACAATGATGCTTTCAATCCAAAACCTCGTCAATGCTTCAGTGCAGGCATGGAGCTTTTAAGAAGATAAGCTAGATTTGGTCATTTTCAGTTCTTATAATTGTTGCTGTTGTGATACTGTCATTTGTCCAGTACTCCAGAGTCTCGAAGAGAATGTCCATCCAAATCAGTGTGCATTTTCTATGCACATTTGGGTATACTTATGGATTTATTTTTTACTTATTTCTTCATTTAAAACGGCTCTGTGGCTACTCAGCTAAATCCAAGTTCTAGTGCCGTGATGGTGAACCTATGGCACGCGTGCCACAGGTGGCACGTGGAGCCATATCGGTGGGCACGCAAGCTCAGCTCCGGCAAGCAATGCATGCTCCAGCCAACTGATTTTCAGGACTTCTGGGCCCACCAGAAGTCAGGAAATACACTGTTTCCAGCCTCCGGAGGGCCTCTGGGGGGTGGGGAAGGCTGTTTTTGCCCTCCCCAAGCTCCTAGAAAGGCTCTGGAGCCTGGGGAGAGCAAAAAAATGGGCCTACCGGGTCCACCGGGCCATCACGTGCCAAAAGCGGGGGGGGGGCACGGGTGGGCAGGGCACATAGAATTATGGATGTGGGCACACGTGCGTGTGACCCCACCATGCTCCCCCCACTTTTGGCACACAATGGCAAAAAGGTTAGCCATCACTGTTCTAGGGGCTTCCCCATCATTCTCCTTCCACTCTGATTTCACCCTATCCCCTTACCTGGGGGAAAAACCAGGTCTTAAGTGCTTTCTGGAAGGTTAAAAAAAGTGGGGGACTCCTGGATCCCAAAGGGAGGTGTGTTCCACGGGGCAGGGGCTGCAACAGAAAAGATTATGCAAGATGGCAATATTTAAGGGAAGGGACTTGGAAATTACCTACCATATCCAGTATAATACGATGGGAGATACCCTCAGGAAGAGACAGTCCTGCAAATAGCCCAGTCCTCGACCATGTAGGGTTTTAAAGATGATAATCAGCACCTCAAATTGCATCTGTGAGAAAACTGGGAATCAGTGCAGCTGTTGCCATGATGTGACATGGAGGTGCCCCATATGGTATTTGTTGCTGCATTCTGGACTAGTTGAAACTCCTGAGAGGTCTTCAGGGGCAGCCACATGAAGAGCACATTGCATTAGTCCAAATGAGAAGTGACCAAGGCCTTCTGGCTCAGAAAAGGCTGGCATTGATACACTAGATGAATTGGTGCAAAGACCTCCCACTTCCAGCTATGGCTGATATCTGCTCCTTGAGCATAAACTGTGAGTCTAGGAAGACCCCAAATTTCACAACAGCTCAATCTGGAAGAGGGACACCCTGTACAGGGTCAAAGATGTCATGACAGCAGACCTTGGGAGAATAAACCCTCAACAGTCACTCCATCTTGTCAGAGTTGAGTCAAAGATGTTTTCCCCCTATCCAATCCTGCACAGTCTCCAGGCATCTGGTTAGCACCACAACAACTTCATCTGCCCAGCATCAGGTGGAGAAGTATAAATGGGCACCATCAGCATTCTGATGATACTACACCCTGTGTCACTGAATGACCTTGCCCAACAGTTTCATGTAAATGTTAGAGAAGAGGAGACAGGCCGAACCCTGAGGCAGCCTGCATTGCAGAGGTCTAGGTTTGTCTTCTCCCTGTCATGTGTTGATTTGAAGCAGCCAGAGAGAATGGAGAACCGTCGCCAAAGACTGCCTCCTAGCTCCCAAAGCTGGTCCAGAAGGGTACTATGGTCAATGTTATCAAAAACCACTGAATCTTTGCAAGCATCAGGATCAACTCATAACACATTTCTTGGACTGACTGCTGCTCCTTTTCCATTTGACAGAAATGAATGACGAGAATTACATTTCCAACTGGCCTTTCATTGATTTGGGATTGCAAAAACTTGTTATTGTAGGAGCTGTGGCGGCACAGTGGTTAGAATGCAGTACTGCAGGCTAATTCAACTCACTGCCAGGAGTTCGATCCTGACCAACATTGATTCAGCCTTCCATCCTTCTGAGATTGGTAAAATGAGGACCCAGATTGTTGGGGGCAATATGCTGACTCTGTAAACCATTTAGGCAATGCTGTAAAGCACTATGAAGCAGTATATAAGTCTAAGGCCTATTGCTGTTGTTAAAATGAAGGGATATCATAATAATGCTGTATATTTTATTTTTTTCTTTCTATTAAACCCTACCTGAGCCAACAAAGGTCATCATTCCCTATTTCAGTGGGCATTTGGCAGTGGCAGCAGTATTCCTCTTTTGGGGTAAAACAAAAACAAACAAACAAAAAATAAACCAGGAGCCTGGTTTAGCTCAGCAGACTAAAAGCATAGTGATCAACACCAGCTGTCTGCAATTACTGTAAGTTCGAATCTCACCAGGCTCAAGGTTGACTCAGCCTTCCATCCTTTCTAAGGTAGATTAAATGAGGACCCAGATTGTGGGGGCAATAAGCTGACTTTGTATAAATATACAAAAGTATGAAGGTTATTGCTTAACGCATTGTAAACCGCCCTGAGTCTCCGGAGAAGGGTGGCATATAAATCAAATAAAAAAATAAAAAAAAAATCAAAGAATATTTTTGGGACCAACAAACATTGATGCAACTATTCCTGCTTCCTGCACCCTAGTCTGGGGCAGGATGTCAAGGTGAGAACCATCATTTTTGGCCTGGGAATTTGGCCACCCCAATCCTTTGTCCTGTCTGAGGAGTCCAGAGCACATGGGTAATCATGTGATTTCATAAGAATGGACAAAGGAAACATTTCTGATCCTTTTTAAAATTTTATTTTTAGAGGTCGAGGACATTTAAAGAGTAAATATTGTCCTTTCATCTTCACCAAGATGAAATTAAGCACCCCTTTCTGAATGGCCTTAAGTGAATGGCACTAATGACATCCTATAAATCCTGCCCAACTTCCTATATTCAAAAATATCCTAACTTGTTATATTTGCCCATTTTGGAGATCATGAATGGGGATTTAGAGGGAGGTCATATGGCCCTCAGATTGCATGTGGAACCATAATGCAGAGCGAGGCTGCCTGGGAGAAGCAGAAAGATGAGAGGCCCCAATGGTCTGACTCTGGATCTATGGGAGATAAGTATTTATTGCCATTTTTTTGACTGTGGGGAAAAATATATATATGCAATTTTGTATATAACTTTTCCTTATACTTACTTCTGGGTACCTTTTCCCTCTTTTGTGCACAAATCTGAGTGAAGAACAACATGGCAACTCTAAAGAAACACACACAGTTTGAATGTCAGGAATGAGTATTTGTATTCCAATTGAATCCTACAGTATTTTATTTTATTTTTTATTTGTCGCATTTCTATGCTGCCCAACTCCCAAGGGACTCTGGGCGACTAATCATATAGATGTTAAGCTCTTGAAGCCATTATAAAATCAAGAGAAGAGCTTCATCACAATGGTCATGTGATCAAAATTCAGGCACTTAGCAACTAACATGTATTGATGATGGTTGCAGTGTCCTGGAGTCATGTGATCACCTTTTATGAACTTCTGGCAAGCAAAGCAATAGGAAAACCAGATTCACTTAACAACCATGTTACTAAGTTAACAACTGCAGTGATTCACTTATTAATAACTGTGGCAAGAAAAATGGGACAAAACTACTTAACAACTGTCTTGCTTAGAAATTTTGGGCTCAATTGTGGTCATTAGTCAAGGACTACCTGTATTATCTAGATAGTGCTGTTTCATGCAATCAATTTATCTTGACAAGACATGAATCCGATTGATGTGATTGTTGGTAAGAGGAATTTAAGATATCTTGGTAAACAGAATCAAATATTCCTTTGATTCTATGCTGGACAATGGT
Organism: Ptyas mucosa; assembly: GCA_012654045.1. Taxonomy (NCBI): domain Eukaryota; kingdom Metazoa; phylum Chordata; class Lepidosauria; order Squamata; family Colubridae; genus Ptyas; species Ptyas mucosa. The sequence goes on from WNWU01000001.1 coordinate 78,125,274, forward strand.
TTAGATCTTTACCTCTCCTTAGTGAAGTTTCTTTTGCAGTATATTTTGTGGAAATTAAAAACAAAACCCATTCCTTCTCCCCTGCCACCCCTTTGACTGAGTTGAAAGAACATATCATTATGGCCTTGTTTCTTTTCTCTATTTCCCCCTTTTAATTTACAAAAGAAATGCACCATCCTGATATTGTAGCATGGACCAAATCAATGAAATATTCTGAGTTTACTATTTACTAAGCTTTCAAAGCAGTGTGTGTAAATTCTTTCACTTTAATTATATACTTCAAGGATGTATGAACCCTCCCCCGCTCCCCTCCCAAAAAAACCCTGTTGTAGGGAGGAGGGGAATCAATTAGACAGAAAGCCGCCTCTCTGGCAGAAAAAGGAGAAGGGAAACCTATTAAACCGGTAAACATTTATTTTCAGCTGGAAAATCTGCTATTAATTCATATAGTGACTTCCCCAACTGAAATAATGAGTCAAGCTGAGCGACCTGAACATTAGCAAGGAGTAGAGCAAAACTGTATGCGAACAGGATAGTATTTTTAGGGAATGTTCAGAAGAAATGCTTTTTCTTCCCAAAGAATTCTGATATCAAATATACTCCAAAGGTCCTCTGAAACAACCAGATGCTTACTTACCAAGTTTTTAATCTCTGTGTTTATAGTATCCATTGATATTTGATTTCAATTATCTCTGACAGTAAAGGTTTTTGAAAGCTGACTTTCAATGACATATATTATCTGGAAGCATGTGACAGGTAACATGCAATGGAATTTGATATTAAACCTGGATAGCACTAAGTAGCATTGTAAACCCCAACACAGGCATCTGGTGTAAACCATGAGGATAAAAAAAATGCTGAAGCCTCATGTTGGACACGAGTACATATCAGTACAGGAGAATATTTGTAGCTCAGGATTATACTGTGGTCCTTGATGCTCTCTGAGCTTGGTTGTTTTGCTTGCAGATGTTTCATTACTCACTAGCTAATTTTCAAGTGATATCTTCTAACCCTAACCCCAGGGGTGAAATGTTCCCAGTTCGGACCGGATTGCCCGGTCCAGTAGCGATGGCGGCGGGTGGTTCGGAGAATCGGTAGCAAAAATCCCTGCGTGCCCCCCCCCCTCTGTCCAGCTGAGCTGCGTGATCATCAGAGGCTTTTTTTTTTACTTTTAAAAGCATTTTTTCTACAATCTCTTTGGCCAAAAAATGCTTTTAAAAGTAAAAAAAAAAGGCTTTGATGATCGTGCGGTTCAGCTGGGATCCTCAGAGGCTTTTAGAAGCATTTTTTAAAAGCCTCTAGCAATCTCAGCTGAATTGCCTGATCATCAGAGGCTTTTAAAAGCATTTTTTTCTGCAACCTCTTAAGGTTGTAGAAAAAATGCTTTTAAAAGTAAAAAAAAAAATGTTGGCCATGCCCACCCAATCACATTAACCCCCCCCACCAAGCCACGCCCACAGAACCAGTAGTAACACATTTTACATTTCACCACTGCCTAACCCTAGCCCTAGCCCTAGCCCTAGCCCTAGCCCTAGCCCTAGCCCTA
>WNWU01000001.1:78129834-78166305 GCA_012654045.1 Ptyas mucosa
AAGCAAGCAAGCAAGCAAGCAAGCAAGCAAGCAAGCAAGCAAGCAAGCTGTTTTTTGGGTGGGGGAGGGAATTGTTAACTCACTGCCTGTTGCAACACTTGCCTATAATGATATCCCATCAGAAATCGTTGTAGCTCCTACTCAGTGGTGGGATTCAAGTAATTTAACAACCGGTTCTCTGCCCTAATGATTTCTTCCAACAACCAGTTTGCCAAACTGTTCAGAAAGTTAACAACCGGTTCTCTAGAAGTGGTGCGAACTGGCTGAATCCCACCACTGCTCCTACTGTATCTTGATGGTCTTCTGAAAAACACTGAAAAATGGTTATTTCCCCAGGTCCCTGGAGAAGGGTAGTTAGTGAGCCCCTGCACTGTAAGATCTTGTTTTGTTTGTTTTGCTTCTTTGCTTCTTATTTTTCTGGACACGCACTTTTTTATTCTGTTATTTTATTAACTAACTTTTTAAAAATATAGACCGTTTGAAATCATTTGGAGACAGCCATTATTTAAATCTGTATTACTCAATTACTTTCTTTGTTCTCATTTACTCTTAGGGAAGGAAGGAAAGGAAGGGAGGGAGGGAGGGAGGAAGGAAGGAAGGAAGGAAGGAAGGAAGGGAGGGAGGGAGGGAGGGGGTGGAAAAAGAGTGATGGGGAACAGCTGTTCCTTAAAATTGTAGGATAGCAAATGGAGAGTACTGAAAAGAAAGGTGTCACAGAGAACTTATTAAGCTGTTAGAGGCCTAGATTTAGAAATGACTTCTGCATTAAGTCAATATATGAGGAAGTTTTTCCTTTGGCTTGATTTTGTGGGTGGGGGCATTAGAATAGGCAAGCCTTCAGGCTAATGCTGAGCTTTTTTTCATTTAAATGGGCACAACAATAAAATCTCAGCAGCCTGGTGGGAAGAACTACATAGGGCTGAGAAAGCTTGGGTGGGCAGCTACTTTACAACGAGCATGGACTTTTCAGACTGGATTTTGTGGGAGAAATGGAAGTGTGCTCTTACATCTCCTCTGTTAAACTGTAAGGATTGAAAGATATTCATATGGGCAAAATACAACCAATATTTCTAATGGTCAGCTCTGTTGCAGAGATGAAGATACAGTGGCATTCTACAAAATCCCTACTATAGGAAAGTAAAGTGGTAATTCGTTAATTAAGACCAATAAGATGTAACATCAGAAATCCCATTGGAATAATGTAGATTTAACCCATATCCCATTTACAGTGATCAGAAAAGGAAGTTATGTACCCGGTCCAGTTTAATGGGAGGATGCAGCTGGGAAGCAAACATCCCCATTGCCTGGTTCTCTCTCTTTTTAGCTCCACCTGTTTATCTTGTAATTTCTTGGTTACATTAGTATTTTTCAGGGATTCAATATCTAGAGCAGTGTTTCTCAATCTTGGGAACATGAAGATGGGTAGACTTCAATTCCCAAAATTCACCAGCCAGGCTGGTTGGAGAATTCTAGGAGTTGAAGTCTATCCATTTTAAAGTTGCCAAGGTTGTGAAACATGATCTAGACATTTACCATGCAAACATACAGCTGGAGAAGGAGAGCTAACTATTCTTCTCCTGCCACTCTTTCTGAGCACCTCTGGTGTGAGTTGGGTAGCCATATACATCTAATGAATAAATAAATAAATGAACGAACGAATAAACTAAGTTCTTTAAACATTGCATGGATTTCTGCTGAGGATGGGATTTTGTTTCATATAATGATCACTTTAACTTTAAAGTGATTTAAAGCCCTTTAAATCACTTTAAGCCCATTGGATCTTCTCTTCCATTTCTTTCCCATATCATAGATGATGATGGTGATTAGCAATAGATTTTGAGCACCAGCAGATTGAAAGTTAAAAACAGCTTCAGAAAATTCTCATTTGGGAATCCTGGCCATCCTGCCCTCACTTGGATAAAAAGAGAACATTAGTAGCCTCCCTCAAGCTTACTTTCCCCAGTAAGGGATACCTGGACTCTCTACAATTTAGTGCAAGATCACTTGTTTAAAATGAGAGAAAGTGGGAGAGAGAGAGAAAAAAAATCAACCCTACCATTATTATTATCAAATAATAATAACATACACACACCCTCCCTGAATTTTAAAGGCACTGAAATTGGGCTGCCCATGCACTGCTCTTGTGTCAAAGTCTGGATTATTTAAAATTCTTATTTAAAATTCAGGTGACAGTCAGAGCTAACATGAGATCTCAAGGCTCTTTATCATCAGTTGCAGAGAACTTCCCTTTTATATCTAAACCTCTCCAAGCCTCACTCATTCCAAATTGGTAAAAAGCTTCCTTGAAAGATCCAGAATTAAACTCCTATATTGATACAGCCAACCTAGCCCTGTGAAGCACTATCCAGATGTGATGGGACTTACACTCCTAGGATTCCAACCAATCATGGGAATCACAGTCCAAGCTCATTTTGAAAAGAAATAATTCAATACACCACAAACACTATAAAAGAATGAAAGTCAGTTCTGGTTCTTTACTTCTGTCTTGAAGAGGGTAGGATGCAAGATACAATGCCTATCATGTAACACCATTAATTTTTTAAAAATGGGCCTATTATATCAGCATTCTAAATCAAACTCTTTGGGACAATAATTTGCAGAAGCAGCTGAAATATACTGTATCTAATAATGGGGGATGACAAGTTTGTACCAGTTTTCTGATTAAGCAAAAAATTTCCCGTGGTTGAATTTTAGTATTACTTTTGCTTGCCACAATTATGTTTTGAAATAGGTGCATGCCAAAGTAGACTATTTAAGTTGTGAAAAAACTCAAATTTAATATCCATTTAAATATTATATTTACCCATGTGGTATGGCTGTAATGTTATCATTTATCTGTCTTATTTTCCTACTTCTCTTATTGGGATGATGATGATTTTGTTGCTTTGCATGTACACTGAGAGCTTCCACACTGCAAACAAATTCCTTGGCCAAACCACTTGGCCAAATAAAGTATTCTGATTCTTCCTGTTTCTCACACTTAAAACAGTATTTAGTGGTTTTTGGTTTTTTTTAAAAAAAAACACCTTAAATTAAGAATAGAATATCTGTAACTCTAAGATCTCCCACTATCTTTGGTCCTTTGTGGTGGTCCTTCAGAGTTCCCTCTATGCATGATTGCTGTAAATCGATGGAGTAGGAAACAAATATAAGTCCTATTATATGCAAATCAAAACAAATCAAAACAATCACTTTTTTTCTTGAGATTCATCTACTTTTAGAAGGCAAGCTTGGTCAGGGACCAAAAATACTTTCTTTTGCAGAATGATAGCTAAGCTGATTTTCATTAAAATGTATCTATAAAATATCCACTGCATGTAAAGTTGATAAGGGAACTAGCCTTTAGAATTGGAACGGCTGGATTTTTGCCTTGGTCCTACTCTTGAGAGCTGAATTATTTGAATCACACATTTCCAGTCTATAAAGTATGGTTTATATCCCATTTATTTAGACTTTTCCTGGAAACAACCTCTTAGCTTTTACAAATGGGACCATGAAACCCTTATCGAACGCCATGGCATTCTTAGAAATAACTGGATTTTTTCTTTCTTTCTACCTTTCCATTTTCAAAAACATTTTACATTAATTAATGAAAGAGATAAGCAATGTAATAAATAATATCTTCTTAAATTAAAGTTTATTAGTTAAGATAGTAATTGCTTCTGGTAGCTGGCATGAATTCTATACCCAGGACAGATGGACACAATATTACCAATTGATCTGAATAATCCATTCAGGGAAAGTTCCTCCTATTCTTTCTAGAACAGATCTGAATCCGATATAAGAAAGTAATAAAAAAAGAGAAAGGGAGAAGTATCTTATTCTTGACATCTTTCCATACAGGGATTGACATCAAACTTGTTCTGCTTTTGACTGTTTTTTTTAAAAAAAGTCTGTTTTACAGTTTCTGTTGTCATAATGTTTTGTCACTTCTTCTGCCTGTTTTCCATTTGACTGTGTTTAAGCTTTTCCTAGCCTAGAAAGCTCTGGGAGATTTATTTCAGAGCTTGAAAAAAAAGAAATCCCTTCTGAAGAAGGGAGTTTACTTTCTGGGTGGGTTCCCTTAGCCCAGGCTTTTCATGGGCTTATTCTCTTGTGTTATGTTGTTGGGAAATACCAGCTTACTGGCAGCGGGAAGGCAGCATTAAGAGCTGAGAAGGACCCAGCAGTATTACCTTTCCTGATTTGGTAACGTCCAGATACGTTGAACTACAACTCCTGTCATCCCCAGCCCTCATGCTAGCATATGTTGAGGGGTGATACAGTGTAGCCTGTGGCCTGGGAATGACAGGAGTTGTAGATGAACATATTTGGACGTTATCAAGTCAAGAAAGGTCATATTGAGGAGTCCCTTCTCACTCTTAATGAACAGAAAAGTTATACCTGCCATCAGCTGATTTCAGTTTTAGTTCCAACTTTCTAAACAACATCAATTTTAATTCTGCATCGCTTCCTCACCACTGCCCCAAAAGTTCACAATTTTAAGATTTAAAGGATTTTGGTTCTTTCTTTTGCCCCTTTTCTCTCTCTGACTCTTCCTTTTCTGACAGATAGAAAACCAAACCAAATCAAATGAAAGTTTGATGAATCTTTGCTCTCGGTTTACATTCATTAGCAAACACGTTATGTACAATCTTTGCATAACTATCATCCATCCATATGCACATCCATGTATGTATGGTATGTACATTTGTGAACCTCAGTTTCTGTCAGTGGATGTGAGCAAGGGGTCGTGGGAGATGATTGGTCTAACAAAGTCAAGGCAGGATCACTGGCTCCAGTATTTCTGGCATCACCAGCCATTGGACAGCTGTCACTTAATGTTTCTGGCTTTCCTTCCATCCCATCATCCTCATCTAAATATACCCAATGTGATACAGTTCTATCTTTTGCATCCTTAATTTTTGATGTTGCACAAATACTCTTGGAACACTTGTTTGTGCTTGTAGTTGTAGACTTTGAATCTAGTTGGACAGTTAATTTAAAAAAAGAAGGCTGATAATGCCCAAGGGTCAGATATCCTTGCTCTAGTGAGTGAACAAACTGGGAATGCTACTGACAGAACAACCTACAAAGCAGAGCTACAAAGAGAGATAAACCTAACCTTGAGATTTTTAGATTACTTTATTCCTTCTTTTTAAAAGCATAGGCCTCGGATCAAGACAATACCTGTCCACCTGTGGCTAAAATCCTCAATAGTCCATAGACCACATGGAGGAGAAGAAATTGATGCTTAATCCAAATGAGACTGAACAGCTCCTGGACAGTCAAAAGGCAGATTAAAGAATTTGCTGGCTGCAGTAAATGTCATTTTAGAGCGAAAGACAAAGTACAAATCAAGTGAATAAAGAAAGACACCCTTTCCCTTTGTTCAACCATGTAATGCCATTTTGTTCAGGATTCAGTCCCCTCCCTGGTTCTGCTTGTTTTTAAATACTGTAATACGGTCTATGAGAGTTATTTACAATCCATAGAATGAGAAAATATTTTGTAGCAAGATGTCTATGGAGATTTTCAGTCATCCAGGTCATAGTTGTCCCAAAGGTGTTTTTTCAAAGGGCAACTGGACTTTGTTTTTCCTTGAAGGTATTTTGCTTTTCATCCAAGAAGCTTCTTCAGAATGGATGAGAAGCTTCTCCATTCTGAATGGATGAGGTGAACAGAATGGAATGAAATGAAATCTGAATGGAGGCGTTTTCTTCCTGGATGAGAAGCAAAAACGTCTTCAAGGAAAAACAAAGTCCAGCTGCCTTTTGAAAAAGCACCTTTGGGACATTTTGTAGCAAAATGTGTTCTTAGAATGAGGAAGAAGCACCATGCCCTAGGAAAGAATACCAAGAAAATAGTCACAGACTTCTCACATTTAATAAACTACACTTTAACTATAACTAGAGCCTGGTGGCGCAGTGGACTAAGTGCTGTTAAAGTAGCACTTAAGTTGCCAGCTGCCTGCAATTACTTCAAGTTCAAATCTCACCAGGCTCAAGGTTGACTCAGTCTTTCATCCTTTATAAGGTAGGTAAAATGAGGACCCAGATTGTAGGGGCAATAAACTGACTTTGTATAAATATACAAATGTATGAAGGCTATTGCTTAATGCATTGCAAGACGCCCTAAGTCTCCAGAGAAGGGCGGCATATAAATCAAATTTAAAAAAAAAATTTCCACCCTAGTTACATCCCTCTAACCCCCTATCCTTGCCCACCCACCCTAAAATCCAAACTGAACCTAACAAGAATGTGGAGAATGTATTTTGGATAACATCATAGATCAATGCCTCTCCACTCACATAGGCAGGTTCTCCAGGTTCTGGGATGTCTTGTAGGATCAGCTTAGGCTGGCGGTGTCAAACTCGATTTCATTGAGGGCCAAATCAGGGTTGTGTTTGACCTCGGGGGGCTGGGTGGGTGTGGCCATGGTGGGCATGGCCATTCGACATCACTCGGGTTGGGGGCACCTGTGGTGGCCCGAGCACTCTGCTGGTGAAAACTGGCTCCCAAGCTCCGTTTTCGACTGCCATGGCCTCCTGCAACCCTATGCCAGCAAAAAGGGAGCTTGGGAGGGCCCTCCTGAGCTCCGTTTTTTCTAGCAGAAGCACCATGGGCCAGTCCTTTGCTGTTTCCAGTGCGGCTCCACAGATCCGGCCCACGGACCTTGAGTTTAACACCCCTGGCCTAGGCCAATCTCTACCGGCTCCCTCTTTTACAGCAGGCTTATAAAATGATGGCCTTTATATTTAACCACTTGCAGGATAACTTTTTCAAATTTAATTTTTTTTTTAAAGGAAGATCTCAGACGTCTTATGAATTCCTTTCTTCCTATTTTTTTAGTAGATAAATTGTCATGATTTTGGAATTGCTTTTTTTTAACAAGGCAGAAAACATTCCCCACTGGAGAAGATTCAAAAAAGACTTCCTTCGGCAGACAATATGCACGCCAATAATCTCTAGGAGTGTTCACTCCTTGGCTAGGAGCAGGCCTTTTCTTATAAAACAAGGAGAAAAGTGGTGGCACATTTTGTCCCACATCTGGGCTTCTAGTGGAGATAGGGAGTCGTGTTTTTTTTGTTTTTTGTTTTAATGAGAACTGGGAATCTGGGCATTATAGTCATTCGTGGGAGACAGCTGCCCCCAACCCACCTGCAGAGACCTATGATAGCATTTTACTAGCAGCCTCCCAAGAGGTTGATGTTGCTTTTCAACTCTGGCCTGAACCCATCAGCTCACTGAGTTTTCTAGGGTGATTACGACATTTTCTATGGTGATTATGATATTAGCAGCCACAGAACCAACCCGTCATCTTCCCCACCACCTGATTTGCATGCTTGGATTCTATTTACTTCTGATATGGTTCCACAGGAGGCTTTAGTGATAGTGAAGGCAGGCAAGGAAATCAATGCTGTAGTTGATTTACATAGCACAATAAAGATAAAAAAAAATATGCCATTTAAAAAAAAAGTTCCCCTTTGATGTTGCCCCATCTCATCCAAAGGACGAGTGACGATTTGCTGGAATCCAGTAACTGTAGAACAATTCAGGATGTGATTTCTTTGCCCCCGTGCATGACTTGAAAAAGCAATTTTAATTAAATCCAGTTTTTGTTTCATGTGCATTTCATGGTGTCAATGTGCTACAGCTTCTCCCTTTATGTTTGTTTCAGATAGTTGCACTGAGCGAAATGCAGATTTGATTTTAACAGATGTGGAGGATGGTGAAGATACCAGCCAAGACACTTTTGTGGTAAGAGGCTAATCCTATCCTTCTGCCTCCCGATATTGCCTTCTATACAGTACAGTATACAGTTGTGATGAAGCCATTTGTATAAATTTGTGGAAAACAGACAGCACTAGGGGAGAAGGGATGCACTTTATTTATAAATATGGAGTTCCCTGCATTTCACTGATCGCTTGGATTTTTGAAAGTGCTGATTCATATAAAAGCACCGAATATCACATATTGTTAAGTTTTTCAGGATGCTGCATATCTAAATATCCAGGATATATTCACTCTAAAAAAAAAAAGCAAATAATCTTATGGATGGTTTTAGAGAGGGAAAGCAAGAAAATTTACCTTCACAATTTTAGCTTTGCAATTATAACTCTCTGGCTTTGTGTTCATATTCTTCTTCCATTTTCCCCCCCTCATGTCTGCAACAAAATAAAACTAAATGGAACTGCACTGTCTACATACTGCCTTATCTACACCTCAGGCATTTCTTTATGATGAAATTTCCTCCCCATGCTATAAAATAGAGCTCTAGTTGCTATGTGATCTCTGACTATTATCACCTAGAGAGTTTCCACTCTGGCATTAAACATCGAGGATTGCTTTTAATACCTTGTTTATATCTAAAGGAATAGTTTGAGCTTTGCAATGGTTAAAAATAGGAATGGACAAAGTTGGCCATTTGAATAAAGGGAGAATAAAGACGTACCTCAGAGTTTCCAGATTAGAATACCAAGCTTCTCCTCAGACCTTGGCCTCCAATTAAGGCAGTCGTGAGGACAATTTATAAGAGGAGACTTTTCTGCTTGAATGGCAGTAAGAAGATGGTTTTCGAGGACGCCTCAACTGTTGAGAAAACCCAGACCTTCTTTTGTAGGCAAAGATTTGAAATGAAGTACTTAAGCTTCAAGTAAATCATTTACAGTAACAGAGTTGGAAGGGACCTTGGAGGTCATCTGGTCTGACCCCCTGCTCATGCAGGAGACCTGTACTAGGGATTCAAACCGCTGAACTGCCGACCTTTCTGATCGACAAACTCAGTGTCTTAGCCACTGAGCCACCTAGTCAGGCTATAGATACTGTATAGTCGATATCAGTGGTGAAATTCAATTTTTTTTACTACCACTTCTGTGGGCGTGGCTTGGTGGGTGTGGTGTGGTGTGGTTTGATGGGCGTGGCTTGGTGGGCATGGCAGGGGAAAGATACTGCAAAATCTCCATTCCCACCCCACTCCAGGGGAAGGATACTGCAAAATCCTGGGAGAGGGATATTGCAAAATCTCCATTCCCACTCCACTCTGGGGCCAGCCAGAGGTGGTATTTGCCGGTTCTCTGAACTACTCAAAATTTCCGCTACCAGTTCTCTAGAACCTGTCAGAACCTGCTGGATTTCACCCCTGGTCTATATATATAGTCTATATACAGTCATTTGTAGATATAGTCTTGAAATATGAATGTCATGAAATTCACTGATTCTAAAGTATGCAGAAGTTATTATCACAATATTTGGCCATTTATTGGATTTCTTTAAAAGAGGAGCAGAACTTAAGAGTGACTGAGCCACGATAACCAAATTGAATTTATATGATCTGAATCACTGAGTGCTAGCAAGGGAATATGGGCTGGAAGAAGGTTTTTGAAACTCATGGTTGGCTGGCAATGTATGCTGTGTTAGATAGATTCATCAGCATTCAACTCCCATTACATTTTAAAAGAACATTTCCCCATCACAATTATATAGGAATCTTTCCACATTATTTTCATTCATTCTCTCATTTCCCATTTAGTAACTGCAGATTTGGTTTGACTCTGGCACATCTTGTATCCGTTTACAAAATCAGCCAAACTAGAAAGTGGCAAATCATCATTGTGGTCAGCTACATATTTTTGTATGATATTGTTTTACTATATGTGTTTTGTAGGCACATTTTCGTGTTTACAGTTCTTAAAGTGAAAAGTCCCTAATCCTATATAATGCATACTTAACCCTAACTGTGCAATTTCTGCATTTTTTGAACACTTTTATACATATAGTTTTGAGCTGTAAAACTTTGTATAAAGCCCACAGCATAGAAGATAACTGAACAAAACATTTTATTATAGCGCACACCTTTCCTAAAAATAGGCTATTGCCTAGATTAACTCTACCCTCCTTAGACCTTGCAGGTGGATGTAGCTGCATAAATAAGCCTTGAAAGCTCACTCCTTAAAACAAACAAAAGTGTCAACATTTGTTAAGTTGCCTTGCCATGTTTGCTCTTTTTCTGGTTGCTGTGGAGCTCCAGACCATGCTCCAAGCTCTGCTCTTAAGCAGTGTTGCTTTTGAGTATTCCAGCTGAGTTACAAAGCCAAGCTCCAGGTAGGATCCCCATCAGGATATAGAATAGAATAGAATTTTTATTGGCCAAATGTGATTGGACACACAAGGAATTTGTCTTGGTGCATATGCTCTCAGTGTACATGAAAGAAAAGATACGTTCATCGAGAATCATAAGATACAACACGTAATGATAATCATAGGTTACAAATAAGCAATCAGGAAACAATATCAATATAAATCGTAAGGATACCAGCAACAAGGTTACAGTCATACAGTCATAAGTGGGAGGAGATGGGTGATGGGAATGATGAGAAGATGAGAAGATTAACAGTAGTGCAGACTTAGTAAATAGTTTGACAGTGTTAAGGGAATTATTTGTTTAGCAGAGTGATGGTATTCAGGAAAAAACTGTTCTTGTGTCTAGTTGTGTGCAGTGCTCTATAGGGTCGTTTTGACGGTAGGAGTTGAAACAGTTTATGTCCAGGATGTGAGAATATGCTGCTTGCTGTACCTTGTGGTTCTGGCAGTTGGCTGATACCCTTCTTGCCTACCTATAACAGTTGTAAATTCCAAGATGTTTCCTCTGCTTCCTTTCTGCTTGCCATTTTCTTATCTCCTTTTCTCTTATCCTATACCCCACCCACTTTTGTAAGCTAAGGGACAGAGTAGAGTGAGGGTACCTGTGGATGTTGGCATATTCCCAAGAACACCAGGGTGTGGCTTTATTAGTTAGACAACTGCAACCCCAATATGGATGCTTGTGAGTAAACTGTGAGTGGGAGACAATAAAGGAATGAATGACTGAATGAGTCCATCTCTTCTCAAGCTTTCAAAGTTTTATAGCCCTTTGAGAGAAAGCATGAGTTTAGCCTTTGGGGAAAAGGGGGGGGGGTTGGGGTTCTGCCCCAAATATAGACCACAATCCTAGCTCTCAGAGTACAATTTTTTAAAGTTCCCATAAAAGATTTAGAGAAGCTAAATTTCTCATCCAGCACTATGGAGAACCTATGAAGATTGGAAACAGGGAGCTGCATCCCATTTGTAATAACAGTGGCAGCTTTCCCATCTCGGCAAGCAGCAGTCAGTGAAGTAGATCATTCATTCAGTAGCTTCCTGATAGGATGACACCGCATCACACACTGAGATTTATTAGAATGGGAGAAGAAAAGACAAGCTCGTTCAGAGCTTCTGCAACAGCCACATATTCACAGTTTCAAGTAGTCTTACACAGGTTGTTCGCTTGCATAGTATTCTTTATACAAATTGGATTCTTAGGTGGGAGCTACAAAGAACATTCTGTCTCAAAGAGACTTTGGGATTGGTGTGGGATTTATTTACTTGTTTGTTTTGGAAGCTGTCATGATAATCTTGACTTTAACAAAAGCCAGGGTGTCCAAGACAACAGTTTGTACAAAGGAATGGCTCGGTTTAAAGCGAAAATGAAGACATTGTGGGTATATGGCAGTGGCACAATGTCAGCAATGTTTTTGATGAACACAACTCAATTGGCAAGAAGTGGCAAGTTTTGTTTTTGTTGTCTGCATCAGACAAGTATTTCATCTAACTTACAATTCGGCCAGCCAATGTGAAAAAGAAGCCAGAGTTTCATCCGTCACCATTTTGGACTCAGGTTCAGAGGGAGCTTGCTCATATTTTTCACATCAGAGGGAACCACTCCAGCAAAGACTTGGCGGAGAGGAACAAAGCCCTGATTGTTGAACTTGTGGCCTTGGTTGTGGCCCAAATTGGAGACCCAGAAGGAAAGAAAAGAGTTGTGTCCTTCCAACTCAGTTTCTGTGAGACGGTCCTCCATGTTGGTAGACGATCATCCGGGTGTCTTCCATTTCTCCTCCCACAAAGAATTTGGCAACCCTGGCATTCTTTCATCAAAGAGGAACTCAGAATTAGTTTGAGAAAGAGATTTACAGTTTCAGCTCTATTTACCATTCTGAGAGGTGGAAATCTTCAAAACCAGACCAAAATGTCTTAGAATCAGAGTTGATGGAGAGTTTCCAACTGGCTTATGGAAAAAGAAACCTATTTAAGAGCCACTGTTGTTTCCAATATAACATTCCAAAAGCCAAAAAAAAAAAAAAAAAGGAGGAGGAGGAGGAAATAAAAGAAACAGATTACAATGGGAAATCTGGTCTTTTCATTCCCAACCCTACATCCCCCTAATATTTACTTGTGCAAATATGTAAAGTTGGGTGTATAGAACTGAATTTTTTGGGTTTTTTTTTAAAAAAATACATTAAAAGGTACAGGTGTTGTGTTGACATAACATTTCTACTGCTTCCTATATTAAAAGTCTCTCAAAATATTTTACAAAACATAAATAATTAAAACAGCACATTAAAAACATTTTTTTTAAAAAAAGAAAATATGTAAAATGAGGCGAAGGGAGGGGAAAAAAACAGCAACAGAAGCATTCCTTTAGGATTTATCAGGGCTGTGCTCAGCAATATGTGATTTGGAGTACCTTAAACCAACATAGTTTTCCCGGGATTTAGTGGCTGCTGAAATGCAGTGTTGGGGAAAAAATGCATTTAGCATAAAATGTTCTCTATAGGTAATAGGCATATATACTACAGATCACATTTTGCGCTTTGGATTTGAACATCCACCATGAGCCATGGTGGCGCAGTGGTTAGAATGCAGTACTGCAGGCTACTTCTGCTGACTGCTGGCGGCAGTTTGGCAGTTCGATTTTCACCCGCTCAAGACTGACTCTGCTTTCCATCCTTATGAGGTGGGTAAAATGAGGACCCAGATTGTTGGGAGAAATATGGTGACTCTGAAAACCACTTAGAGAGGGCATTAAAGCACTGTGAAGTGGTATATAAGTCTAAGTGCTATTGCTATTAAAGATAATCATCAATTTATGACCATAACGAAACCAGACAATTAAGCAGTGTGGTTTTTAAGTGAGACATCACAGGATCACACTCAATTTTATTTAACTTGTTTCTGATTTCCACATTGATGTTGTTTGTTGGAAGCTGGCTGGGAAGGTCACTGAAACTGTATGACACTGTTTTTGTCTTTTTGACAACAGTAGTAGATCCCATGGATGTTTATTAATTTTTCTACCTTTTCAAATGTCTTCCCCAAGGAGGCTCTCCTGGGACCTTCATTATTTGTCTCCCTTGAGGTATCCAGCCAATAAAATATCATATTCTCCCCAAACCTAAGCCTATTTAAACTCATGATATACAGAAATAGTCTCCCAATTTCTATTTTTTCCTCGGTTCTCATTAAATTTGATGGAAATGCCTCTCACAGAAGAAAAAGAATGGAAAAGTTGTCGTGGGTATAGCCTGATATTCTCTCTATTTATTTAGCAAGGTGGAGACCAAGAGATATGCGTATGAAAGACCTGAAGTCATTTGCCGATTGTTCACATTTCCATTAAATCTCAAGCAAAGACATCAGGAGGGAACTCCTCCTTTTCCGATCCCCCCCCCCCGATTTTTGGAAAGTACAGCAAGCTTAGTATGGTTCAAAGAAATATTTGTGACAGAAAGCCAGAACAGCAGTAGGATTATTAACCAGTTCCAATAACAATAAAGTCACATCAGATATACTTCCAGAAGAAATTCAAAAGAGATTCTCAAGCATTCTGAGTATAAGATAGAGAAATAGAAGCCTCTTTCACAAGGAAGGGAAACTTTTTAGAAATTGCAAGGTAGAGTTCAGTACAGCATTATTTGCTGCTGGAGTGACTCTGTTCACACATCACCATCAGGGTTTGCTTTAATCCTGATTTATTGACTAATCTAGAACGAGATCAGTCTGCGGACCTGGAACTGTTTGCACAATTTGTTTGGAGGCTCCTGGGCAATTCCTGATTTCTTGCCTTTCCTTTTACCTAGAGCAGGGGTGGGCCACTATGGCAACTTTACAAGATGAAATCCACAAGGTGTAAAGTTTCCATAGTGGCCGATTCCTGGCCTAGAGGCTGTGGCAAGATCCAGAAATAAACTGACTCCATTCAGGAAATCACAAAGCAAGCATTTTCATTTCTACATCACACGTGTAATCAAAAACCAACAATGCAATATGGCTTGAAATTGTGCATTATTGGTATAAAATAAACCGTGGCTTATTTGCCGAGTCAATTCATATTTAATCTTAAACCAAAACCAAGCATGCCACCTTATCGCTTTGGGCAGTGTGTGTTAATTCATTCTCTGCTATGATTCTAATTCTTTCCTTTTTACTCTGTCTCGTACTGTTCTTTATTACAACAATTCTGATTTTAAGAATAATAGAATAAAAGAGTTGGAAAGGACCTTGGAGGTCTTCTAGTCCAACTCCCTCCTCAAACAGGAGATCCTATAACATTTCAGACAAATGGTTGTCCTATCTTCTTAAAAACCTCCACAGATGGAGCACCTATAACTTCTGAAGGCAAGTCATTCCATTGATTAATTGTTCTAACTCAGGAAATTTCTCCTTAATTCTAGGTTGGTTCTCTCCTTGATTAGTTTCCATCCATTGCTTCTTTTCCTGCCTTCAGATGCTTTGGAGAATAGGTTGACCCCCCCACCCACCCCTCTTCTTTGTAGCAGCCCCTCAGATACTGGAACACTGCTATCATGTCACCCCTAGTCCTTCTTTTCATTAAACTAGACATCCCCAATTCCTGCAACCATTCTTTAAATGTTTTAGCCTCCGGTCCTCTAATCATCTTTGTTGCTCTTCTTTGCACTCTTTCTAGAGTCTCAACATCTTTTTTATAATCATGGTGACCAAAACTGGATTAAACATTCCAAGAGTGGTCTTATTAAGGCATTATAAAGTGGTATTAACACTTCACATGATCTGATTCTTTTCCTGTGTTAATGCAGCCTAGGTGTCAACTTCAAATTGAACCTGGCAGGATTTGTTAGTCGGGATCTGTGGGCCTTTTTGGCAGATGCAGCACACTACTGGCTCATATTTAAATGATTGTCCACTAGGACTCCAAATCCCTTCACAGTCATTGCTATTCAGCCAGGTACCATCTATTCTACACCTGTGCATTTGGTTTTTCTTGCCTAAATGTAGAACCTTACTTTTCTCACCATTGAAAAGTAATCAAAATCATTAAATTTAATTTTGTTAGATAGGGCCCTATTTTTTTAAAATTATTTGTACTTGTGCAATTGCCTTGTTATGAGCTACAGTAAGAGGGTGTCTCCTAAACTATTAATTACGCAATTGAGGGAATAGTACTATCTTTGCGTTCTTCCCCGAGGAAGGCCCTGTGGTCTTCTCCATTCAAACAGGTGGCATTTGTTCATTCTAACCATACACTTTGGAACTGATTTGTCACATTAAGGAACTGGAGATGAGCATTTCTACAGGTTGGTTGACGAGATTATAGGAATTATGTTTTAAAGAGAGGTGGGAAGGTTGCACAACAGACCTCTAAATTTTCAGAGTAATCCAGCTCTTGTTGCACACACAAGTGTGTAATGGAATGTACTCTTCATTCCCACACCTCTCATGTTACATCAAGAAGCCAGTAGGAATGCCTTTTTATCCCCCACTCACCTTTGCTGACAGGGGGATAGTATTCTCACCTACCTGGATGGGAGATTCTCTAACATATTGAGAGCCAGATGATTTCAGGAGAAAGCCAAGATCCAAGATTGTTTTTAAAATAAATACATAAACTCCAAAGGTTTAGGTGTTACCCCAATCTGCCTTTCCTAGATGAGCTAGTGTGTTGACTAAGGATGAAGGGTGTGTACAGTTCAACAAATATGGAGGTAGCAGACTGGGAAGGTGCATTTGACATAGCTCAACTGATGCTTGGCCTGGAATAGACTTAATTCCAGTGTCTAGTTGTGGCCCATCTTAAATTTCTCCACACGTAGGTGTCCATAGAGGGGAAACAATATCATGTATATTTTTATATTCTTGTCCAATCATGTGGATTTCCACTGGTTCTCTGTTATGGTCAAATTACTTTAATCACTTTTCTGCTTGCTAATGCTGGTTCCCCTACAGATAGGTAAAGCCTATAAATCTTCCCTAGGTGACTAATGGGGTTCCAAAGGAAGTTTGCTTTTTTTCCTCAAGAGCTTGATAGGTGGCTTGACTGAGGCCTTGGTCTATGCCTTGAATGAGGATGCGACAAGGGCCTTGGATCAGAGAGCTCCTGGGGCTTCTCACTGTGTGGTCCATCCTGAGGTGGTCCTCAGTTTTCTGTGGGACTTTGGAAGATGAAGCACCAAAAGAGATGCCTAGTATCGTTCAATTGTGAGAATGGTGATATATACATTTAATAAATAAATAAAAATGAAGAGCAAATCTGATGGAGCACCCCTACTTGGGATTATATTGGGGTGACAAGACTGCCAAAATATAGTTATTTCTCTGCTCTGACTATGTCTCTAGATAGCTATTAAGCAGTCCTTTTTACTCATTCCTTGCTGGGAAGGGAAGAATCACAGGATCATCTCAGGGGAGGGCTTCAAAAATTTCAACAAGGGGTTCTCTGCCCGGTTGCTGGGTGGGCGTGGCCATAGTGGGCATGGCCTAGTTGGCTTCCTGCACCACGGTGGGAGGGCCTGGGCTCTGGAGACTTTCCTTGAGCCTCTGGGAGGGCAAAAAAGGCCTCCCAAGGCTCTGGAGGCCCTCTGGAGGCCGGAAATGGACCTGTTTCCGGCCTTCCCGAACTTCCGGTAGGCCCATTTTTTGCCCTCCCTGAGCCTCTGTGCACGTCCTGCACTTACCTGCATCTAAAAGGGGCTGGGTGGGGACTCCTGGGAGGGGCGGGGTGGGAGGGGCCAGCCGCGAGTGGGATTTGGGGGTTCTCCAAACTGCACAGAATCTTAGCTAGAGGTTCTCCTGAACCCCTACAAACCCCCAGCAGCCCACCCCTGGATCATCTGGATAACTGCTGTGAAGAATATTCAAGGCACCTGACAGATGAAGTTGCCACCCTGCTACTTGTAAATAAATAAATAAATACTTTGCATCAGTCGATGTGCAATGATATCATGCTATGCATGGGGTCACTGAGGATTCTGTCAGAGGCTTACATTCCCCACACAGGTTTTTAAGCCCAGAAGCTTCTCAGTTGTTGTTTAAATAAACAAACAACCATCCATCCCATTGAATTGAGTGGTTATACTACATTGGCTACAATAGTTTTGCAGAACGTAAACATTGCCCTGATAAACTCTTTTGCTTTCTTATTAATATGCTGACTTTTAAAACTTAGAGACGGTCCACACCATAATAACAGGGCTTTTTTCTCTTGTGCCTATTTTGAAATATGTTCTAATTTATCAAGGCTAAATGAATAAAATTTCTAAAGGTTTGTGCTTCAGAAATATTGGTATTTTTCTTAACTTACATGCAACATCTTGAAAAGCGAATTGTTCTGTTAATGAACCATAACTCGCGTGATTCACCAATTAAAATGTCTTTAATCTGTCCATAGCCTTAATAGAAATACAGGAAGATAAACCACATAATAACCATGGAATTCTGATGGAAAAGAGGGAGAGAATAGCTGGAGGTTCTTAACAGTACTTTTGTGGGCAGCATGACAGAGTAGAAAGGTGGGGTATAAATCAAATCAAATCAAATCCATCCATCCATCCATCCATCCATCCATCCACCCATCCATCAGCTTTTACAGGTCAGGGGCTTGACCTATAAAAGCTCTGAGGAGACACTTTCACAAAAACCCAGAATTGTAGCACATGCTGAAAATTAGGAAACAGACAAGAAAGTTAAAAGGAGAAGAAACATCATGGAGAACAGTTTCTTAAGCAAACAGTTATTGCTAGAATTTACTAGTATCCAGCCTAAAAAAAAAACCTGTACCATGTGACCATCTTCATTTCTGTTGACCTTAAAAGGCAGAGAACTCACAGGAAACCTATTTGCCATCATTGCTCACTCTCTAGCTAGCCAATAGGAGAGGCAAAGAACATAATCCAATCATTGTCCAACCCTCTGAGTTACCACCTGTTCCGGAGTAATAAGAATCCCCTTTCTTCCACACAAAAGAGAAATAAATCAATTGCTGGCTCTGTTATCCACGTTTTTCAGCCCAGATAGATGGTTAACCAGGTCATCTAAAGATCTAGCAGCTACATTCGCAGGTCATTAAAGGTTCCTTAATTTTAATCTTGTCTGATTTATTTATAGATTAGAATATATTGTGTAAACCCAGACAGTCTGTTTAGAACTGAAAATATTAGTTTTAATGTAATGTGCAAGCCCAGATATTGTTGCCTGGCCTGTAAAACAAAAATATTGATGGCAATTTTGATAAAAGGAAAGGAGGCTCAAATATTTATTTTCCTCAAGCTATTAGGTTCAGATAAGGGTTTAGGGACATTCTGATTTGCTTATTTTTCACATTCTAAATTTGATTTGTTCCACTTCCACATTAGTTACGAAACTTTACACAAATGAAAATCAGCATACATGTCTTTTTGTACTCAATTTCTCTAGTATAAAGCATTTTTGTTTGTTATGTTTGTCAATATACACGTTTTTTATGGGCACTTTTTCTTTAATACATACATGTTTGGTCACGTATTTGGACTGAAAATACGGCCCTGAAATATTTGGAGAAATGCATCTTCTGAAGGATGGTTTCAATTGTACATTGGGTCAGTATTGTATGGCAACATGGCTTTGTTTCTACTTGAAAACCTTTTCTGGACTTTTTGCTCAAAAGTAAGAAAGAGTGAAACTGATTTTAAGTTTTGCTGATTAGAATGATTTTGTGATTATAGAAATGGTTTAAAATGTGAAATGTAAAGCAAAAGCTTGAGGTTGTAACTTCTATTTTTGTGTTCTGCACTGAAAAAAGTTGGCAGTCGATATTTTTTCTCTTTCTCTCTTTGTACCTTTCTCCTCCTTTCACTCGGTTTTCTAACTTTTGTCTCTTTTTGTATTTGTATTTTCTAGTAATATTCAATAAAATTCTAAGTAATGCAACGTGACGTTAAGTTCCTGTTAAAATATGAATGATTTCTCTAAGTTTCACTTCTCCTCTCACCCATAAGAGAGTTACCAGAAATATCAGAAATTGGTCAAATCAAACTTAATGTCCACATTGTGTAAGGCACATGGGCACAATCAGAATAAATATTTATAAGGACAGCATAGATTTGTTTACGTAGATGTACAATAAATTGTAATGGTGGTAAATTAAATCCATAGCAAACAATATCTTGCTATATATAGTGTGGAGAGAAAGGGGCCATGAACCTGGTTATCCATTTACAAAACACAGCTCCTCCCCTCTCATAAAGCAGAAATGATTTCCGTACAATTAGTCTGCTGTCTTCACTAAAGAACAGCTGGGAAAAGTTCAAAACTTTTTTCCCTTTTTTATATCTGTCTGTTTCTTCCTCTCTTGTTAAATTTGGGCATAAAACAAATGGGATAAAGCAAACCTGGTGGTGATTTCTTACAATGTCTTGTGACTAACAGGTTTTGTACGTGTGTTTTAAAAAGAGCTCAAACTTGCGAAGTATCATTGCTATGTTTTAGTCTAATGCTACTTCTATCTTTTATCCTTTTTAATTAGAAGGCAAATTCTCAGACCGCCTGGCCTAATCCCTACACAGTGGAACAAAGCATGCTGAAGCCTTTGAACATTGCTCAGGGGGGGTGGGGACAGGCAGCCGCCCCTTCCCCAGTACTGTTGGCAAAAGGAGACCGACTGACCTTATTCTCAAGCATTTTTGCCATCTCCTGATGGTTCTCTGCCCTTTGGAAGTCTTTCTCTTGTTTTCTTTTTTGGGTGGGAGAGAGATATTGGGGGAGGGAGGGAGGGAGGGAGAGGGAGAGAGGGAAAGAGGGAGAGAGAGAGCGCGCATCAGTGAAGGGATCTTAGAGAATTGGTAGGATGTAGGTGGGATGTGAGATGCTGGAGCCCCTTAAGGATCCACACAGTGGAGGGAATTGGAACAGCAGATTAGGTCCTAAATCAAGGAATTTCTTCAACCCTTGCTAATTTTTTTCATCCCACCTGCCATTTTTTAAACAGTTTAAACAATTGCATTTCCAATTAAGACAAGGGGAACTCAAACCAACAGAGGAGGAGAGGAGAGGAAATGAGTGAAGGCGGAAGATTGGGAGAAGTGGAGAGAGAAGGAAGCATCCATCTCCCTTCATGAAGCAGCTTCATATTTTAAGTATTTGGAGACTGGACTCCTCAAAAGGTCAGATTCACGTTTACATCTGTATGCTTTTCACAGTCCTTCATTAAAGGACTGATGCATTGTGTTAAGGAAAAAAAACCCCCTATAAAAGTCATGTACCTTTATAAGAACTCCTAAAAGACAGAATGGTAAATAAACATTCGTGTTCACCAGAACTCTTTGGCAAGATGGAAATAAAACCAAAGCAAGTGTACAGATGAATTCAATATTTTCCATCTTACTTTGTGGACAGAAAAATTAAGTTTCTCCAGGTGGATTATCCAATGGTTTCTTTAGAGTAGGGCTTATTTCAAAAATGAATACAGCATTTTTTTTCTTTTGATTGGTTTTTTTTTCCTTATGTTTTCTTTTTGTTTGGAGAGCCTGCAATCTGGATACCATCTTAAAAGTCTAGTAGAACACTTTCATATGAAATTTCCCAATTTGCACTTTGGGAAACTATTCAAGAAATGAATTATAATGGCTTCATGATGGGAAAACTGTGATTCCCAATTTTAAAATATCAAAACTAAACTGAAGCACCCCAAAAATATATGTACAGTCATACCTTCGTGTTCAACCTCTTTGAAACTTGTTGAATTTGATACTCAATTTATTTTGATGCAAAAGTTTTGTCCTGGTACTCGTTGTTTGTTTGGTACTTGAAGCACAAGCTAGAACTTGTCACTGTCGGTTGCCTTGTGACTTGCCAATCCTTCTAGCCAACTTGTTTGGTACCAAATTTGTTGGTACTCATCGTTTTTGGTACTCATCATGCCTTCTGGAACCAATGGATAGTACAGTGGTCTAAAGCCCTGTTATTAACATCAGCTGCCTGCAATTATTGCAGGTTCGAATCTCACCAAGGCTCAAGGTTGACTCAGCCTTCCATCCTTTCTAAGGTAGGTAAATTGAGGACCCGGTTTGTGGGGGCAATAAGCTGACTTTGTATAAATATACAAAAGTATGAAGGCTATTGCTTAGCACATTGTAAGCCGCCCTGAGTCTCCGGAGAAGGGCGGCATATAAATAAATAAATAAAAAAATTAACGATGAATACCGAGGTACCACTGTATTAAGAAAAGTGCATATAAAAATATGAATATTATGTATAATGAGCATAACAACTTGCACATTTTTTCATCTTAAATTTGGGATGGTGATTTCTAAGAGGTTTGGAGACTCAGGAAGTTTAAACCAGAAAACTGAGTAAAAACCAAAACTGAGAATTTTGGCCAGTTCTTCAGGATTGGAGAAAGCAGCAGGAAAGGTCCAGGAAAGATCTAATCCAAAGAAGATGCCACAACAATGTAGTGGAGAGTTATTCAGAAATACTCCTTTTTCTGGGTAGAAAAAAAATTGAAAAATCTTAGAAATGTTCATAGAAAATGTCACTGAGAAATTGTGGCAGAGCTTTCATTGAATCTTCTCCCATCATAAATCTTCTCCCATTTTAGGACTGAAGGAAAAGTCCTAAAATCTAATAAATTAATAACAGACAGGTGGCTAAATTTATAGGAGAACAGTAAATATACTGTTTATTTCCCCCTTCCCCCCCCCTAAATTAGCTAGGAATCACAGCTACAGTACACAGTATGTTTCAATATTGTTCTTAAAAAGGCTAAAATTTAACATGCCAACAACAACATATTTTTCTGATAGCCATTAAATAGAAGAACAACAGATGCTAGTATTAAAATGGCTGCAGAAGCAATTGATAAACAACTGGATGCATTGCAAAAACATAAGTGTGTGTGTATGTGTGTGTGTGCTGTACATTGTATAGGGACTGTCACAACACAGTCCTGTTATGTGGTCCTGGAGATTCCCAAAGTGGAGGGAAATTTGCAAGTAAAGCAGCAAGGGTCAAAGAAACAAGCAATACTGAATCAACTATTTATTGAGCTAAATAGGCCTATCATGGATAGCATTTGGTGTTGATTAGATTTATACTGTGGTCTCACTTGGAGCTTAGAACATTATCTCTGGGATCTGAATTTTCTCTCCCAGATAATCAGACTCGGAGTAAAACCAGACTTACTTAGATGTACATGCATATCCACATCTTGCTCTGGAATAAATAATGGTACATGTTCTTGGCAACAGTTAGATTGGAAGCCCCTGAACCATTTATTTTTTAGTTACTTGTGGCAAGTTATATTTAATGACACTCGTAAATGGGTCCAAGATATGAATTACATTGGATCTGTTGGTTTGCAATAGAGCTATAAGAAATCCTGATTTTGATCTAACAGCTTCAAAATTTTTATAATAGAAATTGGGATGGTTTATGAGTTCATGTATGATTTCTGCACCTGGACATTTGCATGGTTGACAATATCTGCTTTTTCCTTAGCAATATCAGCAATTATGTCCAATTCTGCAACCAAAGGGGTTTTTTTGTTGTTGTTGCAGCGTATTCTTGTTGCAGCTTCCACGGATTCCTCTTCTTTTTGAGATTGCAATTAATCTACTGCCATAAACAAAATGCATGCAAACCAGTCAGGGAATTAATGAATCAAATGGCATATAAGGCAGAAAGAAACATACTATATGATGTGGGTATGCAAAAATCCAGCCATTAAAACATTGTAGACATATCTAAAAATCACCAGTGTTCATTAATAAAGCATAGTAAGCAAGATAACTTCAACTGGTGGGATCTCTGATCCACCCTTTGTTTTGACTGAAGTCCTCACTTTAGGTCTCAGGAAATCTTGTGAACAAGGTCTCTTGGAAGCTTCATGCAGGCTCAAGATGGCCATTAACACTAGTGGCAGTTTAAGTGCAAAGCTAGCATCTTGTTATTGTAAGCCATCCAAATGCTGCAATAATAAGATGGGTATCATATAAATTAAACAAACAAACAAACAAAAAATACATGACTTACAACTCATTCATATGCCATCCCTATTCAATGCTGTTTCTCCAGTATTTCCGTCATTGGCCAGCGAGGTGAAAAGTATCATGACATGTAACATGTTCTACATAGGATCTTCAGAAAGAAACAAAAATGGAATAGAGTTACATCTTTTGATAGATATAATTCAGAATTGAAGTGCAAAGTACAATGTGGGCATGATATATAATCATAACCTTCATTTCTGATGAGAAATGTAATAATATATCCGATATGACCTTTTTTCAGAAATCATTTTTTACTCTGAAAAGTGGAACATTTTTCTAAAAAATGATAATAAGCCAGTGCATTTAAAATATATTTAATATATGCCGGAAAGTAGGTGATAAGATCCCTCCTGAGATGTTAGAATATTTCTCCTGCTTACAGGGAGATCATAGTATTATTGGGATTGGAAAGAAGCAACTCCTTGCAACTAGAAACCAAGCTCATCACCAACATATATATTTTTGTATCAGCTTTTCATAATCTGGTACCTTCCAGATGTGCTGAATCATAATACTTAAACTGCTTGGTCATTATGGGAATGGTAGTCTGGTGCATACATAAGACACCCTGGGAAGGCAAAGTTGTCTTATATTAAATTGGTTTATTTGTGCACCAAGACCAAAGTTTGATAACTTCTTCTGTAGCCCTGAGGTAGCTTTCAAAGCTTTCCTATTCAGCCTGCCAAATCTAAAAAGTTCCAATCCAGAACTAACCCACATACTAGACAAGAATCAGAAGTTAGGGAATCAACCCATGGAGGTGGATTATGGAGAGATGCCAGTCTTGGTGAAGGGATAAGGCCAGGGGTGAAATCCAGCAGGTTCTAACAGGTTCTGGAGAACCGGTAGCGGAAATTTTGAGTAGTTCGGAAAACCGGCAAATGCCACCTCTGTCTGGCCCCAGAGTGGGGTGGGAATGGAGATTTTGCCATGCCCACCAAGCCATGCCCACAGAACCTATAGGGAAAAAAATTGAATTTCACCCCTGGTTAAGGCTTCTGTGAAGAGCAGAACTTTGGGAATTTAAACAGGAATAGATACCACACATATTAATAGCCTCCACCTCCTGTAAGGTAACCTTAAAAGAAGCTAAATGTAAAAATGTCCCTGCTAGTTCAAACCAATATTCCACCTCATATGACACTAATGGGATAGAAAGTGAGATTCTTGCCTGTTCTTCTTCAGAGAAAAACCAGGATTTCTCACTAATCTGATTTGGATTATTTTACTCATCTCTCCCTCTCTTCCACTGGTATAAACAAAAATCTTAATAAAGGGGATATTTATGTTTGTAATTGAGGTAGATCCAATGCCACAACTTTTCCCCCATTCCCAACTCTATTCCTCCCCCCGCCCATGGAAGAAGACTTCCACTTTGCACCTCGGTGGCCTATCGCCTCTATCTCTACATGATCTGAAGTCCCTCCGTACATTTTTAACTAGGAAAACTCCGCCATCGCCCTCTTTCCCCACGAGTGTTAGGGATCAAAGATAACATTCTTTTCTGTCTAGTACACTTAGTGGACATGCCTCCCCGACGGTGAGATGAAAGGGACTCACTAAACTGTTGCCATTTTGCAACATCTGCTATAATTCCCCTAAATCCAGATTTGTCTGACACTCAGAGCACTCCTGATCTTACATCATGACCATGTGACAGTGTGAGGCCAGTCGTATCAAACTCAGAAAGACGGCAGCTCCAGGCTATGGCTGTAGGAAAGGAAAATGATTCCCTCTCCCTCTCTTTGCCTTCCCTTTGCTTTTTCGCCCCAGGCCAAATACTTGTAGCAAAGTATTATTCAACTGGCAAGTTTAAATCTTTCTTCAGAAAGGGTATCTGGAACATATGTGAGGTGCCTTTGTCAAGCGGGCAAAAAAAAAAAAAAAAAAGATTTGGGCAGCACATAAGCAAATGACCTGTTCTCGAAATACAAAGCCCGGTGTCCCAATTAATTACAGCTAAGAAGTCCTGATATATACAGAAGAAAATGTGCCCTCAATCCTTAACTCTGTCCTACATTCTGAAAATAGCCCTCATGTTGCTAACAACAGTCGCTCCCCGCAAAAATGAAAGATTTTTTAAAAATGGCTAAGGTTTATGTCACAAAGGATCTTATATTGATTTGCAAAAAGTATGCAAGTTGCCCAGCCATAGAGGGAAAAAAATGAGAAAGAGAGAAGGAAAGAGAACAGCTCTCTGCATCAAGGAAGCAAAATAAGAGAGACAGGGTGGAGGGTGGGGAGAGACCCACAATGGTGGTAAATCCTCTTTGGATTGTCTGTGACTCCAGAATGGGAAGGGTCACTGCCACAACGGAGCCATTGTTCTCTAGTCAGAATGAAATGAGGCACTGGATGGCACCGAGGCCATCCTGTTGTCATGGTGGAAAGTCACCTCTCCTCTTTTTCGGGTCCCGGGTAAAAAAAAACTCACGAAGGCTGGACAGGCACGTAGAATGCTAGCTTCTGAATCATCAGTTAAAGCATTTGGAACAGAGCTTATTTGCGTTTATATATGGTGTTCTTAATGTGTTTCCTAAAAATCCAAGCTACAACAAAACATGGAAATGAAGTATTTCTGATGGAAACTCTGAAATTTTCCATCTTCTTTTGCTTTTCCACCCTTTGTTTGAGTAACGATAGAGTAGAGATTTCAGCCCTGCCAGATTGATGTTCATTTCCCATGATTTCTCAGGAATCACAAAGAGCAGGTACAATGCTATCTGTATTGTTAATATGGCATTTAGGCAAGGAATTATTAACTTAGTACTCCTTAAATAAAGAGGCCACAAGATTTCCAACTCCTAAGATGAAACCCTACTTGCCGGGGAGAAGAAAACTGATGCTGAAATTAATGGCTCATAGGGAGAAGCCTATTTGTTCAGTTAAGGTATTTTTAAAAATATCATATTGCCTGTTATTACATGCATTTTCAGAAAATATGCAATATTAAAATAAGTCATGTACCCTTCAAAATCTATTTATTTATTGTGACTTCTAGCATCCCAATGATTACATTATGCATTATACATTATGTTATTTTTAAATAGAAAAATTGGTATTAAAAATAAAATACTAACTACTAACAACATATTAAAAAATCATTTTAATGCCTTTTAAGGGGCTAACCACACAATATATTTCCTCAATTTTCTTTATTAAGAGGGTATTGCTAAAAGCAGGGAGATTCAACCCCAAGTTGCAACATGGGGAACATTTGTGGATAAACTTCTACTTTTAATATATTGTCATAAATCTTGAATGTTGACATGAACAGGCTAGCATGTCAATAATAAATATAACTAGAAACAATCAATGACTTGTTGATGAGTAATTAATAATTAATTAGCAGATTAATCCCTTATAAATATATTTGAGTTTTAATATATATATGAAAAGATAGAATTAACTTAGACTAGAAAGCAGTGGCTATAAATGGTGGAGCATCTCAGGGTCTGAGGTATCAGGAAACAATGAGATTCTTGCTGAAATGCTATGGTGAATGCTGATCTTTCTGCAGTGATGTGATGGCACCAGCATAAGACATTAGTAACCAAGGCTGACCAAGCGGATTTACCTGTGCTATCTTTCAAGTCAAACCCCAGGAAAAATAATGATTGAAAAATCCCAATAATACCCATGACAATGCCCCAACGCCTCCCCAGCGACTCTGTGTCTTTGCTCCATCTTCAGTGGCCATCACATTTCCATAATGTTAAATGCTATCCCTGCCACCAAACATTGTCCTGTCCCTAACCTGCATGAACAGTTGGGATCAATACATCCCCATTTTCTTTAAAACTTATGGAACATCTGGGAAGGATAGAAAATCTTACTCCAGGCATGTGCAGAAGTCAGCAGGGGTTTGGGAGGTCTTCTCCGCATGACATAGTGGCAAATGAGTGTTGTTGGGATTAGGCTATAGCTACTGTGGTTGAGTTCTTCTAGGGTTGCTGAAATGTTTCTTTCCAACTGGTGTTCTCTAGAAAATTTCAGAGAAAGCTGGGGAAAGGATCCCAAGAAATCCTTACCCAATGCAAAGAATTGCAAGCAGGATTTTGGTCTGAGAAGGCGCTGGGGTGGACATCTCCCAAATACTAATGTGAGTCTATTCCCCATTGTGGAAATACAAGAAACAGGCCTTACTTGCTTTAGTTCTCCCTGGGCATTGCTACCAACAGACCTGAGACTTTAAGGAAACAGAATAGAAAGGAAGAAAGGAATTTTAAAAAAAACCTTTCCCCACGAAAGAGTATTTTTTTAATATATATATATATATATATATATATATATATATATATATATATATATGTATGTATGTATATGCTGAAATCCTGCAATTATTTTGAAATGTTTTTGCAAGTCACACTTCCACGGCGGCCTTTGTTTCTTGGGTTTTAGCTCTGCCCTCCCACCTCGCTTTTGACAGAAACCCTCGAAAGTCTTCCTAAAATTGGCTCTCTCGTGATTTTGTTTGGCGAGCCCTCTCTGAAACCGCTGGTGCTCTTTTCCTGAAATACTTTTCCTGGTAGATAGCGCAAAAAAAAAAAAAAAAAGGGAGGTGGCGATAGTGGCGGTGATAATGGCTCCTGTCAAATTGATTATGTGAAGGCTCATTAGAGAAAAGCAACCAGAGGTGAAAATCTGCATATGCATGGCAGAAGGGTGTCTGATCCTGCCTAAGTTCTGAAAGGCAAAAGAAGTTGAAACCTTCCAAGTTGTTCAAGAACGATGGGAGGACGGGAAGAGCAGACTTCCCTGCAACAAATGTTCCACTGGTTGTCGAGCCTTATAAATATCCTTCAGGCCGACTGTGGCTAGTGCCACTTCAGTGAAGTACCTGTCAGTATGTTAATGATAAATCTCGTATTTCGAGGGGGAGGGGGGGATGCAGTCTCAGCTAAATAAAACAAAAAAATCATTATGTACCAGTGCTTGACATACAAGGCCATCTATTCAGGTTTTGAGCTATTTGAAGAGGGAGGGAAAAAAAGGATGGATGCTAATAGACATGAATTTATTATTATTATTATTTTTAAAAAAGCATTTAAACAGCATGCTGTTCCTTTTCAGACAAGAAATAAAAAAAATAAGGCAAGACTGAATAAGCATTGGGCGATCATTACAATATCTATTAATAATCAACGTCATGGGAATATTGTGGGTCAGATCATGATTGGCCTTAAGCCATTTCTCAGGAGAGAAACATTATGAATGCTCAGACATTATTTTTGTACCCTTTGGGGAGAAAAGAATCTGCAGCAATCTTTTCTGGGAAAGCGAGGTAAGTTACCGACATTAAAGATGAATAGGATAGGAAAGAAATGGCACTTGGCAATCTGGCATGGTGATAATAAACTAATTGATAGGAAGATGACTGCCAAATCTAGCACCTGTTTTGTAAATAGCTGGCATCTACCTTGTCTGCATCTCAAATGTTTTATTATCCTTCTATTTCATTATTTGCTATCCCCAGAGTCATGATATGTGTGTGTGTATGTGTATAAGTAGCCCAGAAACATTTAGGATAGGCTAGGATACGATAGGATAGGATAGGATAGGATAGGACAGGACAGGACAGGACAGGACAGGACAGGACAGGACAGGACAGAATAGAATAACAGAGTTGGAAGGGACCTTGGAGGTCTTCTAGTCCAACCCCAAAAGTCACAGAAGGTCCACAAAACTCTTGTTGGTACCTCTATCTTTCTGAGAACTCTAATAAGATATAAAATTGGAATAATTTGGCCAGTTTCAAACATGGGTAAGAGGTGGAAATCAACCAGTGTTTTATTGGCTGAAGAAGTAAGTACTTGCAGCAAGACAATCTGAATTCTGTTTTCTCTCTAGCTGAAAACTGATGGTAGTCATATGTGAACTATGCAAATTGCATATTGTCTCTAGTATTATGGGAAAAGAACAAGAAGTGATGGGAAATTCCTGATGTCCATAATGTTCTCTCTTTGCCTTTAAAATAACTAGAAATGTCTTAAGAATCTGCATAAAATATAGTAGTGTATGAAGAATCAAACAAATACATAAATATTGGCAAGCTGAAATACTGAGATTATAACTATAGGTTTAAACTGAACCAAGATGGCACAGTGGTTAGAATGTAGTATTGCAGGCTGACTCTGCCCATAGCCAGTAGTTCAAGCTTAATCAGTCACTAATCAGAATATAGCTGGAAGGGACCTTGGAGGTCTTCTAGTCCAGCCCTCTGCTCAAGCAGGAGATCTTATACCATTTCAGACAACTGACTGTTCAGTCTCTTCCAAAGTCAGTAAAATGAGGGCTCAGATTGTTGGGAGCAATACGCTGACTCTGTAAACTGCTTAGAGAGTACTATATACTGCATTATCAAGTGGCATATAAATCTAAGTGCTAGTGCTATTAAAGTGGCTCAACATTCATTTCTAATCTTGGGGAATTTGGGGGAATAGTGCCCTTCTCAAATTACCACATTCTCCTCTTCCTCACTAAATTATAGTCCCTTGCAGAAACCATGTTGGCTTAAAATGCTTTAACATTTGTAGCAAAAATTTATCCTTGAAACAGTTGGGCTGGTTTTTCTCATTCTGACTACTTCAGCCTGTTCTGTCAGGATAACATACAGAGAAACAAAACCTACATATTCTACTCTGACTTCCGTGAAGATGAGAAACTTGATTATATTTTTTTAAACTGGGAAAACAGACTTTCAATGATTTAAATTTAAAATTATTATTAATGGCTACTTTACTGAAGTACCATGAAAAAGTTCTATTCCATTCCATTCCACTCCATTCCATTGAGAGCCAATTTGGTGCAACAGTTAAGACATCAGGGTAATAACTGGGAGATTGTGAATTCTAGTCCTGTTTTAGGCCCAAAGCCAGCTTGGGCCAGTCATTCTCTCTCAGCCCTAGGAAGGAGGCAATGGTAAACCTCTCCTGAAAAGAAATACTTTATTCTTCAAGAAAACTACAGAGACTCAGCCGCGCAGTCTCTGAGAATCAAACACCATTGAATAGAAGGAAAAAATGTTATATTAGGCACTTTTAATACACTAGAGAAAGATTATTAGCAGACTCAAAGGAGTCCCACTATTTATAGAAATGCAACAATATTTGGAAAGAAGACTCAAAGGGGATGAATTTCTAAATAGCCTAATGAGATCTAAACATGCTGAATGGGCATAACATTCTGTCTGCTGGATTCAGGAAAAAGCAAATGGAGGGCAGGAAGTGGGATGGAAAGGGCAGGCCTGGCGAGCCAGAACTCTAAATACAAGAACATGCTTGTAATGACTCATCTCAGACACTTCCCCAGATACCTCTCCAGATATCAGCCCAGAGGAGGATGAACCAGTTCCGGGCACATCAGGAGGGGAGTTGGTCAATGGATCCAAGCAGCTGTTTGAGAGTAATTTGGTTGAAGCACAGTTGCAGCAGGACAGCCATGAGGCTTCAGGTGGGGAAAGCACGCAGCTACAGTCAGTCAGGGGTGAGGAGGAGGAACTGCCTTCTGCACCCAATCCAAGAACATGTAGGGCAGAGAAAAGGCAGGAGCAGCAAAGGTCACTCCGATTACTTGTGAGGAGGCAGCTTTGCCCCTCTTGATGGGCTGCCTTATTTAGCACAGCAGACAGTTGGAGACGATGTTGGGAACAATGTACTCGTTTCCTTGCTGTGTGTTCTTCCCTTGAACTTTGGATCATGTTTCTTCAGCTGTTGCTGTTGCCTTGCCTTGCCTTGCCTTTTCCTGTGGAGTTGGTTTTGCCTTGGGAACTTGCTTTTGCCTAGTGGACTGGACTCGCCTTTGCCTTGAGGATTAGTGTTGGCTTCATTTGAGTGGCATGAGGAATTCACTGGGGTTGAGCTAGTGCTGGCACAGAGAATTGCTGGGGAATACCAATTCAGGCTCGGAAACCTTAATAAAGACTCCTTACACCTGTGGTGTGTGTTTGTGTGTGTGAGAGTGGGTCAGCACAATGCTTTACATTACAATTTTCCAGGAGATCCAGTTCCTATATGAATTGTAGTTGAGCTTCTCCTGCCTGGATGGTGATGGTTGAGGGATGTGGTCTTCAGAATCTCCATACTGCTGTTGCCATCCCAATTTTTTCTTGCACTTTATACGTATCTGCAGTTGTTGACATGATTGATTTGATTTCCACATGCCCACATGTAATTGGTGACGTTTTTAAAACTTCTGTTCTAGTTGGAGATGGCTGAAGATGCTACAATTATTTTCCATATCTTTTTCTCAAGCATTTCTCAAGCCTAGCAACTTGAAAATGTGTGGACTTCAACTGCCAACATCGGGAGTAGCTGGCTAGAGAATTCTAGGAATTGAATTCTTCAAGCTGCTGAGGCTGGGAAACATTGCTCTAAGATTTTCCGGTCACAATTTGAAAAAAGCCAGAGAACATTTCCCTTCTGATGTCTTCCTTGGCCTGTAAATTAGAAGAAGGGAAACCAGGAAGGCTAAAGATAACTGGAGAGACGATTGGACAATGAAAGGCAGGGTTTTCATCCATATGTTTTGGCCACTTCAAAATTTATTATGCGTATGAATACATCACTGAAATTCACTCCTACTTTGAATGGATTTTTGAAATGAATTCAGTTTCATCCATTTCAATCTCACCAAATTGAATGAGAACTGGCAAAAATCATCATCAGGGGAATATTCCTGCAGGACACAATTAAAACCTCACATTACATACAATATATAGAAATATCTTGTGGTTAAGCCTGCTTTCTAAGCAGTTGGTGACATTACACCTGCCTCTGATTGGGAAGCTGACAGCAACCCTGTCTACTTTGTTTAGATTTGTAAAAGGGGGAAAAAATTTTAATCGTTCTGTACATTTTTTTTTTTTTTTGGAAATGAGAAAATTATTATTTTTCAACAAAACTATTTTCAGCACAGAGAAGGAGGGGGATTTTATTGGGTGGATTTTATTCATGCAAGCCAAAAAAATCATAATATGATATATTTTGACAAAATTGTAGTAATCGCAAATTTAAGGCTTAAATCATTTGCATTTCCCCCTCCTTTTACGTGTTCTTATACAACCCCATAGGAATTTTCACTTCAGGCTCCTATCATACCCCAAATATAAGGTGGGCTAAGTTTGGTTAGATTCCAACACTTTAAAAAAAAAATAGGATAATTATATTTATTAAAGTAATTCTGAAAGGGAAATATTGAACCGAATAAGCATTGGTGCGCCACTGAGATAAAAAAGGTCTCCCTAAATGGAATGGAAGAATTTAATTAATGAGGGAAAAATAATAATAAAAAAGGCACATGATTCATCAGAAAATATATTATTGTGCCTCACGTTCCAGATTTTGATTTAGAAAGGCTGAGAAAAATATATAATAATACACCGAGTTACCTCCCTCAGAAATGACTGGCAAAACCTAGTAATAGTGTTCATAGTGAAGAAATAAGTATGTGGCTGAAGAAAAGCTCAGCAAGGGACATAATGTTAGTCAAATACTCTTTAACGTGACCCAGGAAGGGGGGGCAGGTGGGGGCGAGAGGGGAGAGACACAATCTTTTGCATTTGGTTGGTGGCACTATAGCTTGCGTGCTACCAGCAATTTAGAGACAAGTGTACCTTTTAATCTAATTCCTTATGCATGAGAGGGGTCTCTGCCTCATTAATATGCCAGAATGGTCAAAGAAGAGATTAATAACAAAGTCACCTGCTAAAGCACCAAGGAACCTGTTGATTGCAAATAAGCCTTCGAAAATAAGATACCCGTCCGTGGAGCAGAACTGAGACCAAAGGCAACAAGTGTTCCTGTAATTTATTCCTGCTTTATGCGAGGGCATAAAGCTCCTTTTATGAACATGTTTGCAAGCCCTGCTGTGAACTGTAGGTGTGTGCTTTTCCGCTGATTTATTAATTTTAGTTTCAATCAAAGTGTGTCACCTGCAGACACAAAAATGTAGACTGCGCCCCAGAATATGCTGCAAAGGGGAGGGGAGGGGAGGGGAGGGGAGAAAGAGAGAGGACTTTTTCCTCCCCTCTCCCCCAAATTCTGACAAGATGATGATGACAATGGAAAAATATAATGCCGAGGACTAACAATATGCAAATATCAGATGTGCTGCTCTCTAGCAAGGTGCCAGAATAATTTTCAGAAATTCAACCAAGTGTGGGGCTAGAAAGAGGGAGAAATACCCACCAAATTAAATTAGACATTTTTGTCATACTTGGAAAGTCCTGAGGAAATAAAGCTAAGAGGGCTACTGCCCCTCAAACAGACGTCCCCTGTCATCAGGGAGGCACACATTCTCCCACAATAAGCTGTGTGAACGAGTCCCCCCCAAGCCAAATGTGCAAAAAATTCTCAATTAGTTGTCTTTATTTGGTGAACACTATGGGGTACTGAACTCCTCTATAGAATTATGGCAGGGAATCCAGGCTCTTCACCCGCTTATTAGCATTCTCGCAGGGCTGGAGTACAGCTGATAGCCGACTGTTGCCTCCTCCGAGAGCCGTCGGTGGGACCCCTGCCCTGGATTCCGCTTTGTCCTTTTTCATTCCCATCTCAACCAGCAGGAAGTGCTGCCCTATGTTCAAAGCATTCTGGGGGTACCCTCATTCCATTCACCCTTTGCAGAATGGACAGGCCTCTGTCCTCTTTGTTACTAGAGCCAAAAATAACTGTTGTAATAGATCAAGTGAGAGGGAGGAAGCCACATGAGCTAGCCCCAACTTCTTTCTTTGCTGAATCTTTCTTCCACATCTTTTACCCTGGACTTTTATTAGCTACCCTTTGCAAGAAAGAGCAATCTACAAACTCTGCCCATCTATCAAGGAAAGCATTGTCTAATTTGGATTGGGCTTGGTAGGTCTCTGCGATCTTGAAGCTTCGTCTTTGTTAGTCACGTAGGATCTTCTCAGCTGAGGATAATGAATATTGATTGTGCACCCACCAGAAGGACAATACATTTTGATGATAGGGTGAAAAAAAAATCACAAATTTTATTAACGAATGTCCTAAAGGGTTTAAAAGAAACAATAACACAGAAAAAAGGCCCAGATAACCCATACTATTGAGATAACTAACTACCACCAGGATTCATTACGGATAATTCCTTCCTGGCTCCAGGAAATTATTTTGTTGTGCAGCCAGATAAATAATTATGATCTAAAAGGTCCCTCTGCCATAGCCCATTGGTCAATGTTTGGTGTTGAATTCCATCTCTGTTTTCCCAGAGACAGGAAAACTGGTGCAGCTACTCTCTGGTGCTTCAGAGAGCCTAACAACAGCTAATTACATCTCCCACCAACTTTACTCCAAACCAAATAAGCCAAGTAGAACCAAAATGATCTAGGATTGAGCCACATGAGGGCAGGAATGCATAATATCATCATTTGTCCACATGCATCCCACCAGGAAGGCAACCCCTGGCTATTTTTTCCCCAGTTTGCAGGAAAAAAAATTGATATTTTTTGTCATGTAGTACTTCATACTGTGCTGTCCGGTTCTCCTGTCATGCTTTATTTCACTGTAGAGGACTACTTGCCCCATCCAGTTGACTTCTGTACTGCTCAAAGTTACCTCAAGCCTCAAGATGGGTGGCATATGAATTTAATAAATAAAAATTTTAAAAATTGGCAGAAACAGCTCCTGATCACTGCTCTGGACAGCCATTTGTTTAACAAATCAATCAATGGAATGGTAAAAAAACATATTTATCTTTTAAAACAAAACATTGATGAAAAGGTAGTCCTGAATTTTTCCTTTTAGAAGTTCTTTAATGGAAGAATGGAATAGTGAGATATATGCCTGCTTTGGTTTAGGTTCTTTGGTTTAACCGAGTGAAAAATGAAGACCTGCCACTTTCCCTCTCCAGCCCAAGTAGCAGGAAATATGCCAAAACAGTGTACTTTCTTTCTTTTTTGCTGATCCAGGAGGAGTGAAAGAAAGAAAGGAAGAAAGAAAAAAGAACAGAAATCTACCAATCAGGCCTACGGTAAACACAGTTTGGACTAAATATCTGTTCATCTCATAAGTTGGACTGAAATCCAGAAAAGGATTTCTTAAACTGACTTCATTTTCAACTGGTTACATGCAGGATGCAGTGCAGAGACGTCCCTAGTCCAAATGAAGTAGATGTAATTGGGTGCCATCAAAACCAATTGGAAGACGCCCCTCAAATTGCATTTCATCTCTCAATCAGGAGCAATTCACTGAACAGTGTATTTCTCAAATTATACCCAGATCTAAACATACTTGTATTTGATTTTCACACTGCCCCAAACTTTGCAATTTAGGTACTGTATCAAAAAGAAGGGATCAAAATGTGTTTTATCTACATGTAATCCTTGACTACAACAGAGCCCAAATTTTCTGTTTTATGGCTTTTCTTGCCACGCTTGTTAAGTGAATCACTGCAGTTAAATTAGTAACTGCATGGGATCACCTTTTGCGACCTTCTGACAAAGTCAATGGTGAAGCCAGTTTCACTTAACAACTGTGTTACTAACTTAACTGCATGTAACTGCAACTATCATAAATGTGAGTCGGTTGCCAAGCATCTGAATTTTGATCACATGACCATGGGGATCAGGGGTGGGTTCTAATTTTTCCCCCCTACCGGTTCTGTGGGCATGGCTTATTTTGTGGGCGTGGCTTGATGGTCATGTGACAATTATTTAGGATTTAGCAGAGGTACTGGTCTACCAGACTTTTAACTGCTTGCAGAGCTGTACCGATCTACCCATTTATTTTTGCAGGCACTGATCTACTCATGTATTTTTGCAGGCACTGGTCTACCCATTTGTTTTCTTTTAACACTGATCAGCTGTAGGGCAGCCCTTTGAAGCCCCACGGCAAGAGTTTAAACAGTTTTTTTTCCCTCTAGCCATCAGCTGGCACTCAGGAGGCAGCAATAGATTGGGGGTGGGGCCAAATAAAAGGTAAGAATAACGTGGGGGGTGGGGAGGCGGAGGGCAGGGGGAGAACTGGTTCGGTGATATCATATCATCACCGCTACTGGCTCGGCGGAACCAGGAGGAACCACCCAGGACTGATGGGGATGCTGCAGTGATCATAAGTGTGAAAAATAGCAATAGAAATAGCACTTAGATTTATAGTGGCGTAGCAGGCTAATGCCTCCTATTAAGGCAGCATTTAACATCCAGCTGCCTGCAATTACTGTGAGTTCTAATCTCACCAGACTCAAGGTTGACTCAGCCTTCCATCCTTTCTAAGGTGGGTAAAATGAGGACCCGGTTTATGGGGGCAATAAGCTGACTTTGTATAAATATACAAAAAGTATGAAGGCTATTGCTTAACACATTGTAAGCCGCCCTGAGTCTC
>WNWU01000001.1:78185917-78233502 GCA_012654045.1 Ptyas mucosa
GATAGATAGATAGATAGATAGATAGATAGATAGATAGATAGATAGATGATCTGGTTTTATTTGGTTTTGTTTTCTTCCCTCTCTTTTAGGCTATTGAGAGTGAATACTGCATTGGAGATGGCTGTAAGCAGTATCAAGAGCTGGCTTATCATCCCATTTCAAAAGAAGCAATCCTTACAGAGAACCAGGGAATGCAAGAGGAAGAACATCTCTTGACCGCTGTGTTTTCATTAGGGGCCTTCTTGAGATGATGATGATGACTGTAGAATTCTGACAGCCGCAAACTCACTAGGCTAAAAGATCCAAAGTCAGCTTCCCTTTGCACTAGTGCCAGGGGCTTTCATTTGAAAAACAAAACAAAACTTCCAAATATTTCTCCCCCTCTGCCCCTGCTCACCGTTGATTGGAACATAAGTGTTAAGGAGTTAGGCTAATGAGATCAGGCATTAGGGAAGAACAATGAGGGCCGATGTAATGCTCCTACTTTTCTTGATGGCAACATCAAAACGGCAGGGGCAGATCAGCATCCTAGGAGTGTTTTTGTCCTTTAGCAAGACAAAAGAGGATGAGTTGTTGGAGGGAAGATGAGGGCAGAGGGGAGAGAACAATTTTCATTTCAACAAAAGTGCAGGAAGGGAATGCAGCAGAATTCTGAAGATCCAAATATTAAACCAACAATTGCTTTTACATCCCAAAGTAATAAGGGGGGATTTTATGTATTAATTTTACTACTGAGAAGAGCTGTCTGTATTTTGTAAGAAGCCTGCTATTTCACAAGATATGTTTCACACCTCAAGAGGCAGGCTTAATTCCATATATGACATGTTCCAGATCTCAACTGATGTACGATGGCAACTGTAAAATAATGACGGCATAATAACATTAGACATCATTTTTGTCTATGTGGCCTTCAATGCTGTAGATTCCCTAGGCAAGATCCTTCTTAGCAGAAGTATGGCCACTCTTCTATATAACCAGGATTATGTCTTTATGACGAACTATTCAGTAGAAAGAATCAAAGGTTGCTTTTTAAATTTGGTGTTTCATGAGAATATCCCAATAAGAGAACATTCATTTAATCAGAACCTGATGCTTCTTGTTTTTCCCAGAGAAGAAAAGGATGGACTAGGACCCTCCTTTTGTTATTTGTGTGTATGCATCTATCCTTAACTCTGAATTTACAATGCATGCACACTACATGTTCATAAAAGCATTTTCTGTTTAAACTTCAATGAACTCACACACACATTCACACACACAAGATTAGTCGCTCCCCATATGGATGATGGGTGAAATCCTCAACTGTGATAAATTAAACTATTTATTAATCTAAATATACATATTTAGTATATTTAGTAAATATACTAAAAATTTAGTAGCACCTTGAAAAATCTATTCAAACTATTCCGTGCCTTCCCAGAAAGGCCTCCACCTTGCATCTGTTAAGATGATCTTGGAAATAAGAGTTTTCTAGAAAGAAGGAAGGAAGAGCCTTCTCTAGTCATTCAAGGTACTTGGGCTGATCATAAGCAATGCAAAAGTTTGTTTTACCTTGATGCTCCAAGACTGCGGGTTTCATGATGACGATATCATTGCATTAGATTTATCTCCTTCCTGCACTGCCAGAAATTAGTCCATTCCCCTCTTCAAAGGAGGCCAGTGAGATCCAGTATTTGTTGAGATGGGCACTTTTTAAAAAAATACTCCCACCGAGCATATTAAAAATGCAGATTTCCTAAATAGGGTTTCCTCTTTAAGGCTAATCTATTGATATTAAAATATACCAATCTTAGTGTCAGCTCAATTTAGGATTTTAAAAAGAAGAAATGTATCTTTGTCCCCATTCACTGCCAAATGACTTAGCTAACTCTATGTGTGTGTTTCAAATAATGGTGCCAATGGAGCTATTTTGCATCCAAATTAAAGTAGGTATTAATTTGAATGCAAAACAGCTCTGTTTGTGCATGGAGTCTGGATGATGGGTTTGCTCAAGGAGGGGTTTTATTCACAAGCAAGTGTGGGGAATACCATACGTTCTTTTGCTCCATATTTTTGCGGCCCATGGTTCAAAATCAACGAATGAAGGTGGTAGATTCTTCTTCTTCTTCCTCCTCCTCCTCCTCCTCTAAAGTGAAGATTAAAACAGC
The DNA here is from genome assembly GCA_012654045.1 of Ptyas mucosa. NCBI lineage: Eukaryota > Metazoa > Chordata > Lepidosauria > Squamata > Colubridae > Ptyas > Ptyas mucosa. The sequence continues at coordinate 78,188,065 of WNWU01000001.1, forward strand.
AGAATTATAAAGTATAATTACCTTTTACCGAAACTTGAGAAACAGGGGAGAAAAAAAAATCCAGCGGGAAACTTTTTGGAGAACAGGATGTGTTGTCGTTATCGCGAAAAGATAAAAGTTCCATACTGTTTTTATCTGTTTATTTGGAAGGAATCCAACCTTCGCATCATGCTGGAAACAAAAAAAGGAAAAAGAAAAGGGGGGGAAAAAAGAGGGGGGAGTAACGCAGGAGTAATTATTAAAACTGTGTGATTTGTTATCTCCACGACTGTCTTTCCAAATGGTAATACGATATCAGCAGCTGCAGACGGTTGTCGGTTTCCTCTATTAGTAAACAAATGCTTTGGAGACCTGTGTGGGACTCTTTAAGCCCACTACTCCCCGAAGTGCTGTCAGGCTTAACTTCTAATCCATGGTATTTCAGAGCACTGGAAATTCATCTTTATAAAACCTGAACAAAAAAGGGAAGAAAGCCTGGAGGGCATGAGCTCCCTCTGGTGAGACAAATGACATGTTCATTTATTAATGAAACAATAACCCTGGAAGGAGGATCAAAGCACATTCCATCCTCACTTTACAATCCCCAATTTTCTCAGGCCATACCATTTAATTGAGCCATGACAATGGAATACTTAATTGTTGCATGAAAGTTTGAAGAAGCGACTTCTTCAGAATCCATGTTCGCTTCTGGATTATTGCAGTCAAACATAAGCCCAGCTTGTGGCAAATGCCGTTTGATTTATGCCACTTATGGTGCTTTGTGAGCTGTTCTGCTCCTTTTTTTTCTAAAGGCCTCTCACTGCTTCTCTTCCTGCAAACCGAAATGTACAGTTATTTACACCTTTTCAAAGGCCTTCCTTTCACGCTGCACCCAGGTAAGTCCATTTTTTGTTTATTACTTCTGATCTCTTGATATCCCAAACACTCCAGATGTGTGAAGTCCTTCTCCTTTTTGTGGTTCCTGGATGTCTCCCAGCTCACGAGGAACTGGCACAGATTTACCAGGGGCAGTGTGTCTCACCTTTTAAATTGCTTTGTAACCTATTCAACTAAGCGTGTGCATAACACTTAAAAATATTCAAAACACATCACTCGTGTGTAGGATTGTAATCCTCACAATAACGTGTAAGGTAAATTAGAAGGATTATCTCTGTATTCCAGAGGGAGGCTAAGGAGAGAAGAAGATAACTCAAAGAGTACTCACCAACTTTTGATAGCGTCAATATTCGAAGCGGGATCTTGCTTGCCCTCTCTAGCTATATTTGCTTCTACTATTGGTCCCTGTCATTTTGAGAAATGAGGACAGTAATTTTCATACTGTGTGTGTGTCTTGCTAACCAGTAGCAGCTTCATGCAAGGGTATCAAAAGTGCCCAAATAGCAGATAGACTACATCATAATTCTCCATCCACCATCTTGGCATCCTAGAAGACACCTTGGTTGCCAACTCTAGAATAGGAGAAGATCACTGACTCAGCGGTGGGGAAAGACCTCTGTAGTGAATAGATCCCCAAACCCCCTGAGCTACAATTCTCATTGAAGGCTGTAATCTTAGTAGACACCTTCATATGAATTCGAAATTCTTATTTGTGATTTAGTGCTATGCTGCAGATGGTAACTTCCTGGTGTGTTCACTTGTGAACAGCCCAGCAGATCGGAACTTAAGAGGTTTTCATAATATTTGTAGAGTCAAGTGAACTTCTCATAAAGAAAAATGTTATTGGTTATAGCACAGAATGAAATATTTGGGACTCACTTCCTTAATATTGTGTCAGGTAGGACTTTCTAAATGGATAATCCATTAGGAGAAGTGGCTATGAGAAAGGTGCCATTTTCTTCCATACTACTACTACTACTACAAACAACAACAACAACAACAAAACAAGAAGACCTGGCAATGGCTAAGAGCTGGAAAATTGAAGTAAGAGACCAAGGGACTAATTCTGGCTGTACAAGACCAAGTCTTAAGGATAAATGCATACAAAGCCAGAATTGAGAAGACAGCAACAGACAGTAAGTGCTGCTTATGCAAAGAAGCTGAAGAAATAGTGGACAGCCTGGTAAGCTTCTGCAAGATTGCACAGACCAAACTACAAGTAGTAGCATGACAATGTAGCAACAATAGTGCATTGGCAGATCTGTAAGAAATATTATTTGCCTGCAAGTAAGAACTGGTGAAATACTTTAGCCACTTAATGAGAAGGAAGGACTCACTGAAGAAGAGCCTAATGCTGGGAACGATTGAGGGCAAAAGAAGAAGGGGACGGCAGAGAATGAGGTGGCTGGATGGAGTCACTGAAGCAGTCGGTGCGAGCTTAAATGGTCTGCAGGGGATGGTAGAGGACAGGAAGGCCTGGAGGAAAGTTATCCATGGGTCGGACACGATTTCGCAACTAACAATAACAAAAGAACTGGTGGGACCATAAAATAGAGAAAGTCATAGAAAAATGAAGAAGTTAAATTGCTCTGGGATTTTAGAATTCAGACAGATAGGCACCTGCCACATAACACCCCGGACTTAACAATTGTCAACAAGAAAGACAAAAAAGTTTGGATAGTAGATGTGGCAGTACCTGGAGACAGCAGAATAGAAGAGAAAGAACTGGAGAAGATAACAAAATACAAAGACCCACAAATAGAAATAGAACGACTTGCAAAGGCAAGCAAGGGTAGTACCAATAGTAACAGATGCCTTTGGTACAATCCCAAAACAACTGGAGCACCACTTGAACACCCTTGGCATTGACAAATTTGCCATCAGTCAATTGCAAAAGGCAATTGCTTTACTGGGATCAGTTCCCTCCTGCAACAATATCTCTAACACCATCAAGCCACATCTGCCTATCCCAAGTTCTTGATAAGGACTCGGTAGGCAGACAAAAATGCCAAACCCAATCTGAACATCTGGCTGGCCGTGTGCTGATCAACAACAACAACAATAATAATACATTATTAATAATAAATAATAAAGATATTTCTTGCTAAAATAGGACATGGTCACATAGGTAACTTGAATAATATGCCAAAAGATCTGTATGGTTGGGTTTACACAAGAAACTGGATTACAGTAAACTGGGATTGGTTCAGTACAGTGTGGAAAGTTAGCTTTTTCTGACAATGTGTTATTATTAAAGCCTGCATGTTAGATGAACTCAGGAACTGTGTTTTGTTAATCTGGATTTATGGTTTAGCATGTTGTGAAGACATGGATGTGTCTTGACTACCAGGTCATCCCCTTTCCTAGGATCTCAGCTTGTGCTTTCCCAAGAAACTGGAAAGTAAAGTAATAGGAGACAAGTATATTATTTTGTTAGCACTATTGGGAGATTGGGGTAACACAAAGGAGAACTATCATCTATGTGTAACACAAGAAGAGATTAGATCTTCCATCCTTTTCCCAAAGGTACACTGGGATGGAATCTTCTATATGCAAAGCATGCAATTTATCCATGAGCTAAATAGATTTTTATGAATGAAAGCATGCAACATATTCCTGTGGTAAAATACAATGGTCTTCAATCCAGAGGTTGGGTGAAATTTATCAGTGGAGACTCTCTTTTTTGTGGCTGTCCTGAAATAGAGGGTTTTTTCTCCCTATTATCATGACCTTGATTAATGCTAGGCATGGGTAAATGAAAAACAGTGCTTTGATTGCCAAAATATTTGCCATTATGGCCCATTGCAGTGGCAGGAAAAATATTAAAAATAGAGAAGAAGTGCACTTACTATTTAAAATGAAAAGGCTGGAGAAGATACTGATGCAGCTATATCAGTCTACTAATTTCCTTGAGAGTGGAGACAACAATATTCTGGTTTTGGTAACTTTCCAATATGATGGCTTGTCCCATGATATCAATGACCAAATCTTTACTTCTAGGCTACAAAATGGCTTCGGCATCGGTCTTCTGTCTTGACTATGGGAAAGGGGCACATAGAGTTTTATTTTGAGAAAGAAATGTGTCCATGTTTTATGGAAGCTTTTAAATTAAAACAAATAAACAAACCACAATGGATGCTTAAAGAAGCAAGCTTCCAGAAGCAACCAAGGAGTAGAAAAAAATAGTCATTCCTGTAATAACATGGAAAACTCCAAGCAAACAATCTGATTCCGCAATGGTTGAAAAATGATCTTTCCCTTTCTGTATGCATTATTGCAAGGAGCAGGGATGAGTAGAGGAGTTAAGGATTTCGAGAAGTGTCTCTTTGTTGGCAGTTAGAGTTCTCCATCTTAGAACACTGGGATGCAAGATGTATTCTCAGTTCATGAAGTGAATTTGTAAGGTACTTTGTTAGTTGGTGTGCACACCACAGTTCTGTATGTCCTCTAAATGCTTTACAGGAATCAGCAAGATTTCTCAGCTGCCAATTGTTTGAGGATTCGGTGGTAAGATTTTTTATCATCTTTAGCTTAAATCGTGGATGTCAAACTCGATTTCATTGAGGGCTGAATTGGGGTTGTGTTTGACCTCAGGGGGGCAGGGGTGTGCGGCCAGGATGTGCGGCCAGCTTGAGGTCACTTGTGTTGGAGGTGCCGATGGTGGCCTGATTGCTCTGCCAACAAAAATGGGCTCCCGAACTCCGTTTTCAGCTGCGATGGCCTCCTGCAACCCACTGCCAGCGAAAATGGAGCTCAGGAGGGCCTCCGTTTTTGCTGGCAGAAGCACCATGGGCCGGTCCTTCGCTGTTTTCAGGGTAGTCCCACGGGCTAGATCTAAGCACCCTGCAGGCTGGATCCAGCCCCTGGGTCTTGAGTTTGACACCCCTGGCTTAGATGGTTAGAATAACTGATGTAAATTCAGGTTATCCAAAGATATGGCTTTTGAGATACTGTATATTCAGCAATTGTTCTCTTCCATGAGCCTTTGGTTTCATTCTCCAGACAATATGCTGCATCCCAATGGCTGCATTAAATAACAAAGTAGATTTATGACTGAAACATATGCAGCATCTCCTGGCATTTGCAGATGCAAAGAAGTGGAGTACAATGTGTGGACATGGGACTGTTGACTATACTGATGTTGCCTCTGAAGAACTCTTAATAAGGTTTTAGAGAATTTAAGTATGATGCTTTTTCTAATTCAGGTTAATGAACTTGCAATTACTCATGCAGTTATATTCCGTTCTTGCATTACTGTAATGTACGGATACTTTCCAAAGTTGCATTAAAAAAAACCCTATCTTAAAAATCCAATCCTCAGAAATTTTGCCATGTTGATGCAAATGTGAACTAGACTGAGAGCTGGAGGTATCATAAAAGAATCAGTGTCCAATCAAGACAATCCATGTCAAGTTCCATTTTGGAAGTTACCCCAACACCTAGCGACTGCATTCATGCAAGAAAATTTCTGTTAATTTATTTTATTTATTTGTAAAATATTTGTAACCTACTTACTAAATGAGGATGTTGTGGCACATCATGTTCCATAAAACAATGAAATCAAAAGTTAAAAAATAGCTAAGAACACAGAATTTAAAATATATAGTAATGCAGGTAAATACCATGAAACAACTAGTATGTACAGAAAAAGGTTTTGAAGGACAAAACATACAGCCAAACTGTATTTACTACTTCCCAAAAGTGAGAGCGAAAAGCCACATCTTCACTTTATGCCCCAAAGAAGACAATACTCTCACCAACAGTGACATGATCTATACCATCAAGGGATGGATGGTGGCTGCTAGGGGACCTGCAGGCACAATGATCCCAGCCAGGCCTTCAATCTGCTCAGAGGGAAATCTTGGCATCTGTACATGGAAGTATGATGGATGGAGCCAGAGCCACAGGTGGAAATGGGCTGGAGGATATACTATAATGACCTTGGTATATAGTGAGTAGGTGAGCAGTAGATGGAATCAAAGACATACAGAAAAGTTTAAGTCAGAAGTATACAGAAAAGTAAAAGTAAAAGTAAAAGTCTTCTATGCCACCTACCACCTAGATCCTGGGAGCCCCAAACTCAGGGGTGAGTTCTACTACCGGTTCACAACGAGATCACACGCATGCGCGCGCTTTGCTCATGCATGTGCCTTGCTTCTGTGCATGTGCAGATCACTTCTGATGATGTCAGGGTCAGTGGGTGGAGCCTCCTGCCAGTTTTACTACCGGATCTATAGAACCGATCCGAACCGGGGGCAATCCACCACTGCCCAAACTCATAACCCTTCTTCTCAGGAGTGGGTTCTACTTGCCTTTACTACCGGTTCACAGCAGGGCCGTGCACATGTGCTCGCTTCGCTTGGGCACACGCGTGCTCTTCTGCACATGCACAGAAGCATTTTGATGATGTCGGGGTCGGTGGGCAGAGCCTCCTGCCAGTTTTACTACTGGTTCTATAGAACCGGTCTGAACCAGGGGCACCCCTTTCCTCTTCTGATGCAAGACGTTGGTACCGTGCCAACCCCAAGAGAGGATCCTGAGTTGTCATCACTTTTGTTCATCCTTTAGAACTACTTATATACCAGGCAACAGAGGAAATTAATTCCTTGAGCCACTAGCTGTTTAATGTTAGGATATGGAATCTGTCTAAGATATTTGCCTTGAAGACTAGAAAGCTCTCCTTTGCCACCTGGGTACCAACAGACTCTCCAAGACAAAGGATATCCAAAGCTGGATCTCAGCAAGAGAGAAGGACCCCTCCTATCTTATGCCCACAGAGTTCACTTCTCTCAGCCACACATTATTAGGAAGTCTCCATTCCTATGATGATGTGTGAGAATGACCTTGGGAGATAGGAGGAATCTGCAGCCCAGACAATGGCACTTCCTCCTGTCTCCCAAGATCATTCCCACATACCATGACAATTTCTTATGCAGCTCATATTGGGTGAGGTGCTCCTTCAAGTATATGGGTCCTAACGTATTAAGGGCTTTAAGCATCACAATTACTTTTAATGAGCCTTTAATGTCCAGGCAATCCATACATTCCTTTTTGATCAGTGTGCCACCTCTTTGGTACACCCTTACCATTGCACTCTGCACAAGCTGCTATTTCCAAGTTGTCCTCAAGGGTATTGCTATTCAGAGTATATTTATCACCTTCTGAATTAGGAGTCAAAACTCAGCTGAAGGGATGAGTTTGTTTAACAACATGGCTTCACAACTTCTGCAATACATTTATCTGAGTTCAATTTGAATTGATTTAATTAAAATGACAGGATTCAATGCAAGGACTATGGTTCATCTGCAATGTGGGTTACACTACTCATTTGTAAATTGAATTGGTACATCAGAGGCAGTGGTGGGATTCAGCCAGTTCACACCACTTCGGGAGAACCGGTTGTTAACTTTCTGAGCAGTTTGGCAAACTGGTTGTTGGAAGAAATCATTAGGACAGAGAACTGGTTATAAAATTACTTGAATCACACCACTGGTCAGATGTACAGAGTTAAACAAAATATTAGTGGAATATAGAATGATAGATTTATTTACAGGACAATTCACTGCGGGCATGGATATAACTTAAGGACCTTTAAGGGTCTAACTTAAGGACCTGCTTATCAGAAATCTGAAATCCCATCAGAAATTGGTCTCTTACCCAAGTTTATTATAATAAAGTCTGCTGGACAAGCAGATTCCATGAAGCAACATTTTAATTATCCTCCTTACTATTATGAAAAACTCTGCAGCTCTTCAGATTATTATACAGTAAATAACCAGTTTTCTAAAGGACAGAGCTGTTTTAATTATATGACAATGAATGCATAATTATTATGTTTGTTAGAGTGAATCACAAGACAACAGACTAGATACTGCTGCTCTGGTTAGTGCATCTTAATTACTTTTTCATTTATTTTGCATATAAAAGCTATTTGCTAATTGTCTTTGCCGTAAATATGCAAAATATAATTAGTCATTCATAATTCTTTATATGTTATCTAACTGTACATTTGTTACTGAGGAATATATATTGAAGTTTGAACATTTAATGGGTTTTTGGTGGCACGGAATATTTTTGTACTAACTTTGCTGGAAAATATTAGATGGGTGTCGTGCAAGTCTTCATTTAACCCCATTTCCCATGCAAAAGACTGTTCCTTCCATTAAGAACAAAGAGTGGAAACATGATGTCAATTGAAAGCTGTTCTGTGGTTCCTCAAATGGGAATATAAACCCATTGGAAAATAAATGGAATATGAGCATATGAATCTGCCTTTATAATGAGTTGGACCACCAGCCCATCTAAATATTCAATATCCTTTAAATTGAGTTTGATGAGGATCAGTGATGGGGGAGAAACTCCTTTGGTTCACATTTGGATACTTAACGTATCTAATCTCATGTTTATAAACCAACCCATAAATGGATATTATTTGAACTGGGTATTTTACAATGCAGTCAAATCAAGGTAATACTATGGAAAACCTGCAAAAGAACATCAGTTCATGAAAGTAATGTCAGGTGCTTTTTAGTCAGAAAGATTACTTGTAAAAAAAAAGTGTGCACTGGACAAAAGTACAGATATGAGCGCATGAAGGGGTGGGGCAAATGAAGACTTTTGGGAGAAAAGTCAGTTTTTCAATTTTATTCCCAGGACTTTCCCTTATTGTCCAATAGAATGGAACATTTGAAAAAAAAAGTTGAAGGGTGAAAAAGCTTCCAATGAAATCTTTTCTTTTAGAATAATGGATGCAAAAGAGGCAAGTTACTTACACCTTTTACACAAATATTTTTCATTAACTTGTCATGGGAAGAATTTTTCTCAAAGGAAAAAGCACAAGAGAAGATTGTGAAAACACTTGAAAATAAATATTAAAAAAACATAATAACTGTCTGACTAACTTATCATTTTATGTTGAATAAATACAACAAACATCCTATTCAAGATACAACTCAGAATTGATTGACCACTTCAGCAGTATGTAAGCCTATTAAAACAAGCAAGCAAAGGTGGCATCAAAATGTATATTGAACAGTTTTCATTCCCCCCCCCAAAAAAAATGCTTTATCTTTTTTTCTTGGAGAATAAATTAAAGAAACATATTTTTCCAACCCATGCCTTCAACATTTGCAAAAAAAATTGATCTGTCTAGGCAAAACTAGAAACTATGAAGCATATGGTTGGTGACATAAAGCTACATAAAGAGTTTTATGTGATTTTTTTAAAAAAATCACAAATAAATATGGGAATTAGATGAACCAGGCTAAAATTATATTAGACAACAGCAGGACTATAATCACTATTAGGCTCTGACATTGCCTGGTGAGAGAAAGTTGATCTTTATATTTAAAAAAATAGAATGAGTAATACTTAAGTATAAAATTAACTAAAATTATGCCTACCGCTATTTATGAAACTAACGTGGTATACAGCAATCCACCCTGTAATTAAAATATAATAACAGTCTATGGGGAGACCAATCTCAATGACTGAAATCTATCCCAAGATTTGTAGTTAATATATTTATTGAATAATTTAAACAAAGCAAGAAGAATATTAATCGCATGCCATTACCAGAATGAATTGTGATCGTAGCTTGAATTACAAAGAATCATTCACATTTCCAAATTCAGTTAAAGAATATATTTTGTAGGGATGTAATAAAAGAAATCCAAGCATGAATATTTTCATAGAAACATAGAAAACTGATGACAAAAAAAAGACCTAGTGGTCCATCGAATTTGCCCTTTGAGTTTATAGGGCAGTGATGGCTAACCTTTTTGCCGTCGTGTGCCAAAAGCGGGGGAGCGGCGGGGGGTTGCGGGTGCAGGTGCCCACATCCATAATTCAATGTGCCCTGCCCTCCCACCCATGTGCACGTGACCCCCCCACCACTTCCCCCTGCTTTTGACACGTGATGGCACGGTGGGCCCGGTAGGCCCGTTTCCCCCGCTCCCCAGGCTCCAGAGGCTTTCTAGGAGCCTGGGGAGGGCAGAAACAGCCTTCCCCATTCTTCCAGAGGCCTTCCAGAGGCTGGAAACAGCCACTTTCCCAACTTCTGGTGGGACTGGAAGGCACGGTGCACGCATGCACGCTGGAGCTGAGTTAGGGCAACACTCGCGTGCCCACCAATATGGCTCCGCGTGCCACCTGTGGCACCCGTGCCATAGGTTCGCCATCACGGTTATAGGGTGTTTTTTTTTAATTAATTATTTAATTTTTATTATTATTATTTTATTTTTGTTGGATGATGGACACGTGTTTATCCCAAGCATGTCTAAATTCAGTTACTGATGATTGACCCACTACCCCTGCTAGGAAGTTGGTTCCAAGCTTCCACTACTCTTTCCACTTTTCTTTCTTTTTCTTTTTCCTCTTTTTCAATACTGTTTTCTTCCTTACATTTTTACTGACCTCAGTTGATTTCTTAACATAACGGAACTGGAATTCTCAAAACCTTACTTTTATATTTTTGGAAATGAAAGGAACTAATAATATTTTATCATGTTTTCAATAATTCATTCAATGTCAGTAAATTATGCAATGTATCTAATCAATATCTGTCAATATATCTTTTGCAATGTTAGCGAAAACATTTATATCACCATATATGCCAATATGGGACAGAATGTGATGTATCCATGGTAAACATTTTGTTGGGGGTTAAGCTTATGAAGTTTTGTTTTGTTTTGTTTTTTAAATTTGATTTATATGCTTGCCCTTTTCCGGAGACTCAGGGCGGCTTACAATGCGCTAAGCAATAGACTTCATACTTTTGTATATTTATACAAAGTCAGCTTATTGCCCCCACAAACTGGGTCCTCAATTTACCTACCTTAGAAAGGATGGAAGGCTGAGTCAACCTTGAGCCTTGGTGAGATTTGAACCTGCAATAATTGCAGGCAGCTGATGTTAATAACAGGGTGCTTTAGACCACTGTAAAGTTGTGGATAAACCATGTAGAGAGGTGAAGTTAGCACCTGCATGCTCAAACCCTTTCCTTCTTGGTTTGATTGACTCAGCCAAGGGGTAAATGTCCCCCCCCCCCCCATGACAAGAAAAACAATTTTCTTGTAGGACAGATGTATCTCTACCTGCCTAGGGAGACAGTAATAAGACCATTATTAAATAATAATTCTTTGTTGTGGAGGGCCTAAGAAACTTCTAGCTGATTTCAAATGTACAATTTCTGGCTACATTAATTTAAAAAGTAGTGACTTGCCAACACTTGATTATTAGTTGTTTGGGGTCATTTCAATTAGACTTTTGGCTGGGCTACGTTTGGCAGTATTTTTTGTAGTCCGTCAGTATAATTGCCAATGATATTCTTTTGGACAATATAATGGCCCTGAGCTTGTGAGGGTTATGAGATTATTATTTGGCATTTGTTGTTAGTTTGTGCATCCCATAGAATTCCATATTGCCCTGTATGAAACCACAGGTGAGACCTTGTTAAAGATGGCATCACTTTGCAATATGTGTTTGTTAAGACATGACATTTTTTTAAAATGTTGTTCTAAGATATGGAAGATTGCTTAATTTCCAGGTAAGGTTAGGTACTTCTTAAACAAATTCTCTTTGAGTGAGTTTATACATTTTTATCAGATTTTAGCTTATTGTGTTTTAATTTTTTCATTGTTCCTTGAGTGACCTCAGGGGGGAAAAAAGCAGAATATAAATCAACTACATATTACAAAATGCTGTAGGTCGGCATCGAGTAAGAACAGTTAGATAGTAGTTGGCATAGTGCATTAATTAAAGCAGAGGTGAGCAACTTGCAGTAGCACAGTTGTTGATTGATTGAGTCCTTGTACCCTGGTGTGGTTGTATGTGGAGACAAGTCTGTGCTCAACTGCATCAATAAACTCTGTCTCTTATTAACATGAAATTTGCATTTGCTAATTTATAGGTAGAGTTGCACACTTAGAAATAATTACTGTAATTTAACTGGAAATGCAGTAATTTCATTACAGCAGAGAAGATAGTGCTTTGTGTCTATTTTACTCTTTGCTGTCCAGATCCTGCTAAGCATCGATGGTCACAGCTTCATAGCTTACAAACTTGTCCTTTCAATTGCTTAGTTTTTAAAACATAATTCGTTTAATAGCCATATAATTGAAGGCTGACTTCTGCTGCAGAACAGAAGTAGGACATAAAAATAAACTGCCCTGAATATAATTTTTTTCTAGTTGTAGGGAAGGTAAAGAGAGACTTTACAGTTGAAAATAGTGCTGAGCCAATGTTAATAACCAATACTAATAACCCACTAATCCATTCTGATTGAAAATTAGTCCTCTTATAATATCATCCCTAATAACTGAAGAGTACTACCAATGAGTAGAGTCACTTTTGGGAGTGGTGAGGACATGAGGATGCATATTGTCTTCCAATGTTAATTCCCTCCCTCCTTGAAATATTATCTCATATTTCTAGGGTTTTATGCAAAACAATTTCCCAAAGAATAGGCCAGTTAATACTATGTTGTTATCTACTGTACTTTTTTTCCATTCTTATCTTTCAGACCTATTCATCATCACCTTCATCAAATGAAACCATCATTTATTCCATTATAAAAAAGGTTCTTCTTGTAGCTGCTTCTAGGCTCCTTTACTTTGCTTTGTCTTCACCAAATAACAACACTTTCTATTCTCAGTAATTATTTGCAAAAAAAAAAAGTTTCATTGGATTATTTTATCATGTACAATGATTGAGTCAGATGTAGATTTGACTGTAACATGGTCAAGGTTTAGTCATGCTCTCTCTTGGGCCCTAGGGTCTTCAACATTTTTATAAAAGATCTTTTTTATTGATCAGATGCCATCATGTTGTATCAACTTTTAATCAGTGGTGGGTTTCAAAAATTTTTACTACCGGTTCTGTCGGCGTGACATGGCTTGGTGGGCATGGCTTGGTAGGCGTGGCAGGGGAAGGATACTGTAAAATCTCCATTCTCTCCCCACTCCAGGGGAAGGTTACTGCAAAATCCCCATTTCCTCCCAATCAGCTGGGACTCGGGAGGCAGAGAATAGATGGGGCAGGGCCAGTCAGAGGTGGTATTTACCGGTTCTCTGAACTACTCAAAATTTCCGCTACCGGTTCTCCAGAACTTGTTAGAACCTGCTGAAACCCACCTCTGCTTTTAATGACCACTTAGATAAGATATCTTTAGGATGAATAACCTTCAACCTGGTCCTTCAGATCTTCCAATGGTGCATTCATCACTCCGGTAATTGTATGCAATCATCTTGTTGCTGGTTGTCTTCTTTTTCTTGTTCTTTCCACATTTCCAAGCATTACAGATTTCTCAAAACAGCTAGATCTTCTCCAAAACCAATATTCAAAGATGCCAATGTCCTGTTTCTTCAGAATTTAAGTTCCACTTTCATAGTGTCACTCAGAGAACTGTTGCTTGCATAATCCTGATCTTTGCATTTGAAAATCTTTTCCAAGGCCTTCATTACACTACCAAATGCAGTATATTTCTTGAAGGCTGCTTCCCTTACTATTGATCCTAAAAAGGGGAAGCTATCCACTTCAACATCCTAACAGGTAGACGTTATCCACCACTGAATATCTTTATTGTCTGTCCTAATTTGGTCTTCGTTATATTTAGTCACATTTTTTTTACTCTTTTCCTTGACTTTCATTACTAGAGCTTTCTATATTTTTTTCATTTTCAGCTACCATTAGTATAGTGCAGGCTATGTATCACTTCAGGGCATATGATACCTAGCTCAGAAGTAATATTTGTAGGAAGATCTGGGGCCTGGTTGACCACAGATTAAGCTTGAGCTAGCAGTGCATTGGCAAACAAGCCAATGCAATGTTGAACTATATCAACAGGGGTATAATGCAGAAGTGAAATCCAGCAGGTTCTGACAGGTTTTGGAGAACTGGTAGAGGAAATTTTGAGTAGTTCAGAGAACCAGCAAATACCATCTCTGGTTGACCCCAGAGTGTGGTGGGAATGGAGATTTTGCAGTATCCTTCCTCTGGAGTGGGGTGGGAATGGAGATTTTGCAGTATTCTTCCTCTGCCATGCCCACCAAGCCACACCCACAGAACCGATATTAAAAAAATGTGGATTTCACCACTGGTATAATGCCAAGGCGAGAGAAAGTGATAGATTTACTTAATACTGTACTTGGTCATTTAGTCCCTAGAACATGGTGTCCAATTTCAGTTGCACAAAATAAGAAGAATGCTGAAGTCCCAAAAAGAATGCAAAGAAGAGTAACAAAGAAGGTGAAGAATTGGAAGAATGGTTAAAAGAACTGGGTATGCTTAGCCCAAGGAATGAAAGCCTAAGAGAAGATCTGACGCTAGTCTTCCAATACTAGAAGGATCCCACAAGGAAGAGAGTGGGATTTATTCTCCATGGTATTCTCTTTTATTCTCTTGGGCACCATGGATTTATTCTCCATGGTGCCCAAGAGTAGAACAAGAACCAGTGGTGGAAGAGAGACACAGAGAGATCCAAACTCAAAATAAGGAGGAATTTCCTGATAGATGGAACCGCTTGGTCTAATGATTTGATTGCTGCAAAGCTTTTTGCTTCCTCCACTCTTACCATGGTTGAAAAACTGAGGTTGACTAGAAGGAGATGTTACATTTTGTACCATCTCTAAAAAGCATCTTTCATTCTAATTAGTACTCGGAAAGGATATATTTTACTTTGTTATTATATTCATTAGAGAGAGAGAGATTAGCTGCTGAAAAAAAGGTTGTATATTCCCCAACATAGCATTAAAATACAGATCTCAAGAACCTTCCTAGATATTATATATTATCTTTTTTTTACTTATCTCCACAATATATTGCCAGCTTGTTCTAGTGATGTGTGTTACATTAGACATTTTTCTCCCCGCCACTCCCCCACTCCCCCTTCCCCTCCACCTCACTCCTCATCTCAAACATTTGATTTACTATCCAGTTGTACTGTTAATCCCATGTCATGACACCACTATTCACTTCTGCTTTTCAGCTGAAAGCAGCTTCCTACAAAGATAATACTAGGTAAAATCCATTGTATGGGGAAGAGTATCTTGAATGTGGCTATCATATCGAAAAGAAAACAGACATTTGCTCTCTTCACCCTCTAGACATTCTTCAATACTTCCTTTAATGATGGAGTCAAAAAGAATAGCCACTAAGACTACATTGTAGGTTTGTTTCTCCCCCTCCCCATATTCTTCACTCACCTCCCTCTCCATTTCCCTGCAACATAATCCTGCTCTATAATACTACAATTGTTCCTATTTACATTGGGTAATCTTTTTAAAGTAACATATATCAAAACAAAGTGAGGAAAGGATATGAATGGGACGGAAGGTATCTTAGTATGTGTCTTAGTAAATTATGACATGAATGAATCATATGAATTCCCACTTACCAATAAATATTTAGAAAGAAAATTTAAATAATGCTCTTTAGAGGTGTTATTTAATCAGCCAAAATCCTGAAGCACAAGACCTGATATGCAAGAAGGGGAAGGGGAAGGGGAAGGGGAAGGGGAAGGGGAAGGGGAAGGGGAAGGGAATGAATTAGAGGTAAATCTTTTTCACTAATACTACTTTTAAACAGGCAACACTAACCTTGGTAAACAGAATTGAGCCCACTCAAAACAAGAGAAGTAGTTATCTGATTACTTGGGGAATAAGTGTAATCATTACAGAGGTGGGTTTCTGTGATTCTGGGTAATCATTACAGAGGTGGGTTTCAGCAGGTTCTGACCAGTTCTGGAGAACCGGTAGCGGAAATTTTGAGTAATTCAGAGAACCAGCAGTAAAAATTCTGACTAGCCCCACCCCCATCTATTCTCTGCCTCCCAAGTCCCATCTGATCGGGAGGAAATGAGGATTTTGCAGTAACCTTCCCCTGGAGTGGGGTGGGAATGGAGATTTTACAGTATCCTTCCCCTGCCATGCCCCCCAAGCCATGCCACGCCATGCCCACCAAGCCACGCCCACAGAACCAGTAGTAAACCAGTAGTAAAAAATTTGAAACCCACCACTGAGTCATTAGAAATACCATGTCATAATGCCATGTCATATGGAGAGCAGAACATACATAGAATGAATAGTGCTACAACTATTGGAATCCAGGAAATAGATGCTAGCATTTTGCAGTGTTCTGGGTTCAGTCTCTAAAGAAAACCCACAGAAATGTATATGTAGCATCTTTTTGCAGTGTCTCTTCCTGGATCGTACACTGAAAAGCAACTTCTGGAGATTGCACCTGAAAATATCACACAGCCTTCCGTCCACTACAAGATATTCCCCAAGTCCAAAATTCAGAAAAGAGAGATATGCATCCTCTCCTAAATCCACTCCTAAAACCTCCCTTTGCTACTCTGTACGAATACCTTTAATTGGAGGAAAAGGAAGAGAACTGATTAGAAGAGAAACTAAGTCTCTGCTGTTGGAGGGGTCACACTGCGATATGGCTTAGGGCCAGGGTACCTACGAGACCGCCTTCTGCCACTGGTAGCCTCTCACAGACCAGTACGCTCCCATAGAGAGGGACTTCTCAGGGTGCCGTCAGCCAAACAATGTCGGCTGGCAGCCCCCAGGGGGAGAGCCTTCTCTGTGGGGGCACCTACCATTTGGAACAAGCTCCCCCCAGAGATACGGAACATCCCAGATCTGCGTGCGTTCCACCGTGCCCTTAACATTCTTTTTCCAGCAGGCTGGCCTGGCCTAACCTCTTTTAAATTGTTTTAAATTTTAAATTGGGTTTTAAAATTGGTTTTAATTTGTTTTTTGGGGGGCCATAATATTTAATATATTTTAAATGTTTTTAATATTTGTATTACATGTATTTTATTTTGGCTGTTCGCCGCCCTGAGTCCCTCAGGAGTAGGGCGGTATATAAATGTAATAAATAATAATAATAATAATAATAATAATAATAATAATAATAATAATAATAATAAATAAATAAGTTCTAATTGTGCCTACTCATCTGAATTCCAGAAAATAATACAATCCTGTGATAAAGGTAAAAATTAAAAAAAAGGTAAAACTTCAATTCTCATCTGGTAGATGTAATTTAGATGGGGAGAAGCTAGGGATTTGTGTTTCCCATAGCGTACACATACTGTATATGATTTTTTTTAAAGGAAGATAAAAACTAATACAATCTCACAAAGTAAGAAACAGAGAAGAAAAAGAAAGAAATCAAAGAGAAAACTGAAACTAAAAGAATGGATAAAAGTAAAAGAAAATGGAAAAGAAAAGAAATACAAAGAGATAACTTTCAATCTTGTTTATGGCAGTTAGAATAGAAAATGGAATGGAACGGAACGGAACGGAACGGAACGGAACGGAACAGAACAGAACAGAACAGAATAGAATAGCTCTGGTGGCTCAGCAGACTAAAGCAGTGTCATTAACTGTTATTAAGATCAGCTGCCTGCAATTACTGCAAGTTCAAATCCCACCAGGCTCAAGGTTGACTCAGCCTTCCATCCTTTCTAAGGTAGGTAAAATGAGGACCCAGTTTGTGGGGGCAATAAGCTGACTTTGTATAAAATATACAAAAGTATGAAGGCTATTGCTTAACACATTGTAAGCTGCCCTGAGTCTCTGGAGAAGGGCGGCATATAAATCAATTTTTTAAAAAAAGAATAGAATAGAATAGAATAGAATAGAATAGAATAGAATAGAATAGAATAGAATAGAATAGAATTAGAATAGAATAGAACAGAACAGAACAGAACAGAACAGAACAGAACAGAACAGAACAGAACAGAACAGAACAGAACAGAACAGAATAGAATAGAATAGAATAGAATAGAATTCTTTATTGGTTAAGTGTGATTGGACACACAGGAAATTTGTCTTGGTGCATATTAGAAGTACAATAATAAATTTACTCTATGGTTACAACATGGCCCTCTTATAAATATAATATAATAACAGAGTTGGAAGGGACCTTGGAGGTCTTCTAGTCCAACCCCCTGCTTAGGCAGGAAACTTTACACCACTTCAGACAAATATTCTTCTTTCTGTTTTATGCCAAAAGTGTGGAAGGGTCAATCACAAAAATAGACACTGTCTCTCTATAGCAACTTTTTCAACTGTTTATTGATTTGCTTAAAATACCTTAACATTATTAACACATGAATCCTTCTCTCTCTCTCTCTCTCTCTCTCTCTCCCCCCTCCCTCCCTCCTTCCCTCTGTCTCTCTCTCTGGGTGTGTGCATCATGAAGTATATTCCTTTTTATAACTTTATTGTTCCCATCATCATGGGGAGTTTTAACTATTTGCAGTATTTATGTCAATATTAATTTAAAATAAAACAATTTGAAATATTTAGATTCTTCAAATAAAGAGATTTTTCTTTTTTCTAGACAGTTAAAGGAATTGAAATAGGCCAATCTCCAATTTTTTCAAGTGTCCACTGACGCATTAGAAACACTGGGTAGTATATTTTTTCCAGTTAATTGAACAATCTCATATTTTGTACTATATCAAAAAATGCCAGTAAAGGACATTTATAATTATCAAACACAATAAATAATTAGCATACAGTAACAAATTGTCTTTAGTTTCAACCACTTTAATGGCAATAAAAGTCCATCGATATCATAATAGACCCAACAATGGTTCCAATATCAAGTCAAATGTAGGAGGGCAGAAAGGACATGAGACATCTTAATAGATGAAGGGGGGAAAAACCATCTGTAACAACTCAGTGTGAAGGTTTAGAATACTATATCTTAATCCCGTTAATAAGAAAGAAAGCCATTTTTAATGAAAACCTGTTTCATAAATTTCAATGTCCAACAATTCCAATCTTTCTGAATGTGTATCAAAAACATAAATCAGTAATATAGTATCATCTGCACTTTTTTGCCCTTTTATTAAACCAGATTCTGCAATATAGATAGCTAATGCTAGTATCATTTCCATGGCTGCATGTCAGGATTGCCCTCCAAAAATTTACATCAACATTCAACAACAACATTGCGTGATAATTTGCATTGTCAGTAGGCTCTTTCTCAATCTTCAGTATCATAATTATATAGGCTTCATTAAAGGAAGCTGATGGAATTTCATTCAGAAGAGCATCATTATAAACCTGAAATAACAGAGGAGCCAAAAATCAATATGTGTCTTGTCCTATACTACTGAATTTAAAAACCGTCAAGGCCGGGAGCTTTTGATATTTCCATAGTTTAAATAGCCCCTGTTATTTCACATAGAGATAAAGATGCAGCTAAATAAACAAGTTGATTGTGTGTAATCCTTTAGTCCTGCTTTATTTGACAAGAAGGCTCAGCACATGAGACCTAGATTCTAGTCAAGTATAAATCAGTATAAATGTGCCCCATTTTATTGACCATTTGCAACAAAAATTTGTTTCGGTCTTCAAGATCTCTCCATAAAAAGTTTAGTGCATGAGACTTTTTTTTTACTATTAAAGGAAAGACAAAGGCAAAATTTTTGGTCACTCCAGAAATTTAAAAAAGTAAATTAGAAGCAAAAAAGAGAAACAGCCAAAATTATTTTTGGCTAATCCTTGTCCAGCCATAAATCCTTTGGGATTGAATACTCAATTTTACTTGTAATCTGAGACATAATGAAATTTGTTTTGAGATGAGAGTGTCTACTTCAACTCAGGTAACTTCAAGAGTTGATGGCAAACATGAGATCTGAACTGTATTTTCTTGGCGCCTGACATCGACTTTTAGCAACTGTTAGAAGCTGAAAAGGATTATTTTAGTTTTCATTGTTATATTCCAAATGCTTGAAGCAAAAAGATATCACCCAGACCTCTATATATAACAATTATAAAATGTGGGTTACAGAATTTTGTAAAATGTGGATTACAAAACCTGCTTATTAATTGAGTTTCAGGAAGATTTGTTTTGCTTTTTTTAGAAAAAGAAAATGACAGGAAGCAGATTACACAAGAGATTTCTGAATTTCCCCTTGCTATTAAAAAGATTCACATTATTTCCTTCTTCTTTAAAAATTAACCAACACAGATCTCAAACACACACATTCACACACACAATATTTATATACAATTCCTTCCTTTTTAAAAACCTATGACGATAGAATAATAAAAGTTTACCTGCGTAATGTGATACCAATGATTCAGGGTAAAAATGGTAAGAATGTTAATATAAAGTGGGTTAATATGGTGATAATTGAAACAAGTATTTATCTTAGTAACTCATTAATTGACAAATGAGAATCTCTTAAATTTATATTGATCTCTAAATATTTGCTTATTATTTCCTGGAGTTTTTACAAAGGGCTTCAGAATCATATTTAGGGGGTGGCACATTACTTTCTAGGGGTGACCCAGACATATTTTCAAGATAATATTTATAATGATAATATTTATCATTATCATTATTCATTAAATGTGTATGCTACCCAACTGTCAGTGATTCAGGGTGGCTCACAAGAATGAAAATCGCAATAAAGTCAGTAAAAGATAAAGATCAAAGATGAAGCAAGAGGTTTTACTCTCCCTCAAAAGAGGCTTGGATGAAAAGGCAAAATTTCACACCTCCCCTAAACAATATATTAGATATTAGATTATAAAAATATGATATAGATATAAATAGATGTGAGACATCCACTTTGGTGTGGTAGTTAAGGCATCAGATTTAAAAACAAAAAGAAAAACAAGAGAAGGTGAGTTCTAGTCCCATTTGGGCCACTTGGGCCAGTCATTCTCTCTCAGCCCTAGGGAGCAGGCAATTGCAAACCACTTCCAAAAAAACATTATCAAGAAAAATCATGAAATGAACAATAGAACAAAACAGAACAGAACAGAATTCTGTATTGGCCGAGTGTGATTGGACATACAAGGAATTTGTCTTTGGTGTATATGCTCTCAGTGTATATAAAAAGAAAATATATATTCGTCAAGAATCATGAGGTACAACACTTAATGATAGTCATAGGGTACAAATAAGCAATCAAATCATACTAGGAAACAATCAATATAAATCATAAGGCTACAAACAACAAGTTACAGTCATACGGTCATAAGTGGGAGGAGATGGGTAATAGGAACAATGAGAAGATTAATAGTAACAATAATGCAGACTTAGTGAATAGTTTGACAGTGTTGAGGGAATTATTTGTTTAGCAGAGTGATGGCATTCGGGAAAAAACTGTTCTTGTGTCTAGTTGTTCTGGTGTGGAATGTTCTATAGTGTCGTTTTGAGGGTAGGAGTTGAAACAATTTATGTCTAGGATGCAAGGGGTCCATAAATATTTTCACAGCCCTCTTTTTGACGTGCAATTTACAGGTCCTCAATGGAAGGCAGGTTGGTAGTAATTGTTTTTTCTACAATGTGCAACCAGATACTCAGCACAAGTAGAACATAAGGATGGCTTTTCAAGAATTATTATATAAGACACAATTTTAAAAAAAATCTTCTAATTCTTCTAATAGCTAGATTTTAAACCATAATTGGAAGGTTTTGACATGAGTCTGTGATAAGCAAAATATTAACTTCTTACCAATCCAAATTTCTTGTAGTCATTTGTCACTAGTATGTTTAGTGTTTTAATTCTTTAAGAGATATGAGATTTTATAATTTTAAAGCCATGTATGTGTTTTATAGAGAGTTTATATCTTTGAATATGTATACTATGGTTTTGCCATTTTAGATGTGTTTACTGTAAAAGATGACCCATATATTATTATGTTATACATTACACTAAATTTAATACTTGTTTCTGCATAGGAAAGCATAATGTTGTGCTGCCCTGTATGCATATTAATTAATTAATACATCTGTGATGAAGATAGGATATCAATACCAGAATCTGAGCAATTGCACAAAAGGGGAAAAGGAGGAAAAAATTCTATGGCCAAGTAAATACAAATTAATGAACTGTGTATTCCTCTCACTACCTAAACCCCCCCCCCGCCCCAATTCTTCAAGCAGTGAAATCAAAGGAAGAATTGAGTCTCAAAGAAACACATTTTGATTCGTTTATATATTTTTCTAGATTGTTTTTAATGGCTAGTTTATTTTACCAACTTTATTCATTTTTTTTCCAAAACATCACCTGCTCCCATTTGTTTTGTTTTGTTTTAATGAGATGTATCTTATAAAATATTAGTGTGTGGAATTTTAAACCTTGTCCAGGAATGGATTAAAATTCCCTTAATAAACTGCATAGCAGACTATTTCGAATCTTTCTTTGATAACTACCATTATTAACCCCTATCTGTGCACGTTTCCATTTCATGATTTTTAAAGACATATTCCCACTCCATCAACTATTTTCTAATCATCTATTTTTCAGTAAATGCCATATGACACAAATCTCAGAAGCATATAACCACGTAAATGATTGGTACCCAACTATTATCCCCCAAAGCTCTATTTATTTATTTATCTTCCTATTTATTTATTTATTTTTAAATAAAGCAAGCACTTCATCTCATGTGTACTTGTGTATTTGTGTTTTTGAGGATCAATGGTGAAACAAAACCCTATTTCACCAGCCACCCACTGGTCAAGACTGCCCATCATTGAAATTCCATCATCAGCAGAAGTAGCTGCAACTCAACCAAACAATCTCTCACAAAACATCTGCAACCAACTGACCCTGGCCTTAACCTTTAAATCTATCTTTTCATATTCATCTCAAAAGACCTTGTCAATGGCCAAGGAGATTCAAGAAAGGGATTCTTCAACGCACACACATGCACACAGACACACAAAAAGATACAGAGGAAATTCAACCCAGATTAGGTGGCAAGAGATAATACGGCTTGCTCATTTTTATTCTGCTGCTCAAAGTGGAGTTGAATTCATTTTCACTTTATCTTTATTCATGTTATTTAAACATAACATTCATTAGGACTGCAAACTGCAACAGATAGTAGAGAGCAAACCTCATTGCTCAAATTGGTGGGCATCTGTACCCCACCAGAGTTGCCCATTGCAGAGTTTGAAAAGTACCCTTCTTCTTTTCCTAGATTCTATTTCAAAGTCAGTTTAACAATTTTCAAAAGTGATGGACTAAAAGCAAGTTTTCTTAACCTCGGCAACTTTAAGATAGGTAAGACTTCAGCTGCCAGAATTCCCCAGCCAGCATGGCTAGCATGGAACTGCCATAGCTGACTAGGGAATTCTGGGTGTTGGAGTCCATCTTTCTTAAAGTCACCAAGATTAAGTAATGCTGGTCTGATGTCAAAAGATTTCTATTAGCATTTTTCATTTAAAAGAAAGTTTATGAGCAAAAGGGAAAAATAAAAACTCATGATGGGAAACTGGATACCACATGATGGCAACTGAATGTCACAATCATTTATCTATAACCACAGATTTAAAAAATTCATTTTAAAATGAATTCGTCTGCGTAGATATTTCCATGTGAATTCAGTAGTTAAGATCATAATGTATGCCAAAGGGAAATTTTAAGAAATATTTTTATAAATATGTGCATTAAACATTTCACATGGTTAAACTAAATCCTACTGGTATCATCAGAAATGTCGCAACTGTGACATACTTCTTTAAAAAAAAATTCAGCTTCCATTGTGGATCTTTAATCACCATCCATCATTAATCATTTGAAGAGAAAAAAAATCACGTAAACAATACCACTTTGTATGGGAATTGACTTTCAGAGCCAGTGGTGTCCAACCTCAGCAACTTTAAAACTTCTGGACTTCAATTCTCAGAATTCCCCAAGCTGAGGAATTCTGGGATTTGAACTCCACAAGTCTTAAAGTCACCAAGGTTGGATATCCCCTGTCAGAGCCTTTCATGACTCAGGAGCGCTGAGGACATATTTGGCTGTGTGTTCAGATGGAGAGGACAGGACTTTCTGAGGATGCTCCTGCTAATCATTTACACCTGTGTTTTCCCTGCAGGGTTCCTAGGCAGGGAAACATACTTCCTCAGGAGTGTACACAGTCTCTCTTTTCCTTTAGGAAGGCAGTCAAGTTGCACCTCTTTCACCAGTGGTTGAATTGTTAATTCATGTTGTGCCTTGATTTTAATTAGGTCTTTGAATTTTTGTGTTCTGCATTTTATCCATTGTTAACTGCCTGGTTGCTCAAACTGAGTAAAAAACAACAAGAACCAGAATATACTTAGTAAGAATTCTGTATGTTTTTTTAAAAAAATGATGTCCCAGGTGCTAGCCAATAAATATTTGGTCAAATATGAGAATTACGTTAGTTTAGTTATCTACATTGTGAGCCTGGGGTTTTTTTTCTACCTCACATTAGAATCATGCTTTAATTTGTAGTGTACAAGCATAGTGTGTGTGTGTGTACACATGTATATATATGTGTATATATATATATATACATGTTACCAGACCAAAAAAAAAGAGAGAGAGAGAAAATCACAAACATTTAAAAATACCTGCACCGCTTCTTCAGAAACTGGGGAAATAATAGTTTTTCCCTATTCAGGATGCATTGTTTTGAAAGCGCTCGTTTTGACAGAGAAAAAAATATATATTTTTTTTACTGATGGAGAAGAAGAGACATTATCAAGCTGTTAATGCCATTCTTAAAATGTTTTGCAGCTGCCTTTACCATCTTTGTTTCTATCAGTCGTGCTGTTTGTGCTCTCTGTGGCAAGCAACATGTTTTGTCAGTGAGCTCAATTTGCAGACAGTGTGCTGGCAAAAGGCAGTCTGCCCCCCTTTTCTTGGAAAGGATATTCTTGCCAATTAAGAAACGATTTTTGAGAAGGAGGAGGAGGAGGAAGAAGAAGGGAGGGAGAGAGAGAGAGAGAGGGAGAGGGAGAGAGAGAGAGAGAGAGAGAGAGAGAGAGAGAGAGAGATGGAATAAACTGGATGTTTTTTCTATTATTAAAACATTACTATTAAAGAAGTTAGAGAAGAAGGAAGTTTGTAAATAATTTCTTTCATCATACTTGAAAAAAACTGTATTGATTCCTCCTCTCCCTCCTCCTCCTCCTCCTCATTTCAATGTGTAAATCAACAGCACGGGTTTTTTTTGTCCTTCACCCCAATATTTACTCATTGTGCCTCTCACGACTTTGCTGGGCACCTGTCTGCACAGAGCTGACAATTTGCTAATGCACTATTTTTGTTTTTAATTGCTTTCTTAATTACGAAACACTAACATAATAGCATGTCTAATTTGTACCTTAATTGTATGCAGTGATGAAATGTTAGTGTCCATCATAGGCTTCCTTGTAATTGTCTCTTGTTCTTGGGTAATTTTTAATGAGATACCGTACATTCCCTCCAAGAGAGATTATTTTTTTTCAAGCAGACTATTTTTTTTTCTCCATTGATATACCATCTCATGTAATGGCTACCAAAGAGAATGCCTCCGAGATATTAACAGCCTCAAAAACTTCACTAAATGTTGCAAAAGTACCCAATGGTTTTGTGGTAAATGGGAAGGACAATTAAAATGTCATAGTAATTGACAAGAATAAAATAATTAATTAATGATGAACTTAGTTATACTGCTGCCCCATCTGAACAATAAGCCCCACTCAATACATTTAGGTTTTCTAGTAAGTAAAACTGTGTACGATAAAGAAGCAGAGTTTGTATTTATAAGAGAGAAAGAACCAATGAAAGAAAAGCTCAATGGATTGTTTTCCTTCTCATTTTCTCCACCATATGCAGTATTTTTTTTTTATTTTATTAAAAAGGCATGAAGTAAACGATTAACCAACTTGGTCCTTTGCAATAAACAAAATATATATTGAAGAAATAGGCTATCAGTATAAACCTTCGAAATAGTCACCAGCAGTTTCAAAGAGGATTTCCCCCACAGGACCAAACTGCAAAGTCCAATTAAGCTGAGGTTTAATTGCAGGACTCGGAAGAGAGATCAAACAGGAGGAGGCAATCTATGTATCCAAAAATACAAGTATTGGCCTGCTTCATTGTCACACGCACAAAGCCTGAAGCCTAAAATCCTTTACTCAACTAAATTCTTAATAAGTAAACTGAGACTAACTCTCTAATACCAGATTTGTTAAACAACATGATTTCAGCCCCTGCTATTCATGCACCTCGTACAAGTAAAATGACTGTTAAGGCTAAGAATCATGAAAGAGTCATTTTATATAGCTGCTAAATTCCTCTCAAATCTCCTTGCAACTTAACGAGTGAAGAAAGCTCAACATGTAATACCAGCTAATGTGGTTTATGCTCAAAAATACTATCAACCTATCTTTGTGGCTTATCTAAGCCCCGATAATACTTTTGCTTTTATAGTAGCCCCAAGTCCATTTCCCCCACAACTCTTGACTATGTATTTCCTAAAATCCTTTTGCAAAGAGTTAAATTGGATGTGAAATCTGTGCTAGGCTCCAGAGTTTTCTTTGTTCTAAGACTAGCCAGCAAAGTCTCGCCTCTGTATCACTTTCATTGCTTTCTGATTGAGCTTGACAGTGTGACAGAGAGGTAAAGGGAGCCAATTCCAAATTGAATGCAGGCCTTTTTCAGCCCAACAGCAGTCTGCTCCTTTAGCCCCTGAGAAAAAGAGGGAACAGATGCTGGTCACAAGCTTCCCTGACAAAGTCTAACTTTGATGCAGACAGAGAAGGGGGGGGGGGAGAGAAATATGTATAAAAAGATTGCCTCCCTTTAAAAGAGCTTGAAAAGCACACAAAAGGAGAAGGGAGAGAGAAGAGCAGGGATGCTTCAAGAAGCTGCAACACTGTTAAGAAGTGTTTTGCAAGAAAAGATTCAGTTCATCAAAATCTGTAGCTCGAAGGTCCTTAAAAACCAGTCGAAAAGATCTCCTCATTGTTCTAAAAGATTCCATTCTCTGATTAGTTTAGTTCTCTCTAAAGTTGGTGCGGAGGAAAATTGTCCTGGAGGAACAGAAATGGCTGTATGGAATAGTGTTTTTTGTTTTCACAAAGTTAAAATATTGTAAAAATACATATAGTATCCATACCAGGAAACACAAATGTGCCTTGGTAGTACAGTGGTCTAACGCACCCTGTTATTAACACCAGCTGCCTGCAATCATTGCAGGTTCGAATCTCACCAGGCTCAAGGTTGACTCAGCCTTCCATCCTTTCTAAGGTAGGTAAATTGAGGACCCAGTTTGTGGGGGCAATAAGCTGACTTTGTATAAATATACAAAAGTATGAAGGCTATTGCTTAGCGCATTGTAAACCGCCCTGAGTCTCCGGAGAAGGGCGGCATATAAATCAATTTTTTTCAAAAAAATGTGAAAAGGTTACAGGAACACTGAAATCAACTAAGCTATGGTTTCTCTGTCCTAAAGTTCTGAATAAGGGAAAAAAAATCACTAATTTCCTAGGTAAAGGTAAAGGTTCCCTTTGCACATATGTGCTAGTCGTTCCTGACTCTAGGGGGCGGTGCTCATCTCCGTTTCAAAGCCAAAGAGCCAGTGCTGTCCAAAGATGTCTCCTTAGTCATGTGGCCAGCATGACTAAATGCCAAAGGCACACGGAACGCTGTTACCTTCCCACCAAAGGTAGTCCCTATTTTTCTACTTGCATTTTTTACGTGCTTTCGAACTGCTAGGTTGGCAGAAGCTGGGACAAGTAATGGGAGCTCACCCCATTACGCGGCGGTAGGGATTTGAACCACTGAACTGCCGACCTTTCAATCGACAAGCTCAGCATCTTAGCCACTACGTCCCTCATTTCCTAGTCAACCCCTATATACAGATCAGACATCTATCCTACTCAATTCTCCTAGCATAAATATATCTTAATCTTATTTATTAAACAACGGCAAACAGGAAAAAAAATTGATGAAAACAAAGCAGAAATTAGACAAAAACAAGGAGGGAAAGTATCAGGTGTGAATGATCAGGATCACACCTGAGGTTCCAATTAAACAGATTTATGGCTAGGAATATTCTCAACCAACAGCATCTGCTAGAAGTTAGATAAGGGTCAATGGAATTCACAGTGGATTGGACTTAGTACATTTGTGGCTATGTAGAAATTCTAGGCTGATCCCTCTTTTGACCCAGGCTCTGCCACTCCTTCTCCTACAGAAAAACATGAACAATCAGCAAGAATTTATCTCTCTGACTGAAGTCCTACTATACTGTCTCATCATGACAGCAGGGGCTTCTGGAGGGATGAGCAAAAAGCACCTGAAGTGTATGGTGTAAAAGTATATACTCACTCAAGGCATGAAGGTCAACTCATTTCTTTATCTTAACAAGAAAATCACACAGATAGATAATATATGATTGATGATTTGTGTGGCACTCAACATTCTACTAAGGAAGAACTAAGGGTTTTGGGGAGTACTAATGGTGTTTATGACATGGCTAGAGTAAAGCCTTTGGATATCTAGTTGCAGATGTTGGCATCTAGAGAAAGAAAATCCTAAATTGCAAAGACGGAATTATAGTGGGAGCATATAGGAAGCATTAACATGGGGAAACTCAACATAGTGAAGAGTAAAATGATATTAACTGCAAATGGACAGTATAGCTATCAGTAAATTAAAATGGACTGGAATGGGACACTTGCAGTCAGAAGACCATACTATGTACTCTCAGGACATGAAACCCAAAGAAGAAATAGTGTTGCTTTCATAATCAGAAAGTATACAGAAAAGTTAGCACTTGGGTCCAAGGCAATCAATGATAAAATAATATTAATTAGATTTTGTGGACAGCCTTTTCATATAATATTGCTGAAATTTGTTCTCCAAGTGCTGATACAGAAGAAAAGGAGGCTGACAGGTTTTATTGTCAATTTCAGTCTGAAATCAACAAAACATGCAAACAAGATGTGTTCTTTATGACTGAAGACTGGAATGCCAACATTGGAAAAAAGTAAGGAGGAAAATGTAATTGCTCTCTATGGCCTAGGACAGCAGCTCCCAACCTTGGGGCACCAGGGACTAGTTCTGTGGAGAGAGTTTTTTCCGTGGACTGGAGGGGATGTGGTTTCATGTGCTGCTTGTATCCTGGGGATGGGGCTTTACTTGTTTGCGTGGCCCAGTTGCTGTAATGCCGCGGTACCAGTCCATGAACCGAGGATTGGGGACCCCTGGC
Organism: Ptyas mucosa; assembly: GCA_012654045.1. Lineage (NCBI taxonomy): Eukaryota > Metazoa > Chordata > Lepidosauria > Squamata > Colubridae > Ptyas > Ptyas mucosa. The sequence goes on from WNWU01000001.1 coordinate 78,216,939, forward strand.
CTAGGAAACAGAAGTGAAACAGAAATGGTTCATTACTTTCTGCCAATCTGGTGATTTCCTCTTTGCTAAGGCATTCTTCAAGTAATCAAAATGGTGTCTATATACATGAACACCAACAGATGGAGCACACAGAAATCCCCATTTCCTCCTGATTAGCTGGGACTCGCGAGGCAAAGAATAGATGGGGGCGGGGCCAGTCAGAATTTTTACTATCGGTTCTCCGAACTACACAAAATTCTGCTACCGGTTCTCCAGAACTGGTCAGAACCTGCTGAAACCCACCTCTGGGCTGACCATGGAACAGATCACAAACTGCTCACGGCAAGCTAAAATGGAAGAATAAAACCAACTAGTTTCCATGATACGAATTATACCCTCTATTTTCAAAGATAATGTCAGGAATCACTCTGAAGTCCTGAACCTCATTGATAAGGAATCAGTGGAACTGTGGAATAAAATCATTGTTAAGATTAAAGGTGAATCTGCCAAAGACCAAGAAAGAAGAAGAACACAAACTAGATACAGACAATGAAAATGTATCTGACTGGAGCATACCATCTGTGTCTGATTAAATAGAATGAGCAGAAATTATGTAATCCAGATAGCCCTTCAGACAACCAAGCCCTTTGCCTTAAAAAGCTTTATAAGTGATAACCAGCACCCAGAACCCTACTGGTTGCACCCAGAACCCTACTGGTAACTATTGAAGTCACACATAGGCATGTCATGGCATGTGCATAATAATCTGTGCCATTTTGTTCTGGATCAGTTGCAGCTTCCTCTTTTGTCAGTTTACTGATCTTTCTACTCAGCAGTCCAATAGCACTGTCTATGCCAGGTTACAGTGTTCGGTTGCTTTGCACAACTGTCCTACACAGTTTATTTCTTGCCAACTTATTTTGGTTTCCTTCTTTGTTCAGTAACCAACTGATGTGGGTTTTCATAACTCCTTTACCTCAATAAGACCTAGAAACTTTATTAGGGTTATTACCTTCTTCTTTTCTTTATTAGGGTTATTACCTTCTTCTTTTTTGATTAAGCAAGTGCTCTCCACTTTTGTCCTGTTCCTTCATCTGCTCTAAAGAACCCACGTTTGAAAAAAACCTCCTGTGACTTCTTAGTGTGAGAATACAATTGACCAGCAATATTAAGCCAATCCAGTAAGAGTCTTCTATATTCTCAGCTCAGTTTACATAACAGAAAGGCGCTCGTATTATTTCCCTGAGCAACAGTTCCAGCAAGCTCTGTCAATCCACTTTTGTCGCTATATATTAAATCATACAAATACACCACCAAGCCACATTTATGGATTAATAGCTTGCCAAATTTTAAATTAATGTTTAAACAGAAGAGGGTTCCTTTGAATAATTGCTGCATTTGAGAGACAGTTAATTTAATCTTTTTTTTTTCACCTCTGTCATTGGATACCTGGAATAACTATTTTCTTCTTTTTCCTCAAATATTACAAAAAAGATTTGCTTCCAGGCATATATTCTGTCTTCTAAATGTTAATCCTCCTAATGTAATGAGTGAATTAAAAAAGAAAGAAGAGGGAAAGGGGCAATATAAACTTATTTCACTTATGAATTATGTACAGATAGGTCAAAATGTCAAGATGGAGGCCAAAACCATGCCATCAAAGCCTTGACCATATAAAAAAAGGTCTGAAGAGGGAGGAGCACAAAGGAATATCCCTAGTGAACTACTCTCTTCTTTGTTTAGTTTAGTTTTGTTTTATTCTGCCAGATATACTCTCATATGTAACAAAGATAAAGGAATCCTCACCAGGATGCCCTATATAGCAGGGGTCTCCAATCTTGGCAACTTTAAGACTTGAGGATTTCAACTCCCAGAATTCCCCAGCCAGCAAAGCAAAGCTGGCTGGGGAAATCTGGGAGTTGAAGTTCTCCAGGCTTAAAGTTGCCAAGGTTGGAGACCCCTGTTATATAGGAAACCTTATGCGCACTTGTCTTAATGTTTGTCTACCCTTTTAGAGTTCATCTCTAAAGTTGCTATCCAGAAGAGACGATAGGAGTCTTCAAAGATGTGTAAAAGCAAAAGGAATTTAGCTGTGCTCCTTTCTGTGCAGACATTTATTTATTTATTTATTTGTTTGTTTGTTTGTTTATTCATACTTGTATACCACCCTTCTCCTTTCGGACTCTAGTCCCTAAAGCGGGACTAGAACACATAATCTCCTGGTTTCGAACCTAGTGCCTTCACCATTAGACCGAAATGCTGTCATATCGAACAAAATATTTCAATTAAATACTTTGTTGAGGAAAAAAACGAAGCAAAAAAAAAAAAGTTGCTGTCAAAATCTTACTAATTCACGTCACTAGGTTTTTAATTTAACAACCTGCATAACTAAACTTCTTTCCTAAATATTTGATAACTTTGATATTACTTGTAAATTTTGTATTTGTAAAGTTATGCTGTCTGTAATATTATAGCTCCCCAAACTCCAGATGCTGGTGAAAAGAGACTTGTAGAGATATCCTTGGTGGCAGTAATGGGTTTCAAATCCCATTACTACTGGTTTGCTCATGGGTGCATGGGTGCGTGGGCACGTGACGCTTCTACGCATGCACAGAAGCGTCCAGGCGGATGGGTGGAGCCTCCCTCTGCCACCAATACTGGCTCACCCAATCCAAGGCAAACCAGTAGCAACCACCACTGCTTGGTGGGCCTTTTCACTGATGTCAGCAACCCAAATACCATGAACTCGTTCCCGTCATGATTTAATGTTTTAATATATAGATCAGTCTATTGAGCTAAACGGACAGGATCATAAGTGTTGAAAAACAGTTTCCAATATATAATTTTACACAGGATAGCTCTAAACTACTGTAATTGAGTTTGACAGAAGCAATACAAACACAGATTTTGGATGTACTAGAAGAAAAGAATGGAGCAACAGTTTAACTAAGTTAAAAAGTCATCCGACACCAGGTACTTCATATTGGTTGTCTTGCACATATATTATCTGACATAGATTGTATTGAAGTATTGAAAGAGTTTTACTAATGTTTGAAGGAGTGGAATTCAATTTTCATTCTCAAAGCACACACCTTGAAATTTGCAAGAAAATGTTTTTTTATGAGCATTAAATAAATTTTAAGGAATCCTAATCCATCAGAGGACTTATGGAGGAAGCAAACCATTTTTTTAATAAAAGTAACAATGATTTGGATTCATGGAATTCCTGATTTAATAATATAAACATTCTTAGTTTTTAAGAAGAGATTGGATAACCATTTGTCTGAAGTGGTGTAGGGTTTCCTGCCTGAGTAGGGGGTTGGACTAGAAGACCTCTAAGGTCCCTTCCAACTCTTATTCTGCTCTGCTCTGCTCTATTATTTGCATGACTCTGAACAGAGTTCTAAATTGGAAAGAAATATGGAAAATCTGAGATTTTATTTCTGAAAGAGTTAACCATACAGTTATGGATGGCACTGTTTTCATTAACCAATTGGTTTGTCTGAGAAGCCAGCAAGAAGCCCTCTAGGATTAATTGATTAGCTGTCTGGGGTCACTTTGTGCTATTTTCATTCTGCTATTTTGTTTTATAAGATCCTAGTACAATACAACATGACAGAATAAATTTAGAGATAAGAAAAATGTGGTCTCACAAATTGTTCTACACCATAATCCAGGCTTTCCCTGTTTTCATTCCAATCGTGTACAGAGAGAAGAGATAAACAGGCAACAAAAGTAGATTTATCCAGTCTAGGAAATGGTTGGGTTGCCCCCGAATGCATGTGGACTTTCACCAGGTCTCAAACTTGCCTACTTTTGGAATCAGGCCAGCCATTCTCTTCTTGGGCTTGTACAGTACACAAAATTAGCTTGAAAGGGATTGGGCCATTTATGATCAATATACTGTGGTAACCCAGGCATTGTTTGATCCTGTGAGGTGAAATGGGCTACCTCATTAAGCCATCATAAGATTTATTTGCTTGGTATTACATTTAAATACAGAAATTATGTTGTCTTCATCTGACTTTATCCCAGTTCTGGCTCCTTCTAGTCCACAAATAAATAGTCTTTATACTAGAGTACAAGCAGTTTGTTCTTTAAATTTAATATTTGTTCTGTTTTAAAAGGAAATATTTGTCCCTTTGGGTAACTATGTATGTGAGTCAGAGAAGGAGACATTTCTGTGTTCAGTATGACAACATGATGCAACAGAACCATGTCATTTTCATTTTTTTTTTTGAAAAGCAGCCTCTGTGTTCAGGTTCGAGCTTTTTGAAAGGATGTTAAGCACCAACATGGACCAGCAATATAACCACAGCTTATACTCCGCAACATATATAGCCTCCTGGCTTTCATGCCTTACATAAACAACACACCCAGTTATTCAAAACATTTGCTTGTTTGAATGTTTCAAGCATCCCTTGGGTCATTCAGATAAATGTAATTGCATAAATAAGATTATTGTTCTACTAAGTATAAAAATGAGAACAGGGTGTTAGAAAGCGCTGCAAATGGGAAAGCAGACTAACTCAGAGGGATTATAATGCTATTATACAAATCAATGGCCTGCCCTTATCCAGAACACTGTGTAATGTTCTGGCCTCCTCCACAGAATTGCACTTATTAAAGTAGATGGAGGGTGGTCTTCAAGAAAAAAAAATGACATCATGGAATGGAAGAAGGCTGAAGGAAGCTCTCCAGAAGGGTTGCCTGGATTTTGCATTTCCCTCTTGAGATTCATTCAACCAAATCGAAACCCCCCACTTCATCAAGGCTGAGCCAGTGCGCTTCTGTCAAAATCCACATTTATTTATTTATTTATTTATTTATTCAATTTATATGCCTCCTTTCTCCGGAGACTCAGGGCGGCTTACAATGCATTTTTAAAAAAACCATTATAAAAACATTCAAAAATTAAAACATTAAAACCCATTCACACCATTCATGGCCAGATCTTGCCAGATTGCAACAGCGAGATCAATGGCCCCAGGCCTGCCGGAAAAGCCAGGTCTTCACCACTTTTCGGAAGGCCAATAGGGTGGGGGTGGTCCTAACCTCAGACGGTAACTGGTTCCAGAGAGGTGGGGCAGCCACAGAGAAGGCCGTCCCCCGCGGGCCCGCCAGCCGGCACTGTTTAGCTGACGGGATCCGGAGGAGACCAACTCTGTGGGATCTTATCGGTCGCTGGGAGCTATGTGGTAGAAGGCGGTCTCAAAGATAACCTGGCCCTGAGCCATGTAAGGCTTTAAAGGTAATAATCAATACCTTGAATTGTGCCCGGAGACCAATAGGGAGCCAGTGCAGCTTGCAGAGAATTGGTATAATGTGGGTGTATCTAGGTGCATCCACGATAGCTCGCACGGCTGCATTCTGGACCAACTGTAGTCTCCGGACACTTTTCAAGGATAGCCCCATGTAGAGCACGTTGCAATAATCTAACCATGAGGTGACAAGGACATGAGTGACTGTGAGGAGAGCCTCCCGATCCAAGTAGGTTAGAAGGTTAGATAGTATAAGCCACTGTCTAGCAAGGAGGTTTTCAGCAAGGTGGCCAGAGACATCTGCATGCCCATGGGCCATTTTTCTTAGGTCTTCTTATTCTTTGGAAACAACAAAAGGAAAAGCATAGAAAGCATTGAAGTTCTTTCCAGCTCCTTCACAAAAGCTTAGCTCTAGGTCACATGACTGTGTGATGACCTGGGCAGTGGTGGTATTCAGCCAGTTCTATCCGGTTCGGGTTAATCGGTAGTGGCGGATGTGCGTGGCTCTGCCCACCCTCCCGGACATAATGACGTCCCATTTATCCATGTTTTTGATGCTCTGCACATGCATGGAAGGCCCTGCACATGCGTGGTGGTGACGCATGCTCACATTTGCGAACCAGTAGTGAAGGTAAGTGAATACCATCCCTGGACCCAGGGCTGGGCACGAAAGCAACACAGCTGGAGTGAACTCCCTCTTAGTGTTCCAATATTTCCCCCCAAAGTTTCCACAGTTCACTGTAAGTCCAAGAGCAACGCTCCAAACATACACACGGACCTCTACTAGTTCCTGACTGCTGTGAGTCCAGAGAAGCAGCCAGTTTCTGAGAGCAAACACAGTTCAGGAAACTTGGTTCCATGGAGTCCTTGTCACACGGAAGGGTCACTGGGGCTGCAGCACAACCCGAAGCAGAGCTGTGTCGCTGAGTACTTGCCCATGGCCAGACCAGGCAAAGCAAGGCAAGTTGAACCCAGGCAAAGCGACGCTAAGCACAATAAAACAAGGTGTCAAGATGTCGGTAAGTGCAAGCATGGTTGGAAAAAGACAATGCATGTTCCTGACAGGCGCCCTTCCCCACAACATCTCTTTAAATCTTATTCCTCAGGTGAGCCTTGTGATGAGGGGCGGGGCGCCCTCCCTCTGTGACGTCGGTTTGCCCTGTGCTGATCCCGCCTCCTCTCCACGCTTAAGGATTGGGTGGGATAGGCAATCACTCCTCTCCAGAGCTCCATCGCTCCTTTGCTCCACTGTCTATTCTTTCCCCTACCTCCTCCCTTGCTTGGTTGTCATGCACCCTCTCTCTATCGCCAGCCATCCCTCCAAGGCTCGAGGGACCCGGGACTGCCTTGTCCTGCTCTCCCGCTTGCTCTTCCGGGGCCAGAGAGGCCATGCCATCCTCCTCTGTCGGTCCTGGCTCCGTCTCGTCCTCTTCCTCAGACCCATGCTCTGACAGGGCCATGACAGATTGGGAGGAGAAGAGGGGAAGTGAGAATAGAATATAGGTAGTCCTCAATTTACAACAGTTCATTTAGTGACTGTTTGAAGTTACAACAACACTGAAAAAAGTGACTTACAGTATGACCACTTTTTACACTTATGATTCTTGTAGCATCTTCATAGTCATGTGATTTAGATTCGGATGCTTGACAACTAACTCACATATATGACAGTTGTAATGTCCTGGAATCATGTGATCCCCTTCTGCGACCTGCTGAAAAGGTTAATGGGGAAACCAGATTCACTTAACAACTGTGTTACCAATTTAACAACTGCAATTATTCACTTAACAAATGTAGATGTTGAAAATCAAGATCACATGAAGTGTTAGTAGCACTTCATAATGCCTTGGTAAGATCAACCTTGGAATACTGCATCCAGTTTTGGTCACCACAATGTAAAAAAGATGTTGAGACTCTAGAAAGAGTGCAAAGAAGAGGAACAAAGATGATTAGGGGACTGGAGGCTAAAACATATGAAGAACGGTTGGTGGAACTGGGCATGTCTAGTCTGATGAAAAGAAGGACTAGGGGTGGCATGATAGCAGTGTTCCAATATCTCAGGGGCTGCCACAAAGAAGAGGGAGTCAAGCTATTCTCCAAAGCACCTGAGTGCAGGACAAGAAGCAATGGGTGGAAACTAATCAAGGAGCGAAGCAACCTAGAACTAAGGAGAAATTTCCTGACATTTAGAACAATTAATCAGTGAAACAACTTGCCTCCAGAAGTTGTGAATGCTCCAACACTGGAAGTTTTTAAGAAGAGATTGGATAGCCATTTGTCTGAAGTGATATAGAGTTTCCTGCCTAAGCAGGGGGTTGGACTAGAAGACCTCCAAGGTCCCTTCCAACTCTGTTATTCTATCTGTAAAAAAAACACCTTTGGGTTAACAAATGTAGCAAAAAAGTCAGAAAATGGGGAAAACTCACATAACACATTTTTCACTTAACAACATAATTTTTGGGCTCAATTCAGTGGTGGGCTGTCCCCTGTTCAGACCGGTTTGCAAGAACCGGTAATAAAACCAGTGGGAGGCCCCGCCCACCGCCCCGGATGTCGTAATCAGCGATCTGTGCATATGCAGAAGCAAGTTTCTGTGCATGTGCAGAAGCAAGGCGTGCGCACAATCCCGTTGCAAACCAGTGGTAAATGTAAGTAGAACCCACCCCTGGTGGTAGCTGAGGACTACCGTAAGGTGATATTTGGGGCCTTTTCCCAATTGCTTTTCTCTTAAGGATGCACTGGGGGATTTATTTCTAGGTGTTTATATTTGAATTTTTTTTTTTTACAGTCTCTTCTCCAGTATCAAATTTGGTTCATTCTGTTTTCAGAGCATGATCAGACCAACAGATGGGCAGACAGTCAGAGTCCAGAGACCCTTTTAACATTTCTTTCTAACATTACATGGGGTAAGAAAGAGCAAAAACAGAACTGCAACCAATTGGGAAAACTCTGTTGGGAAAGTGCCTACCTGTCCCTTCCCCAAAGTAAAGGCAGATTGAGGTAATATTCAACATCTGGGAGCTGGCTAGTGGGGATGGCATAGAGTTTAAAAAAGGAAATTTATTTATTTATTAAATGTTTATGCTGCCCACCTTCCTCTACAAAACAACTCTGGACGGCTATTGAAATATGTCCTTGAGTCAGCATTAACATCCGTGTAGTTTCCATCAGTAATATGGAAACAATTTTGGGTAGGTTTGTTTTTCCCATGGCTATCCGTCTCTCAAATTTCCTGGTGGTCTCCTATTGAAGTACAAACCTACCTAGACTTTGGAGTCCAGTTAAGGGCAAGAAGGTGCATCCTCCTGCTAAGATTTTCTCTAGCTAAAACTTTGGTAGATGAATGTTTTGCAAGTGGCTGTGCACAGCACAGCAGTCATGTGGTGCCAAGAAAATGTGCGTACAAGGTATGAAATGTTTTCATCATTCCAAAACTTTGGCTGGTCTAGACCTAATGTTATTCCAACTGTTAAACCCTGACTGGGCAATTAATTTTCCCAAGGAGCCACATGAGAAACTGGGACCATTATGGAGGGCATGAAACAACAGGACTGTGAAGGTGCGTAGGCATGCATGCATGCACATACTTACATTGGGGAAAAAAAATAGCAGTCACTTCAAAATAAAAGCAATGCAATTGTATTGCATGCATGACGTACATTTATTGATTTCTAATTTCCAATTGGCAGGGACAGACAAAGGGCCAAATGTGGTCCGGGGGCCATAAAATGCCCACGTCTGCTTTAAACAAAGGGAAAAAGTGGACCCAGGTAATTACAGATCAGTCAGCCTGGCATCAATACCTAGAAAGTCCTGGAAAAGATCATCAAGCAGTGGGTTTGTAAGCACTTAGAAATGAACAAGATGATTAGTAGAAGCCAGCCTGGGTTTCTTAAAGACAGACCATCCTGGAGAAATCTTATTGCTTTTTTTTTTTTTTTTTGTTCAAGTAACTGTGACTGGGAATGCCATGGAAGTAGCATATTCGATTTCAGTAAGATATATGATAAAGTTGACCTTGGCCTCCTTCTTGATAACATCAAAGAGATGTAAGGTTCTGTGCTAAGATAGAAAAAAACCAGATGCCCGAGTAAAAGGAAGTTAATATCTGGCTTGGTAGCTGTATCTATGAGAAGATTCTGGGTGTCCTGATGGTTCTCAGATTAAATATGATTCAGCAGTGGGCTGCAGCAGCTGCCCAAAAAATCAATACGAACTCAGGCTGCACCAAAAGAGGTACAGCCTCTTTTGTACGATCAGATAGAATTGAATGTATCTAGCCCTGGGAATGGAGAAACCTTGCTCATGGTCACTCATGCCTTAGTCATTTACTTGTTTGGATTATTGCAACACAATCAACACAGGGCTGCCCTTGAAGACCACCAAGAAGTTACAACTGATCCAGAATGTGGCAGAACATGCAGTGATGGGCTCACCCATATTACATTTCTGTTCAGTTTCTTTCTAGTTGCGATTCAAGGTGCTGTTATTTTATTTATTTGTTTGTTTGTTTATTTGTTTGTTCGATTTATGTGCCGCCCTTCTCCGGAGACTCAGGGCAGCTTACAATGCGTTAAGCAATAGCCTTCATATTTTTGTATATACCTGCTTAGTAGGGCTTTCACCCCCCACCCCCCAAGCGGTGTTCTTTTTTATACAAAGTCAGTTTATTGCCCCCACAATCTGGGTCGTCATTTTACCTACCTCGAAAGGATGGAAGGCTGAGTCAACCTTGAGCCTGGTGAGAATTGAACTCGCAGTAATTGCAGGCAGCTGGCAGCTAAGTGCTACTTAACAGCACTTTAGTCCGCTGTGCCACCAAGGCTCCTTAGTACCTCTATTACCTTCCAAGCCCTGTAAGGACCAGGTTATTTGCAGAATCAGCTCTCCTTAAAGGCATCTGCCAATCCTATAAGACTGCATAGGGTGGACATGATCCTAGTCCCTTCCCTTACGTGCTGCCATCTTATGGGACTTAGGAAGTGTGCTTTTTCTGTGACAGCCCTGCCCTATGGAACATCCTTCTCCCTCTGCAGGATCCCACCTATTAAATTTCTGAAAAGCACTTAAGACCTGGTTCCCCCCCTCCTCCAGGCGCTGTGATATAGCAAGACCATGAAATGAATTTTTTTTGAGCTGCATGAAAATTTAGCTGTGGTGCCAGTTGGGGTTTTTAAAAATCTTTTTGGTTTAATTTTTTTTATTATTGTAAATGGATATCATTTCATCTTTTGGCTGTGAGCCACCCAGCATTTAGTACAAGATGGGTGGTTATTTAAATGTTATAAACAAACAAACAAAGGATTAATGAATTGTTAAGGGAAGAGGAGATTCAGAAAAAAATTACTCAGTCCTGGGAAAGAAGAAAGCATCTTTCAAGAATTTGTTATTATACTCTACAAGGGTGATGTCAAACTCAAATAGAAATAGGGGTCACTAAATCATACGTAAGGATCCCTGAAGACTTCATATTGAATTTTTAAAAAGCGCATGTATATATTTCTTTTTTATTAATACATCAACAGATTAAAATCTAGATATAATTAATACATATTACAAATGGGACATAAATATATACCCTTCTTATCCCTATGGGTAGTATGTGACTTCCTCAATCTCGGTTCCTCTACCAGAGGCCTGGGAGTTTGAGGATTCTGTTCCTAACACAGCACTCTTTTAGACAAAAAGAACTAATGTTTTTCCTAGGACCTGTTGGAGCCACTCTCCCAGCTTAGGAGTCACTGCCCCAAGTGCTTTTGCCATCATGGGAGTCTTTCTTCCTGATGTTGTTGTCACTGGGCACTGCTACATCTGTCACTACCGCTGACTTCCTTCCACTACTGCGGCCCTTGTTCACTATCACAGTATCTAGTTGATTGGCCAATACCTGCTTGTCTGTCTGGGTCTGATATTCCACAGAATCTTAGCCCTGTTACTTCCAACAACCTTCAGTGAGATCTGCCATCTGGACTTGGGAAGGTCTAGTCCAAACACTGTGCAGATGTTCCTGTACACAGAAACTGTGCAGATATTGCTGTACATAGCTACTTGGTTGTGTCGTTTAGTGTATGTTGTTCTTGCCTGCCTCTAACACCCTGCCACTATGTGTTGGACATTGAGGCTATTCTGCACAATCTGGACCTTAGGTCCTGTGTAGTGTGGTAGACCCTCACTCCTGTGGATCTAATGGTTAATGCCTGTTCTTGTGTTGCTGTGCTTTGTGTCTCAGTGCTATTTTTTGGTCCAGCATTGGTAGGACCAAAGGTGCTTTTTCAAGAGGCAAGTGAACTTTCTGATTTTTCTTTGATGACATTCCGCTTCTCATGAGAAAAACCAGAAAGTCCAGTTGCCTCTTGAAAAAGCACCTTTGGGACAACCATGACCTGGATGACTGACAATCTCCATAGACATCTAGGCATTTGTAAAATTTCCCAATGTCAGCCACCTTAGCTATCTGTTAGTGATACATTACATACAGAATCTTGTTTTGCCATGGCACTTCCTTAACTTGATCATTCTCCCATGTTTGCTGTTGTCTCAGGCATTCTCTCAGCAGCTTGTCTTGGGTGTCATTTTACTAATACACTCCTAAATACGCTGTGTTTCATCCAGGACAGTGGCTTTGACATTCATTAGAGCCTGCCTGCCCTCTTTCCAACTGGTAGATAGTCTCTGGGTGTTGGATGATGTGAAAACCTTCATACATTGTGAGAAGCTTCTAAGTCTTCACGTTGGCAGCTTCCATGTACTCCTTCAACCAGATCACTATACTAGCAGAGTATGTGATGACTGGCAGGATATACATGTTGATGGCATGGATCTTGTTCTTCCTATTGAGTTGACTCTTTAAGACCTGTCTTATACTTTGGTGGTACTTGGATGTTGCTGTCTTCCTTGCCTCCACATCATGGTTTCCATGTGACTATGGGATACTAAGGTATTTACAACTGGTATGTTTGTATGCTATGTGGCTCACTGGTACTTACACCTAATCACTCTTAACTAACTTCCTTCTCTTGACTATCATCTGGTTACACGTCTCCAGTCTAAATGAGAACCCATCACTGTAGATCCATGTCAGTTGGATCAGCCAGTTATCTTGTTTACTGCTCTTAGGTTTTTTAGCCAGTAGGTGTAGATCATGTACATTATTGAGGACCCAGGTTGTTGGGAGCAATATGCCGACTCTGTAAACCACTTAGAGAGCACTGGAAAGCAATGTGAAGCGGTATATAAGTCTTAGTGCTATTGCTATTTAGGCAACAGGTATGAATCATGACAGCGAGAACAATTAACCAGTGGAATGACTTGCCTTCAGATGTTGTGGATATTTCATTGCTGGAAGTTTTTAAGAAGAGATTGGACATTCTATTTGTCTAGAATGATATAGGGTCTCCTGCTTGAGCAGTAGGTTGGACTAGAAGACCTCCAAGATCCCTTTCATCTCTGTTATTCTATATGTCTGGGTCAGGTCTGCTGTCCAGCTCTTTGTGTTCTTGACCCACTTTTGGATGACTGCTACTGTGATGGTGACTGGTTCCTGTTCTAGGAGATTACTCTGGTCTCCTCTCAGGCCCTGCAACCATTTTGCACTGATGTTAGGTGTTTTTTCTTTTTCCCATATGCTTTTTCTTTACTGCTCAGTTTCTGCTGTTATTGAGTTGTTGTACTGCATTTGGGAGTACACCTTGGATGACTGTTTGAAGAGCAGGGCATGGCTCAGATGATGATTAGCCATTTTTAGCAATAAAGTGTTTTTAATTAATATACATGTTTTTAAACAGACAATGCTATTCACTTATTGACTACAATATAATGTTAACATAACTTTTGTCTGCACTGAGAAACAAAAAAAAATATGACTATTACAATATTAACTTTATTATAGTAGTCTGGAATCAAACCGATACATCTGTATTTTAAAAAGCATCTAGATCAGCCCCTTTCTTTCATTTCTTCCCCTTCTTTCCTTCTTCTCTGTATATATTCTGAACTTATTTAAGCTTCAATTGCTATTAATTTTTTTTAATTGATTTTTTATAAGGTTGCCAACAATCAAGGACCTTATTCAGCCCCAAAGATATTAATGAAACCTGTTTTGAAGGAAGGAGAAAATAGAATAGAATAGAATAGAATAGAATAGAATAGAATAGAATAGAATAGAATAGAATAGAATAGAATAGAATAGAATAGAAGAATTGGAAGGGACCTTGGAGGTCTTCTAGTCCAACCCCCTGCTCAGGCAGGAAACCTTACACCACTTCAAACAAATAGTTATCAAATTGCTTCTTAAAAATGAAGAATGTTCATATTATTAAATCAGGAATTCCATGAATCCAAATCATTGTTACTTTTATAAAAAATGGTTTGCTTCTTCCATAAGCCCTTTGCCTCTTCTTTGTGGCAGCCTCTGAGATATTTCTACTCTATGGACCACACCAGGAATACTTTTACCTCACGTGAAGTGTTAATACCACTTTATAATGCCAGTTTTTGGAACTGGGTATGTCTAGTTTGATGAAAAGAAGGACTAGGGGAGACATGATAGAGTGTTCCAATATCTGAGGGGCTGCCACAAAGAAGAGGGAGTCAAACTACTCTCCAAGGTACCTGAAGGCAGGACAAGACGCAACGGGTGGAAACTAATCAAGGAAAGAAGCAACCTAGAACTAAGGAGAAAGTTCCTGACAGAACAGTTAATCAGTGGAACAACTTGCCTCCAGAAGTTGTAAATGCTCCAACACTGGAAGTTTTTAAGAAGAGATTGGATAACCATTTGTCTGAAATGATATAGGGTTTCCTGCCTAAGCAGGGGGTTGGACTAGAAGACCTCCAAGGTCCCCTCCAACTCTGTTATTCTATTCTATTCTACCTCAATCTAAGAGCAGTGGAACGGCCTGCCTCCTGGAGTAGTGAGTTTTTCAAGCAAAAGTTGGGCAGCCATTTTTTTGAGATTCGAGGTTTCTTGCCCTAAGAAGGGGTTGGACTACATTTCTAAGATATCTTCCAATCCTTTTTTTTTTTTGCAGGTGAAGCATTAAAATAAAATCAATGGCTGGAATCTTGTGAAATTAGCCAAGAGATTTGGGTATCCTTGAACGATACCTTGGGTATGGTTGTAGAATGCCTACATTTTGGAGTCTATATTAATATGAAAGATCATGTTATGGCAACAGTTGCCTGAAAAGGTTATCAACCCTGCAATGCCCTACCTTAAATATTACCGAGATGTGGTTAAAGCAAAGCTGCACAACACAATTTGGAATCTATTTCTAAAAAGCATCAGATGTAGTTGCCAGTTTAAAAATCCTTCCCTCTCATGTGTGTCCAGCTTTTCTGAATTTCAGATTAAGCAGTCAGCCACATTCAACTAGCTGAAAATAAGGATTCAAAATTATATAGTATATTGTTAAAGTCTCATGCCATCAAAAAATAGCGCAGGGAAAAATGAAGAAATTCTTTTACATCATGGCAGAAAAAAAAATACATACACCTTCTTTGTTCACTGAGGCAACCAAAACACCGAGGAGTTATTATAATGTGTAGTCCCTTGATACAGACTTTTATTTCATGCAAATTACTATGATTAAGAATCAAATACTTTTTTTTCTATTTTCACACATTACTTAATCAATGTGAAGTACTGTGTAAAAATTCCATCTCCTCATAACAGTGATTTTGACCAAGTCAAGTGTTGCTGCTAGAATTCTAATCCAGACTTGTGATTCAATTATCATGTGGAGACTTTCTAAATTCAAATTAAGTTTACTAAAGAAATTTAAAAATATGCTTAGTAGTATCAATATAGATGACTTGTGAGATACTCTTGGAGAAACTCCCTTTTGCAAGAAAATGTTAAATTTACTGAAGTTGTGTGTGTGTGTTACAGAAATCTTGCAAACAGGAAACAGGAAGATTTATACCTATCTGATAACACAGCTGATTCATGGACTCTCTCTTTTTCTTCACTTTTTTTTTTGTTGCATTATTTGACTATGGAAACCTGTCCTAAAATATTCCACCACAAAGCTTGCCAATGATCTTGAGCAAGTCGCTTTCTATCCCACTTCACAGGATAAGGAGTTTTTTTTTTTATGACTTTTTTACATTGATCTCAGGTCTTGGAGGAAGAGTGGGATTAAGAATGTGTAATTTTTAATTATATAATTACAGATTCATAGAAGTGGTAGAGATCATTTTTACCATTTGTTTAGTGACTGTTCAAAGTTGCAACAACACACACAAAATTGACTTACAACCGGACCTCCCACAACCTTTGCAGCATTTCCATGGTCACGTGATTTGGGCACTTGGCAACCAGCTTGTATTTGACAATTGCAGTGCCCCAATATCATGTGATCGCTATTTGCAATCTTGCAAGACAGCTTTTGATAAGCAAAGTCAATGGGGGAAAACCAGATTTGTTTAACAACTGCAGGATTTACTTGACAACTGCAATTTAACAACTGTGGCAAAAAAAGGTCATAAAATGGGGCAAAACTCACTTAACAACTGCCTTGCTTAGCAAAGGAAATTTTGAGCTCAATTGTGGTCATAGGTTGATATCTTTGCAGTTTTAACAATACAGAACAAATTGATAACATTGTTTACCATAATGTGGGAATTTCAGTAACCTGCCTGAAGTAAATTCTAGGAAGCCTTGGTTCAAAGTTTGAATGCAAAGGGTATCAACCACAAGTTCAACCACAATCTGTCTTTTTCAAATGAAAATAAGCTACTGATTTGAGTTAATGTAAAGATAATTAGTAAAATATGCATGCAGACATGAAACAAGTTATATTATTCTTACTGGCCACTTAAGCTTACATAATCTTGTTTATGGAAATCGTTAATGAAAAATGGAGTCAGAAATAGTATTGGAAGAATTGGTGAGAAAAACAGTTCCCACAAAATGCTTTTTGCTTCATAATTTGAATAATCAAAATTAAACACCTACTGAAATGAGTAACTCAAAGTGTCCTTCCAGATGACCAGCTCAAGACTTTGTCCGAAACAACACTATTGCAGTGTAACGCACTTTCAAATTAAGATTAGGAAAAGTGCCTCTTGTCAGCACATATCACTTTAGCAATATTGCATGGTACTGAAATTGATAGCACTATATTTGTGGTATTAATTACCAGTAAGGAATAGTAGAGCTTGGTTTCAGACTTCCTTTTTTATAAACCAAGCTGGAAACAAGGAATAAGAATTCAAGAGCTCTGATTACTGTCCCAAAGGTGCTTTTTCAGAAGGCAACTGGACTTTCTTGTTTTTTCTTTGAAGACGTTTCGCTTCTCATCCAAGAAACTTTGTCAGCTCTG
>WNWU01000001.1:78233902-78247525 GCA_012654045.1 Ptyas mucosa
CACCCATCTTCAAGCTACCAAGGTTGAGAAACACTGCTCTAAAAGAATGCAAATGACCAGCTGTCTGCAAGGAGTATAAATCCTTTCATTCCTCACTATCCTGTCAGAGCTGAAGAAGCTTCTTGGATGAGAAGCGAAATGTCTTCAAAGAAAAAACAAGAAAGTCCAGTTGCCTCCTGAAAAAGCACCTTTGGTTCAACCATGACCGGGATGACTGAGAATCTCTACAGACTTTTAGCTCTCATGAATCGCATTTATTAGAACAAAGGGCCCAGTTACAATGTAAGAATTCTAGCAAGTGCCCTATTTTCAAATGGGCTGTTTATTATGTAGGCATATCTGAGTGGCAAAACGTTTGATTTCTCTCTCTTTTTTCTATCCAGCAGGCTGGAAGTTTGTGAAGGAACAGCAATCTGCATCTGTTCGTTGTTTTGATAACCGCCATTCTTATCAATGCAAGTAACTCTTGCATTTGTTGAGTCCACTAATGCTGAATGAAAGATTTACAACCTTCAGAGTTCACCAATTAATTATGAACCTTATCACCGGACTGCAGGTCCCGCCCCCATTTCATCTAAACATATATAAGTCCCAGGAGTGCCCCCCAAAAGTCATCCCCCTTCAACAGGGAGTAAGCAAAAGAGCTGTTTGTTCTCTGTCCAGTCCTTTTGTTTGTAACTAAATGACTGTCTGAGAACATAGATTGTAAACAGAACTTTTTAGAACCCTGCTGGGTGGACAGTGAAAGGAATCGTGATTGAATGGGTGAATGCTGTTAACAGAAACTTTTATAGCTAAGCTCAGAAGAGGTGGGAAAGGGGTGCTGTAGAATCAATTGAGCATCCAAGGGGATTTATTCCAAGGAGCATGGAATGGAACTTGGAATAAAATAGAGTTTCCCTAGAACAAATAACCTCCTACAGAAAGGGAGAAAAACTATGAAATATCCAGACATAGAATAATACCACAATTCATTTCTAAGGAAAATTTGGTTATGTTTTTTTACTGCAAGAGCATGGGGAGGAAAGGCACAAACAAACTGGAATATCTTCTGAACGATCACTGAAACTCCTAATACATTTTGGGCCCAATAAAGTATTCAAGGGATGCAGTAAAACAGTCTCTTAAATCAGACAGTGAAAAAATAAGATCCAATCTAGTCTCTCTCTCTCTCTTTTTTTTATAACAAACTTTATTAAATTTACAAACATACATTAAAAACAAAACCATAATAAAAATGTTCATATACATAAAGCGTATCTTATGTTTAGATATTCATTCCTATTCTATTACATTTCTATATATATTCCTTATCTATACGTTATGTATATGCTAAGTTAATCACACCTTCATCCATTTGGCGGTGAAGTCCTTGTTGGTATTTATATGATTCAAGCACATAAATATACAATAACTTCTCATTTCTTAATTTGAAATTCCTTATAAAAAGGAAATGAGAACAAGGTATGTTTCAGTAGCCATCGGTATTGTTTTAAATATTTCCTTATCCGTTTTCTTTTTGCTTGACCCAATTATACCACTTATCCCA
Organism: Ptyas mucosa; assembly: GCA_012654045.1. Taxonomy (NCBI): domain Eukaryota; kingdom Metazoa; phylum Chordata; class Lepidosauria; order Squamata; family Colubridae; genus Ptyas; species Ptyas mucosa. The sequence continues at coordinate 78,235,452 of WNWU01000001.1, forward strand.
TACCTTGAAATTTTTTGAGCTTTATCTTTTAACTTCAATATTAATTGGTCAGATTCCGCGCATACATATATTTTTTGAAATACCTGTTGATCAGTTGGCAAGTAGTCCATTTTCCAGACTTGAGCAATCGCTATTCTGGCAGCTGTGATTATATGGTGTATCAGATATACCGTTTCCTTTCTAATATTTAATTTATACATTCCTAGTAGGAAGATCTCTGATTCTAATTCTAGATCTTCTCCTGTGATTTGTGAAATCCAAGATTTAATTTTTCCCCAATATACCTTAATTTTGGGACATAACCACCAAACATGATAAAAAGTACCTCAGGCTTGTCTACACTTCCAACAATTTGGATCTAGGTTGGGATGCATTTGTGCTAGCCTCGAAGGGGCAAGGTACCACCTGTACCACATTTTGAATTGATTTTCCTTATAGGTTGCCGATTTCGTTATTTTGATATTGTCCAATCTAGTCTCTTAATTCACATTTCGGTTTAAAATTTGTTTTCTTTCTTCCCTCATTTTTTACTACAGGACATTTGGACAGTTTTGACTTCTTTTCACATCTGGGTAGTATGTGTAATATATATATTTAATGCTGTAATAATAACAGTTTTAGTTGTAGGATACTGCTAGGAGAAAGCACATGCTTCTATTTCATGTAGAGAAAATCATGCTATTCTAAAAGTCACCTGAAAGACTTTAAATTCAGATTAGGTTTGCTGATAAACTTGAGTACAAAAGGGACTAGAGCAGGGCTTCTCAACCTTGGCAACTTTAAGATGAACTTCATCTCCCATGATTCCACAGCCATCATGGAGGTGGACTAGAGTATTCTAGGACAACATTCCCCAACCTTTGCAGCTTGGTAGCCTTGAGGGGGTAGGGGAGAAGGGAACTGGGCCGCATGAGGGGTGAGGCAATGCGCATGCGCATACAAGTTGAGCTGCACACATGTATTTATACGCTGGCCTACTCCTTGTGTGGCCTGATTGTGAATAGGCCATGGCCTGGTAGTGGGCCGCAGCCTGGGGGTTGAGGATTCCTGTTCTAGGAGATGGACCCCAAGCCTTAAAGCAGGTTAAAATAAATTAATTGGAAATGGAGAGTGAAAGCAATAGTTTTCAAAGAATCCAGGGGCCTTCATTTGGAAGAAACGTGCCTTTGGGTGGAGGTTTTGAAGTATTTCTAGCAGGACTTTCAGATTCTATAATAGCTTTGTTCCCTAGGCCATCCGTCTGGTAAACTTGCAAGATTTGTTTCTCTCGCCATTTACATATATTCATCCAAACTATATGTGGGTACATGCATAATTTTGTATCTATCTACCTATCATCTATCCATCTATCCATCCATCAACTATCCATCCATCATCTATCCATCCATCATCCATCCATCATCCATCCATCATCCATCCATCCATCCATCCATCTTGTCATGTTTATGTTTCTATTAGAAGTGGAGACCCTTTGAGAGCTGTATGCAATGTAATTTCATTTTAATGTATGCCGATTAGTGAACATTCAAAGTGACAATAAAGTATTCTAAGTCTTGCCTTGCTATGGAACACCCTTTTCCTATTTTATTCCAAAGCCTGAGAATCCTGAAAATCTACTTATGCTTTCCTGGGAGTAAGCACCACTGATCATACCAAGACTCACATCTGTTCAAACCTGCAGAAAATTGTTTTGTCATGCAACCCTACTCCTATATGAAAGTAACCATGGGGGAATTATTTCTGTGTAAACATGATAGAATCAGGCTATTACGGTAATTTGGAAAGAGCTGGTTCCTTTTATTTGTTGCCTTTTCCTCATTCGCATAATTTGTCTCTCATTTTTCCTTGTCAAATATTGCTCTTTTTAAATCTTTTGCTAAATGCAAACGGTTCTCTGAAACATTTGGCTGATTTTTTCTACCGTTCAATAATTTAACGTTGTTGGATGATATGCAGATAAGTTTGAAACAAAAATATGCACATGCAAAAGCAGTGATAATAAAATAGCTACGAGAATAAATATAGCCCATTATATAAGCAGCATACAAACAGAAGCACAAATTACGGTAAATGATATTTTAAAGCAATCAAAGAAATGCCCAAGAAAATAAGTAGTTCCTTATTTGTAGCTAAAAAGGGCCCAATGTAGAAGCAATCCAGGGAGGGCATTCCAGGCATAAGAGACAACAAGTCTATACACAAAAGTTTACAGTATATAAAACCAGGGTTGTGACATTCTCCACAGTTCTTTGATGTGCTTAGACACATCATTGCAGGTTTCTTTCTTTTCTTCCTTCCCAAATAGGAGGTTTAGTAACGAGGGATTATCTCTTGATCTGGCTATAGCAACTGACCACATTAGCAACCACATTGTCAAGGAAGCGTCCTAGATTGTGTCTCTGACAAAAATTGTCTTAGAGGAGGATGGGAACTACTGTACATTAAAACCAGAACAGCTGAAGTTGAGTTCATGTATGCAATGGCTAGAGAATGAAACAAAAAACCGCTTTCTGGGAACCCACTGAAGAAGTTCCTGATTTGCTTTATTGAAGAAAATTAGACTCGTGTTGTCTAATGCCACAAGTGAACAACACGAATCCACAGAACTGCATGCTGATCCCTGAAGCCTTGGCCACGTCTCCAGATCCTCCAGATGTTATATCCCAATTTTAGTTTCAATGCAATCGTAAATAAAATTTATTAAGGATATGACTGGAGGATAATTATATTAACCACATTTAACTTTGTATCTACCTTGACCCAGGAGGAGGAGGAGGAGGAGGAGGAGGAGGAGGAGGAGGAGGAGGAGGAGGAAGAGGAGGACCACTTTAATGTAAATTTCAATTCAACATGCATGTAAATGTAATCAAACCCAATCCACTTCTGGCCTGGACAGGCCCATTACTTTTTGCTACATGATCTTTGAATTATTATTATTCAGTCCAGAGGAAGCTGAACATCCAGCTGTCCAGCTCTGGGCAGAGTAAGATTTGTCTTCTTTCCTAATCTTGCTAAGAAAACTGTAGCTTAGAAATAGAATTTATGTTCTGAAGGGGGCAGGTTGAATAGCTATATTATACATATTCATACTATAAACATATAATGTTGGCTTATGTTTATGTTTAACCTGGCCAACTAGTTAGGCAATGACCATTTCCTAACAGGAACTGAGGGGGTTGGACTAGAAGACACCCCACCCCCAAGGTCCCTCCCAACTCTGTTATTTTATATTACAGTACAATTCATTTTGTGGCCTTTTTGACAGAAGAGGATTCCAATCAGGCCTATATAATAAGGATGTACTTTCCCTTCTTTTTAACATTTAGAAGGACTGGTGTGTGCATAACAGTGCCAAGCTCTTGAAAGCATATTGTTTCTATTCCTGGTGAGAGTAAAATGCCCAAATTCACTCTTACCAGGATTCTGGACAGAGGTGTTCCACCCCCCACCTCACCCCAATCCTTAGTTCCAGTTGGAAACAGACAATATTTTGCTCCTCCACCAAGGGTTGAAAAGGGCATTGTAAGACCAGTGGTGGGTTTCAAATTTTTTTACTACCGGTTCTGTGGGCATGGCATGATGGATGTGGCAGGGGAAGAATACTGTAAAATCCCAATTTCCTCCTGATCAGCTGGGACTCGGGAGGCAGAGAATAGATGGTGGCGGGGCCAGTCAGAGGTGGAATTTACCGGTTCTCCGATTTCCGCTACCGGTTCTCCAAAACCGGTCAGAACCTGCTGAAGCCCACTTCTGGCTAAGACCCACCATGATCTATGGAACACATTCTCATTCTTTCATTCCTCTATTGTACCTGGCTATTAATTTTCTGCAGTGCTATACAAATCTCCAACTCCTATTGGATAAGATATAATCAACTGGAAAAGTCTGTATGTGCCCCATTCAGCCATTTCAAAAACCTGTTTGTTTATGAACTTTTTTTTTTCCAAGAGGAAGCCTGAGGTATTGGTTCACCTAATGCTAAATCCTTCCCAGGGTGTTCCGAATGTCCATTGGTTGTTTTTTAATTCTGTTCAGTCTGAGCAATGTTTCTCGACCTCAGCAGCTTGAAGATGGGTGGGCTTCAGCTCCCTGGGGAATTCTGGGAGTTGAAGTCCACCCATCTTCAAGCTGCCTAGGTTGAGAAACAGTGAGTTAGAGAGTTTTATATTTGGGTTCATTCTAAGCTTGTTGCTTTAAGGTTTTAAAATGTCCAATCCCCAACCTCCCTGCCACTAATGCCAGGTGAACTTTGTGCCTGTTTCATATTTCTCTCCAGACAGACCTGATAAAAGCATTATTGGGCAGATTCAAAAGCAAGCATAAAACCAGCATAGCTAATTTAGGCTAATTAGTATGGCGGAAGCTGCGCCTTGTACTTCAGAGGTTCCCAGGCCCTCCTGGGCCTCCACCTGATCGCCTTGTCCAGCAGCAAACCCAGGAGGCACTGCCAATTATATCATAACCTCTTCAAACACCAAGCCACTCCAGCTAATTTTATCCTATTAAACAGGCGGAAGGATTCAGAAGAAAGGTTCTCCCCCAAAAGCTTCAATTACCAGTTTTCCTGATTACCATCTTAACAATCCTATATGCTCGAGTTAAATACTTCTCTTTTTTTATTTGCTTAGTGTTGCTTTCTTCGTTGAGATGAAACGTGAGTATTAAGTGCATGTCTTTTCAACTCTAACGAGTGACATTAATAAAGAAATGGGGTGGGGGGAGGAGAGGAGAGGGGAAAAAAGCTCTTTTCTTATTAGCATGATTAATCAAAGTCAAGTTTAGAAGTGTTCAAAGGCAAATGTGATCGGAAAAGGGGTGTAAACATCTCTGCGCATCTTAGCATTTTCAACAGCCCAAGGTAAGCCCCAATAATATCTGATGTCTCAAGAGAAGATACACAAATAAGCAAAAGTTTGGCAGAATGATGGTGGGGGCAAGGAAGGATAAGAAGGGAGAGAGATTACCGCAGCCCCAAGTGGTTCTAGTAAGTAAATCTGATAGTGTTAATAGGTATCAAGAGACATGGTAAATAAGACCATTCCTTTGGTTTTAACTAAGAGGCACCTTATCTGTTAGCCTGGCCATTTCCTGGAGAGCAGACTAAGTAGTGGATGGCTGTAATTGTCCCCACTGCTGATTTCCCAGGAGTCCGTATTCCTGAAGCACAGATTTCCTGGTGCAAATCATATAGCTGATCAATTATTAATTGATTATTTTGTGAAATTAGCATGTATAAAGGATCTGAATGTTAGGGTTCACATTCTAAAAGATAGAATCACATTCTATCTTTTAACTTCCTGAAATAACTCTTTGAGATGGACTTGTATTAATTTCACCTATTGGTTATTAATTTTGTACAAGATTGGGGTTGAGTTGCTGTAGCAGGCTTATAGTTACCCAAGAAAGAAATTTCAAATGTATAGCAGAAATATATTTGAACTGGGCACTTACTGGAACTCAACTTGGTCTTTTAACCATTTCACACAAACTTGCCTGTCCATGACAATCCTCAGTTGAAATAACATGAGAATGTTATCTAGAAGTCCCAGAAAAATCAGAGGAATGGTTATGGAGTTGAGCAATATTTCATTTCAAATGCATGAAATGTTAGCTTTGGAGCCTGAATAGGTGTGCTTGATGGTGAATGGGCAAAAGGCTTGTCATCTGGCCTCTGTGGGCCAGGAGGAAGGGAGAGGAAGACTCAATTCGTGCAGAAGGTGAGAGAAAGAAGCCCTATGTGTCATGGGGTCACCATATAAATGATACAAATTAAACTTATATTTATATATCAGTGATTGTGTGACTTCTGCAGATGCTATACGCTAAACCAGGGGTCGGCAACCTTAAACACTCAAAGAACCACAAAGGTCCTAACTGGAAGCCCCCATTGGAGGTAACCGGAAGTCCGGTTCCCTCATCATAGTCTCCTCCTAGCATTGCATCCTTTTTCCTCTACCTATCCTAACCAAAAGCCCTATCAATTGGGGAGCCAACCAGCAACAGGGAGCTGCAGCAGAGGGATGAAAGAGCCACATGTGGCTCCAGAGCCACAGGTTGCTGACCCCTGCACTAAACAAATGATGCAAATGGCATGCATGACATCATTTGTGTCATGATCAGTGGTGGGTTGCCCCCAGTTATCACCGGTTCTATAGAACCGGTGGTAAAACTGGCGGGAGTCTTTGCCCACCGACCCCAACGTCACCAAAATGCTTCTGTGCATGTGCAGAAGCTTCTGTGCTTGCACAGAAGAGTGTGCGCGTGGCCCCGTTGCGAACTGGTAGTAAAGGTAAGTAGAACCCACCCCTGGTCATGATGCAAGTGGTGCAAATTATATAGTTCACATTATTTGGGTGACGATACAGATAATAAAGCCCTTTCCTGAAACCAGGAAATCAAAAGGTTGCAAAGTGCATGAGATTGCAATGCAGCTTTCCTGTATAGTAGTGGTGGGCATGGGAACTATTCTTGTTCTCCAGTAGTACACTATCCTGGTTTGAATTAGATACATGCCAACTGTAAGGAGGTTAGTCTTGAATAAAACTATTTGTGCATAATCTACTCTAAGAAACTTAATCTTAGTATCTTCTGTTGTTCACCTGTGACCCTGAACAAAACTCTCAGCCCTTGTATTGATTGGATCCAATTCTGTATTTGATTCTTCTTTTCTTGATTCCTTTTGGACCAGACCTTTCAGTACCTGGATTAGCTGACTGACAGATCATCTCCAAATACATTTTCTGCCCAGCCCTCTAGCTGATGTTGATTATTTCAGAAATGAGTCCACCCAACTACTTCAACATCTTGCTAAGACAGGATAGGTTGGGGAACTGTAGATCCTTGAGACCTAAGGTTCTCCTAGTGCTCATCTACACCCCCAGCACGGAAGGATATCAATCCTCTAGTTGATGTAAATAAAGTCCTTTCTACTCTTTCACTTCTGCCCCGCTGGCATTAACCCAGCATGACTTTAAATAAGATGATGGCTCCAGCATCAGATATTTCCAAATCAGCAGGTGGGATTCTCTTCTCACCTCTGTAAATTCAAAGCATCTCAACATTCAGACACCTCTACCAGTTCAGTCTAAACCTTTATTCAAAAGACTTGTTCCTAAATAATGATTCCTTTAAACCATGTACATATATCCTGTGACTTTTACCTTCGTTTTATTTACTATAAGGTCTCTAGGCTAATTACTATTAATCACATTTTGTTTTTCCCAGCCTATGTTCAGATTACAAATCGATAATCTAAAATCATGGTGGGGGAATGTAAATAGTAAGGACAATGGTGTTAATCTCCTCTGACATTGTTACTCAAGCATGGGTGTGAAAATCTTATCTCCTTGTTTTTCAGCTAGTATGATATTTTCACCTTAAACAGAGTGACTTTCACTCTGGCTTTCTCTTGCTACTAGTGTTCTGAAAACACTCCAGAACAGTCTGGCTTCTGAAAACAAACAGCTACTAAGTAAAGTTACTAGCTAACTATCCTCACTCCTACTGGTGCCAATTTTTCTTAATGTTTTCCCAGAGCTTAATTTGTGAGCCTATTTGGGGCCGGTCACTCTCTCTCAACCCAACCCACCTCACACGGTTGTTATTGTTGGGAAAATAGGAAGGTGAAACACTATTTGGTACATTCGCCACCTTGAATTATTTATAAAAGTAATAAAGGTGAGATAAAAATAAATAAGTGTTCAGGGCCATTAGAGAATCAGAGGTTATTTTGCTGCTAGGACACAATATGGAATTCAGGAAAACTGTCTTTAAACGATAAGTGGAACATGAAGCATGGGGTGGGCCCCCAAATTCCTCGATACCAGAAGCTATGAAATATGAGTAGCCCAAACCTGAATTATTGCTGTCCCAAGCTTAGCTGTCATCTCATTCAATCATTGTTGATCTCCCACTGGTTTGCTGTACATGTATGGCTTCCTACGGTGTGACTTAAAGTCTCAGCAATGAAACTCGTTGGGGCATTCAAGTAGATACTGCACCTAACGAAACACAAGCCACCAGCCATGTATAGGAATCCACCAAAATGGTAAGTCTTCTGATTTGGTCACAAGATGGCCAGAGATCATTCAGCCACCATATCAGTCTTGGGATTCAGCCGGTTCTCTCCGGATCACGTGAACCAGTAGCAGCGACTACAGGGAGCTCCGCCCACCCGCCCAGACATAATGCACGACTACTGCACATGCGCAGAAGGCCGTGTGCATGCACAGAGGTGTTGCGTGCACTCACATTTGCAAACCGGTAGGGAAGGTAAGTGAATCCTACCTCTGCACCATATGGGTACACGTATCAGAGTATTGGTCATTTAATGAAGTAGTGTCTTCATTAAGCAATTATTGCAATTAGCAATTAGCTAATTAGCAATTAGCAATTATTCCTTGTTATACTAAGATCCTTTTAGTGAAATGCATTTAAGGACATATTGATCCCCTCTTCACTTAGTGAGCCCAATGGCTCACTAGACCCCTGTTTAGGCAAATCTGCCCTTCATACTGATGAGGAAGATAAAAACAACCCTTTGGGATAATTGAAATCTAAGAGGACTTTCTCCCCGAAGCTCAATATCCTTTCTGCCAAAATGGAAAGTAAGGACAAGAGGGTAAGCAAAGTTCTTTGCCAACTAAATTTCTTCTTCCAGGACTTATTCTGCTGCTGAAGCAAAATGCAATTGGAAAATCCTATTCGCCTCTCTTTTTCTTGCTATGCATTCTCTTTTCCTCCGCATCATTTCACCTGCTGCAGTTTGCAAGTCAGAAGATATGATGGGAAAACAGAATTTCTAATTAAAAATGCAAAGGGCAGATGTTATATGAGGGAATCCAGGAACTGTAGCAATAGGTGAGACAGACCTTGCGAGATGGGACAAAGAAATGCTGCCTAGGGAATGATCAGATGAGGACATAGTGCATAATGGGAGGAGAAAGAGGCTCAGAAAAACCCTCCCTAGCTTCTCAGGCTATAAAATGAGATGGCGGGAGGTTTGTATTCACACTTGCAAGTTACTTTAATGTAGCTTTACTGTAGAACTCATTCATCCAATTGTGTTTCCTGTGTGATCTGACAGAAACTTCCAGAAAGCAAAAATGCAGCAGCAAAAAAAAGGGGAGCCAGATGTTTTGCCTCATTCTAATTCATCCCAGCTGCAATGGCATGTGAACAGGATAGACGGCATCCCTAAGCCACTGTGACCGTTGGCACCTCCCACCAATATGGAGAATGATTAAGAAAGAGGAGGAGCGTTGGCACCACCCAAGCTTTGATATCCAAAGCAACAGCCTCCTTGGGTTTAGCCTAAAGTCAGCCCTGCATGGAAGCTTGAATGAGGTTAGATACAGGTTCTCTATCTGCGTGGTAGGATGTTGTCTGTTCCTTAAGTAGCAGGGGTGAAATGCTCCCAGTTCGGACCAGATCACCCGATCCGGTAGCGATGGCGGTGGGTAGTTCGAAGAACCAGTAGCAAAAATCCCCCCCCCATGCCCAGCTGAGCCGCGCAATCATCAGAGGCTTTTTTTTAATTTTTAAAAGTATTTTTTCTACAACCTCTTCGGCTGAAAAAATGCTTTTAAAAGTAAAAAGAAAAAGCCTCTGATGATCGCGTGGCTCAGTTGGGATCGTCAGAGGCTTTTAAAAGCATTTTTTCTACAACCTCTTCAGCCGAAGAGGTTGTAGAAAAAATGCTTTTAAAAGAAAAGAAAAAAAAAGTTGGCCAGCCACAATGCCCCCCCACCAAGCCACGCCCAACAAAACCGGTAGTAAAAAAAATTACATTTCACCACTATTAAGTAGGTTAAATTTAATGTTTTTGTACATAAGTGGGATACCCTGTACAATGATAATAACATTAGCGGACTCTTTTCTTTCTTAGCACAGGAGAAGACAGTCAATTACTTAGACCTCCCTAATTCTTCTCTTTTTTTTTATTTTTTATTGAAAAAGTTTTACAAATACAAATTTCCCCCCCCTTTCCCCCCCCACCCTTACCCAACATTGTAAAATACATATATAGAGTACATGCATATAGAAAAAATATATAATTCCCTCCCAATCCCACCCTATCCCTCCCCCTCCACCCTTTTCCCTCCCCCCCTTTGACTTCCACTATATGCAATACTAATATTCCCAAACAATATATACGTTATTCATCCTTCCATATCTTTTTGCTATATTTTTCTATATTTACTAGCATAAACATCAAACTTTCTCAGCTGAAAGCTACATAATATTTTCTAGTCTGATACTTATTCTGTATATACTCAATCCATTTATTCCATTCCTGTCTATATTTCTCATGCATCTGGTCTTTTAGAAAGGCTGAAATCTTCGCCATTTCTGCAAATCCAGCCATCTTCTGAATCCATTGGTCCACAGTCGGTAAGGTATCATTCTTCCAATATTGGGCAATCAACAACCTAGCTGCTGTCCTAATTCTTCTCTTTTGTTTGATCCTGATGGAAGAACAAATTCTGTAGAAGAAGAAAAAAAAGATTCTAATCCATCTGCCATTTATAGTCTGTGAATTAGCCATTCACTTCTCTTCCTCAATTGTCAGTGGGCTTCTCTCTTCCCTTCTTCTCTTTTCTTCTTCCTTCCCTAACGTCCCTACTATTTACTTTTTTCTTTGTATGCTATATTATAAACCAATACAAATTATTTTAAAAAAGTGTCAGTGGGAATAAATGCAAGCTACTTTTGCAGGGTAGTGGTTAGAACAAAAATAGTATTGCGGAGCTTGCTGCATAAGAGTTTGTACACGGACACACAAGTTAATAGCTAATTACCCAGGCTTATATTCAATACAGAATTTGTCTATTCTCTTTGGTTTTCAGCCCAAAAGATGAAGAAAAAAAAAGCATGAATGAACATTGGGGGGGGGAGGGGAGAAGAAATTCCTAACAGCAGGTTGTTACCTGAGTAAGGAGTACAGGTCTTGGCAAACATACACAGCCATCAGGATGTGCCTTTTAACAATCCTAGCAATATAAAAGGATGAGTTTGGTATAGTGGTAAAGGAATCAGGCTAGAAACCAGGAGATTGTGAATTCTAGCCCTGCCTTAGGCACGAAGCCAACTGGGTGACCTTAGGCCAGTCACTCTCTCTCAGCCCTTGGAAGAAAACAATGGCAAATCACTTCTGAAATCTTGCCAAGAAAACTACAGGGATTCGTCACAGCAGTCGCCAGGAATCAATACTGATTCAAAGGCAGACACAATATAAAAAAAAATTATCTAATAGAAGCACAGGTGTTCTTTTCCATTTTTTTCTTACTTTCCCCATTGCTCATAAACAAAAGTAATACATTTAACATGTTTCTTCTGCCTCCCTTGTTAGCAACACAAACCATTTGTGCTGGGCTAATATCAAGAAGCCCAGCAGAAGAAAATATGATGTAGAGAAAATGGGCAATTTAATAAAGATCATTTATTTATTTTTCTAAGCAGCCATTTCGCTGGAGAATTATTGTACAATTCGAGCATAATTTGGCAGGGAATGTTATTTAAATATAAATGGAGAAAACATGTCATTCCATATAGTGTCTATATCTTCCTCATGGCTGGCGATCTTCATAATTTTTAATAGTACAATAAACAAAAGATTTTTTTTAATGCATACTACATTCTAAACCACACACTAGTCAAAAGAAGATAATTGAGCCTGTATGTGTTTATTGTAATTTGAATGTACTTCAATTAACTTTGTTTCATATTTGCCAATTTTGGGGTGGGTTAAGAAAAGGAAATTTAAATTGGAATTTGTCATTTTTTATGGATGTGTGAAATTTGCTTTCTGTGTTAATAATAACAATGAATGATGCAGTAGTGAGAGAAGAATGCTATTACAAATTTATCTTTCCTCAATGGACATTTTGTCCATGAGAACACTCCTGAAATGTACATTTTGCCGATACTGTATTCTTCTAAAGTTTGCTAGTTTTTATTTACTCTACAGCCTAGAACAATTTTTAAGAGAGGAAAGGTTCAATAAGATATAAAATATAAGAGAAAGAAAGAAAGAAAGAAAGAAAGAAAGAAAGAAAGAAAGAAAGAAAGAAAGA
>WNWU01000001.1:78247535-78266114 GCA_012654045.1 Ptyas mucosa
AGAAAGAAAGAAAGAAAGAAAGAAAGAAAGAAAGAAAGAAAGAAAGATAAATTGAAGGAAAGACACATAGAACACAGAATACATATATTTTGGGGAGTTTTCTATCAAAAAGAGATTTGCCTAGGAATTCCTCACTTGACTTCATAATCCATAAGGAGGAATATTTGACAGAACTTTAGAACTAAGTTGTCTGCAAGGAAAGTATTTCTACTTAGTGGAAGTAGTATAGAATCGGGGAAAGAAAACTTTACCATATTAGAGAAAACTCATATTATGAGTGAGGAGGAAGAATAAATACTGAAACAATATGTTCTTCAGGAAAAGTCATGAAGAGGTTGGAGATAACCATAACTATAAAGGTAAAGGAATCCCTGCAAATTTTACTCCTCTAGTTGTTGTCGGCTATAGGGGGTGGTGCTCATTCTGTCTCAAGGCCATTGAGCCAGTGCTGTCCGAAGACATTTCTGCCATCATGCAGCCAGCATGACGCCACAGAGCTCTGTTACTTTCCCAACAAAATGATATCTATTTATCTACTCACATTTGCATGCTTTTGAATTGTTAGGTTGGCAGGAGCTAGGTAAAAGCAGGTGCTCACGCCATCATGTGGCACTTGGGTCTCGAACCTGCGCTGCCAGCTTTCTAGCCAGCAAGACCAGCATCTTAACCGCTGAGCCACCGTGCCACTGATTACCATAAAACCTGATTAAAATAAACTTTTAATAGTATAATGGTGCTTGGCAAAGACAAACAATCTCTGAACAAAAGAGATGCTTACAACTTTGAATTGGTATGCTAAAGGAACAACAATAGACAGAAAGTAAGTATCTTGAAGAAGAGCAAAGAGGGAAGGTATATAATGAAATTCAGCAAAGATGTTAGAATTCAAGACATCTTAAGAGAATATAATATAAAAGCACTAGTACTAGAAGAGAAGGTTAAATCATTACTCCAGCCATTACAATTCCATTAATGGAATATCTACAGACACATGGCAAACATCAGAAATATCTGTGAAGGCCCTAACAAAACTATGCTAGCAAATCTAGAGAATGATATGGTAAATAAGATATAAGATGGCAAAAGTATTGATACTTTTGAATTCTGGTGTTGAAAATACCATGGACACTAAAACAAACAAACAAATGGATCATGGAACAAACCAACCCAGAGTTTTCACTTTCAGGCTCTATTTATCCTACTTCAGACTCATTAACTGAAGATTGAGGTCTTTGGACAAAACTCTAATGTTGGAAATGGTGGAAGGTAAGAGAAGAAAAGGATGACCAGCAGCAAAGTGTATAGTCTCAGTTATAGTAGCAATGGGGGTACTGTTAGAAACGTGAATGGGTCAAGTTAGGGATGAATCATCATGGAGAAAATCTATCCATATGGTTGCTAAGAATCAACAATGACTTGATAGCATGTAACCTGTCAGTCAATTTTGGTGGGCTGCTATTCTTCAGAGAGAATTGATATGTTTTCAAAAGTCAGAAAAATCACTTAAACCTGTTTTTAAGAATTCTAAACACTCTTCCCTCTTCTATTTAACATTGATGTAAAACTACTGAGCTCAGCTCTATATGTCTGTCCAGGATGAATAAGAAATGCCATTGAAATCCGGTCCCTATTCCTTAGGATCTGGATGGGGAGAGACGGACTTGGGTTCAGAGGTGTGCTGCAGCTGACTTTTTTTTTTAATTTGATTTATATGCCGCCCTTCTCCGGAGACTCAGGGCGGCTTACAATACGTTAAGCAACAGCCTTCATACTTTTGTATATTTATACAAAGTCAGCTTATTGCCCCCCACAATCTGGGTCCTCATTTTACCTATCTTAGAAAGGATGGAAGGCTGAGTCAACCTTGAGCCTGGTGAGATTCGAACTTGCAGTAATTGCAGGCAGCTGGCAGCTAAGTGCTACTTTAACAGCGCTTTAGTCCACTGCTTCACCAAGCTCCTACTTGCACCACTTGCAAGAGCCAAATGTTAAAATTTGGGGGAATTTTGTAAACTGATTGACAACAGAGCTGAGGTATAACTTCTAGTGCACCATACTAGCAGTGAGGCCTGGCAGTAATTACAGAGCCAGTAAAACTGGTTCTTCCATATTTAAGAGAGCTGTTTAAGACAACCAAAAGCAGCACATTTTGCTTATGTTCAATTACCCCCCCCCCAGCCAGATGTTTCAGATGTAAAAACTGACTGGTTACAGTAAAATTCTATCTTTGGTCCTGGACAGGGTTGGACTCCCCTATGTAGACAAATCCATAACCTGGGGTCCTCTTGGACTCACAACTGCTGGAAGAACAGATGGAGACCATGCCCATGACAACTGGAGCGTACAAAACATTTGCTAGACCAATTCTTGAATACAGTTCATCTGTCTGGAACTCGCACTGTATATCGGACATAAATACAATCAAGAGAGTCCAGAGATATTTTACGAGAAGAGTCCTCCATTCCTCTAACCACAATAAAATACCTTATGCCACCAGACTCCAAATTTTGGGCTTAGACAACTTAGAACTATGCTGACTTCAGTCTGACCTAAGCATAAAATTATCTGCCACAATGTCCTTCCTGTCAATGACTACTTCAGCTTCAACCACAACAATACATGAGCAAATAATAGATACAAACTCAAGGTAAACGGTTCCAAACTCGATTGCAGAAAATATGACTTCAGTAACAGAGTGGTCAATGCCTGGAATGCACTACCTGACTCTGTAGTTTCTTCCCCAAACCCCCAAAACTTTAACCTTAAACTGTCTACTGTTGACTTCACCCCATTCCTAAGAGGTCTGTAAGGGGCGTGCATAAATGCACCAGCGTGCCTACAATCCCTGTCCTAATATTCCTTTTTACTTACTCTTTTCACGTATTCAAATTATGTTTATACTTTTACCTGTTATCTCATATATGCTTGACAAATAAACGTATGATATAATGTGATATGATATTTGTTGAAACCATTCTGGGTTTGGTGAGGATCTTCAGATGGCTGTCCATGTCTTTTGTTTCCCCTTTTGTTCTGTGCAGCAAACCACAACTGATCCAGAAAGGAGAGATTTGAGTAGTAAAGGGCTTGAATTGGTTTGCTTATGCATCTCTGGGACATGCAATAATTGCCATTTGGTTTGGCTCCCTGATGCATTTCAAGGTACTGATTTTTTACAGCCTCTTATGGCTGTAAAAATGTATTTGCAATACCACCTTCTGTAACTGCAATCTGCTAATCTGGTGATCCATAACGGATGCCTTACCTTGGGTCTCAGCCTCTAGGAATTGTTGCTATTGGAGGCCTGAGGGCAAGCTTTCAGTGGTGTGACCCCTTCTCCTCTATTTAAGAAGATTGTCCTTGAAGGTAAGGATGGTCCTGTTTTTGTTAGTATTCTGAAATCAGTCAAGACACAGCTTTTTTTGGACTGCTTTTGCTCCTCTTGAACTGGCTGTATACAGATGTTGAAGCTGTGATGTGTTTTATGGCTGTAGATTATGATTTGTGTTGCATTTGCTTAGCATTGTTATTTTAACCCTCATTTAAATTTAACCCAAGTACTATTAAAAGGAGGGTTGCCTGCTCAGTGTCATTTCTGATTAGAGAGGCATGTAAACCTTAGTAAATAAATAAATACACATGTGCATACACATATACACACCTACCCACAAGTATATTGATTATGCCAGAGTGATCATCTGCCACCAAAAATATTTCTGTTGTTGTTTCAGTACTACCAAAAGTTTATTGGATCAGATAGAACCTTTTTAGCTATCTGAGTCGCACAATCTCTGTAGAGAAAATATCTATTCTTTAAAATTTTAAAGGATAAGGACCCGTGTTTTAATGAATATGATTTTGAGAAAACTCAGTATGGAAAGTGCCTGAAGCAGCTAACAGAGTCAGTTCTGTTCACCTCTTGTTGTGTTGCTTTGGGCTATTTCAGGGAGCATCTGAAATCCCAGGGGAAAAACAATCTTATCTCATACCACTAGAACCTGAGGACAAAGTAGAAGTGTTATTTCCAGTCTGTTTAAGAGACTCAAAAGGAAGAACTTCTTTATAAAAAATCCAGCAGGGCAATAATGCAAGATGGGTAACAAAGAAAACACCCACTACGATAAACCATAAACCTGAAGAAAATGCCATTCTTTTCCTCTCTAAATCTGTCACCCCTTTAACAAACAGATAATTTGAATAGTCCATTTCAGCCATTTTCAAGGGAATTTTTAAAAATATTCCATTGATAATCCTCCTTTGCACTATTGTAGGCTATTGTACAATATAATTCTTTTTGATTGGCACCAACTGGCAGTCATTGTTCTTTTTTTCCCATAATACTTCATACAGGGCATCATTTCAGAGCATTCTGGGAGAGAAATGATAGTAGCTAGTTTTACATAACTCACTCTGAAATTCTGTCTCTGATAGAACAAGGAATTGAAGACAATGCTAAGGTTAGCTTCTTTGAAAAGTTAAGGAAATCTAACAATAGAAATGGAACAGAGTAATGCTTTATCTAGGTAATGTCCAATATCACAAAACAAGTTTCCACATGGCTAACATAATTCTTATTCTTACTTATATGTCAACTTGAATCCAGTCACCATTTTATTTTATTTGCAAGAAAAACAAAAAATTTATTAGTGTTTTGAATCTTTCAATCCCCTCCCCCTAGAAGTTTACCAAATATCATCCTAACTCAATTCGTGTTGATCCACCACCATTTCCCCCTTCTACCTTATAAATGCATTTCTTGTCTTTGTTTTCTAAATCTCCACATTTATGACTGCTACTGAATATTTAAAATTTATTGGTGGTGCTCTTGCAAACTGGAATTTAATTCTCAGAAGTGAGTGCTAGGTAGCAGTGGTAAAAATAGCAACAATAATGCTACATGCACAATCATTTTATAAATAACAAGTGAAGTGTATACACACACACACACACACACACACACTTTTTACATTATATTATATATATATATATATATATATATATATATATATATATATATATATATATATATTAAAAAAGGAGAGGAATTAATGGTTTGTGTGGCAACTGAGTACTGTGGCTCCCTTCACAAAACACAAGTTCTAAAAATCAGGAAAAGGAGAGTGGGAAATATCCTTTTTAATCTGTATTCTATGTTGTTTCGCAAGTCAAACGCCTCTTCTATACTTTGACACTTATAATAACCATTGTTATGTATTAGTTTAAATGGAATATTCTTATTATATTTTTTTAGAAAAGGTTTAATTTAAAGAGAAATAGTTGTGATAAGTACAAAGGGCTTTTTGGATCCATGTCATTCTTGTGCAAAATGGCATCTTACAGACTAATTTAAAATGTGGGGATAATCTTGGCCAGTAGCCTACAATATGCCACTTCCTTTCACTTCCTTTTAACTCTTTCCCCCCTTCTCTCTTTTTATATCATTTGTATAAGTGAATGGGGAGGGTAAGAGTTTTATAGGAACATCACTAGCTTTTTATGTGCAAAAGATAAGAATGGATGAAATATGAAGATAATTAAATGAAAGGTATATCTGCAAAAATGCCATGATTTTCCATAGCCACTTGGGCGAAATGATTTGTTGAGCTGATATCACTGACAGTAAACTAGGACAATTGAATGGTAGTTTCCAAATCAGTCACATGGTTCATCGTGTCTAAAAATCATATAGCAAATACAATAACATGAAGGTTAAAATATCAAATTTGTCTAAGGCTTATTAATAATAAAACCACCACCAACTCAGGCCAGTGTTCCCAAACAGGTGGGCATATCATTTTCAAAGTATTTTTAAGCTCTACCAAAACAAAAAAGTTAGCATGCATGTATATGCCTCAGTGGAGTTTTCGAGTAACCTACAATTAAATTAAACATTAAATGTTTAAAACCCAGCACCACCATGCCTTTATTCAAATCTCTAAAAGCTGGCAGGTTGTCCATAGCTGCAAATTCAGACAGCCACCTATGCCTGTTAATTTAGGAAAAGGCTCCATTATAGAAGTTAGGAGGGCAATAAGGAAAAAGATCACCCTGTGATAAAGTTTCTGTTCTGCTTTTAATAGTCCTGCAAGCGGTAGAAACTTGTCCAAAATCTCTCAAATCACCAGGGAGGGCGCAGGATGTAGTGTGTGTGCGTGTGTGTGTGTGTGTGTGCGTGTGTGTGTGTGTGTGTGTGTGTGTTTGTATATGTGCAAGGACGAAGAGAGAGACCGTATTCACTAATTATACAAACTGAAAAGATTTTACTTTGGTGCAAGATGACCCTTGTGATACGTTAATCTGGGGGGGGGGGTGTTGCCCTGCTTGGTGCTGCTTGAAGCTTCTCCCCCACCCCGCTGCTCCCCACCTTCCAACTGTATGACAATAAAAGTTGTGGTAACAAAGGGAACAAAATGGGGACCGAAGCAGCCATGTAGCTTGAACACATGGCAGGCTCTTCCTGGCCCCTTCCCCCTCTTGCAGTTGGCCTTTTGTGGGTTGAGATTCGGTATCCTGAAGTCAATAGGTAAAATCCAGCCATCTTAGCAACTTAGTATGACACTCCGGCTCCCCTCTTTTTTGCATTCATGAATAGTCAGTGAGCAGCAGACAAAATAGAGCTAATCTTTTTTGACAGAATTGTTCCATTTTAAAGGGAAGGCTTTGAGAAGATCAGGCCGGCATTTGCAGGGGACGAGGGGAACAAAGGGGACCAGTGCCTTGGCTGCTGTTCTTATTGTTTTACAAAGACACAATTACCCTCCCTGCTTTTCTTCGGAAGAAAGGAGTCTATTTGATCAGATTTGAGAAAATATTTTGGGGGTGCTGGGGGAGGGAGAAGGAGCGAAAAGCTCACAAAGTCAGAGAAAGTGTGGCAGGGAAATCTTTCAAGTTATTTTTGGAAGCATTATTTATTTATTACACTTATATACCACCCAGGTTCTCTGGCCACTGCACAAATACATTCAGAGCCTAAATTTGCTAAACGGTGATTTAAAAATGGCCAGGTTTGTTTGAAACGCAATTCTGCCTTCCGTTCGTACTACTCAGGAATATTTGCTGGATTTTTTTCTGCATGATCATAATAAAAACATTCTTCTGGGTTTTTGTTGTTGTTTTTTTCTTTCTCTCATCTGCTTCTTGTTCCTATTTTTCTTCCAAGCTTTTGGGGTCAACCTTTTTTTTTTTTTAATTTTTGGCAAGGAGAAATTTTGCATCCTTTTCCAAGCCGACCGAGACTGACAGAGTGAGAGAGGTTTTTATACAGTACCACCTTCCTGTCAAGGTAATGGGGAAGGAGAGAAAGAGACAGAAAGTCCTAACCAATGCATGGGCAAAACCCCCAGAAGTTAGCAACGTAGCCCATGCAGCTGCAACAGTGCATTTCAAATTCAGTTTACTCATAGGACGAGGGCTAATCCTGCCCCCGTAATTCCCTGCAGCCAAAGTCTGCCCCCTCCCTGAGTGACAGTGCAATGCAAAGACACTACCACGCTTATCTTGCCTTACCAGATGGCCGACTTGGATCAATGCACACATGCCACGATCAATGGGAGCGATAAAGAATTAGGAAAACAGTGGTACATGCTCCCAGAAAGCTTGTACACTGCATAATTATTTTATGATTCTACACATGGCTATATGTGATACTGAAGTCGAGAAGGAAAGGATAATTAGAGAGCTGGGAAGAATTTTCGTTCTGCACGCCATGTTGTCAGCAATTTTTACTCAGTTAAATTCAATTCTTTTTCCAGGTTGATTTGAGTTTTGTAGGTGTGGGTGCACTGTACATCTGTATTTAACCTGCTCCACACCCCCTCCCTCAACTCACCCATCCACAGGCACAGAGACATATTTTCTCCAAAATTTTATTTTGAGGAAATTCTCAAAATAGGTCTTTAGGAGGAGGTTGTTGTTTCTTTAAAAGCACAAGTGATTGTGTGTGTGTCGCTCTCTCAATGTCTCTCTCTGTGTGTGTGAATGTATAAGCAACCGGTCCTAAAAGAGAGCAGCTAAATGCTTCCCAGAGGTTTTGCATCAGATGATACTGTATGTACTGATGCACAAGGAAATCTGCTCCAAAGTGATCCGATCTGAGTTTCTGGGACATACACGCAGATGGGAACTAAACTATCAATTGGATGATGACCTTTGCGACATATTTCGGTGCACTTCTTGCAAAATGTTTTGTGAAAAAAATATTGCTAGAAAAAAGGCATTCTGACAGTAGGCAAATGTGTTACAGAACAAATCTGTTGCATGTAAATGGAGCCAGATTTTGCATATTATTTCATTCCTATTTTTAAAAAATAGCTGGAAAATCCACATTTTCCCACATAATGATTCACAGCGTTTCCTGAATTTTGTATATGAAATACAAAATTTTCTATATAACTTTCTTTAAAACGTATGCATATAATTTTCATAGCATATTTTTAAAAATCTAAAATATGTTTTAATATAATGCATTTCACAGACACAGAACACATATCTACAAATACATACACACACACACACACACACACACACACACACACACACAAACCTATATACACTCCCAAAATTTTCATTGTAATTCATATTTTCTTAATATACTATACTGTGCTTTATTGATTTTTGGAAAAAGAGAGCAGTGATGGACGGTGGTAAAAATCTATGGCCGTTGTTATCAATCCAGACTGTGCTACTGTCAGCTGTGTCATTTCATTCCTGTTAAAATCCATGAATCCTATTTGATGGAAGCGCTGTGTGTGTGTGAGAGAGAGAGGGGGTGGGAGGGAAAGAGAGAGAGAGAGAGAGAGAGAGATACCAAGCTTTTGGAATTCTGGGTGTGGAATTGAAGTCATTTGGAAATACCAAGTTGTTTTACTAAATAACACAGTGAACACAGACCTACAGAATTTTTCACAAATGAAGACGAATGTGTATGTGTCCCAGGATAATGTTGCAGAATCCAATCTGGCTCAGTCACCGGTGACTGACCCAGATTGGATCCCACTACAGAATTTTAATTTTCTGTTTCCAGGAGGGGAAAAAAGTATGTGGCACAAGGTAAGGAATAATGGAGATGGGAAATTAAAAAAAAAACTGTTGTCAATAGTCACTTCCAGTAGATAAACGATAAAATGTATAACTTCTGTAAAATTTATGGGCACAAAGGATATATTGAAAACTCCCTCTGCCATGGCAATGTATTTTAACCAAAATATAATATTCTTCCGTTATCACAGTACAAACACACACAAACACAGACACACACACACACACTCCCAAAGGAAAAGTTTTGAGAGAAGGAGAAATTAACTCAGAAAAAAAGGCTCCATATCCGCAGATACAACACAGTTGCTAGGAGACTGAAATACAAACTAGCTCATCCCTTACTTGAATTTTACCTTCCTTAGATAAACTTAGGTGGGAATCATCAACTTCTTTCTGAAAGCAGATATCATCAGTGCCCCAAAACCCCTTTCCAAATTATCCAAATCTTTAAAATCCTGGGTTAAATAACTCGCCCCAAATCTCAAGAAATTTTAGCAAGAATTCCAGCATAATCATAGTGTTTCTAACATGGGGATGGGAGGGGATATTATTTTCCTTCAGCCCCAGACTTTATCCTCAGATGTCAGAATAACATTGTATGTCTAAACATCTAGGGATGTTAATGTGGTTTCCAGCAGTTAAATAGAAAACAAACAAGAAACATTAAATGTTCAATGTAGTGCATAAAAACTGTGCTTAGTGACTGGGGACCCAAATGGAAGAGTTGGGAGAATGTGTTTACTCACTAGACTTTTGGGTATTTTTTAAAAAAAGAAAAATCTGTATTTACTAGTTATTTTCTTGCTCCATTTTGTTCCTTTCTTATTTTCTTTTGTACGCTCTTGTTTGATTTGTTTATTCATTTATTCAATTTCTATAGCCGCCTATCTCAATCGACGATTCTGCATTCAGTTAAAATGGAGACATTAAAAAAAATATCCACGTCAAAAAAAAAGCAAATACTAATAGCCTAGAAGTAGGTTGGTAACAGGGGCTTCATGGAATAATATACAGAAAGAAGCATTTTGTACATACAGTCTGAGTTCAAGGGAAGAGACTATCATAGACTGCAATCGAGAGGGCAAGAGAGATCAATTTTAACAATGTTGAAAGGGTCATCCTGAAGAGGATACACCCTTTACTCAGCACTGAAAAAGACTTCTAACCTAATATCTGGGTGAGATACTGGTATTCCTTCTTGCACTCTATGAAGCATGTATTGAAGAAGACAAGATTTTGCAGCCTACCTCTTCATTGCCAGAATCACATTAGGCACAAACAAAAAGACTGCCAGAAAGGAAGGAAGGAAGGAAGGAAGGAAGGAAGGAAGGAAGGAAGGAAGGAAGGAAGAAAGAAGGAAAGAAAGACAGAAAGAAAGATTTTAAACCCCCCCCCCCCCCAACATTTTCTTTTAGATAGGTAACCTCTTTGGAGACCTCAGGATTACCTAAAGTCCCAACATAACCCTGAAGGCTTCAGGTGGGCCAACCCAGTGGTGAAATTCAATTTTTTTACTACCGATTCGGTGGGCGTGGCTTGGTGAGTGTGGTGTGGTTTGGTTTGGTGGGTGTTGCTTGGTGGGCGTGGCAGGGGAAGGATACTGCAAAATCTCCATTCCCCCAGGAGTGGGGAAGGATATTGCAAAATCTCCATTCCCATCCCACTCTGGGGCCATCCTGAGGTGGTATTTGCCAGTTCTCTGAACTACTCAAAATTTCCACTACCGGTTCTCCAGAACCTGTCAGGACCTGCTGAATTTCACCCCTGGGCCAACCCCATCCTTTGTGATTTATTGATTAATTTTTATTGATTACATTTATAAGTTGTCTATCTCATTGTGCAGAGTGATTCTGCATGGTTTACGGTAGTACAAAAGCAGAGCTATTAAAACAGTAAAATTAAGATTAAGATTTGACGTACTCTTTTGACAGAGTTGTTTTAAGATGACAATGAAATATTATTAAATACATAACATAACCAAAGAGTAACTATTTTCACTGCATTATATATTAATTAATTTAAGGGTAAATGAAATCAGTTTTAGAGTTTGTGCTGGCTCCGTTCCTTACTTTTTGGAGTATACTCCAATCCTGTTGATCAAAAATTTTAAGAAAGTTATCGAGAGCCTATGAGATCATAGATAGGAAAAAGTAAAACTTGATTTATGTCTTTCAAAGGCATATATTGTTGCCAGAGGTAAGTGGCTTGTTTTGCATCCCTAAGTATTTTATCTTGGCTGTATTAACATACATACATATATATATGTAGGTCTTTGGTTATTCGGGTTTTCTCCCGCGTAAAATTGGAAGTGGCTTGGTGACGTTTCAACGAAGTCCCTAACATGAGGAATGACACCAGACCCACACTCACGAGGGCCACACAGGATGCCACCACCACACATCCAGGTGGAAAGCAGACTCAAACCCACACCGATGATGAGGCATGACGACGGACCAGAAGCCAGACCGCAGCTGCATCATTAGCCACTTCAAACCCCTCCAATCCATACATGAAGCAGACTGACACCCACCATGAAGATGTGGCACGACCACGAACGCGAAGCCAAACAACAGCAACACAGCTCACCAGCTCAAATCCCCCTGCAACTCAGACTAACCCGAGCACAGCCAAGCCCCCAACCAATCAGAACACACCTCCACCCAATCAGAACACAGCCAAGCTCCCACCCAATCAGTTCACACCCCCACTGCTGTTTAACTAGCAGTTAAAAGGAAGAAACAGCTGGGATCACACATTGCTCCTAGAAGCACAAAGCTGAAAACACCAGCCAGACAAATGAGACTTCATCAAAATGTCGCCAAGACACTTCCAATTTTACACGGGAGAAAACCCGAGTAACCAAAGACCTACATACAAACACCCGCGAAAACCTCAGAATATGTATATATGTATGTATGTATGTATGTATGTATGTACATATGTATACACATCAACACAAATAGTATTGTCCCAAGGCCATGTCCAAATTTTACTGTGCCTCAGCAAAGAGATCAGGGAGTGGTATTCTGTTTAAACTTCAGAATATGATAAGGAAATCCCCAAATTTCAATTTCCCACTCTCTCAGCATCATTAACAAACAGAAAAAGCAACCACTAACAGCTTTGGATAATGTGTGGCAGGATAGCGATAGGAACCCTGGGCAAACCCACCCACAAGACAAATACTGTATATAAATAGATATATGGACAGATAGGTAGATTTCCCTTAGGTTTGTAGGACTATCAATGTCCCGGGATACCATAGAGATGGAAGGGGGCTTGGAAGCCATTTGTCAAGAACAAGTCTTATCAAACTAGTTTTATTTTATTTACAGGTGATCCTTGATTTACAACAGTTCATTTAATGACCAGCGTTACAACAGCACTGAAAAAAAATGACTTATGATCATTTTTCACACTTGTGACGATTAGCATTCCCATGGTCATATGACCAACTTGGCAACTGACTCATATTTATGAGTGTCCTAGGGTCATGTGATCACCTTTTGCCAGTTCCTGACCAGCAAAGTCAATGGGGAAGCCAGATTCACTTAACAACCATGTTACTACCTAAAACAACTGCAGTGATTCACTTAAGAACCATGGCAAGAAACCATGGCATAAAATGAGGCAAAACTCACTTAACAACTGTCTTGCTTAGCAACAAAAATTTTGGGCCCAGTTGCAGTCGTAAGTCGAGGACTACCTGGGAATGCTCTGGACATAATATATCTATCACAGGACATTCTGATTCACAAGGTAATAGAACATGAACTGGATGGTGTATCTTTTGAGTGGATCCACATCTGGATTTAAAAGTTGTATTCAGAAACTGATTAACAGCAACTCCTGACTAAACCGAAGCAAAATATCAAATGTGATTCTGCCATTCTCTGCTATTCTGGAATTGTTCAATGTATTCACTAATGACTTGGATAAAATGCTACAGGGAGTGACACAGAACTAGCTAGGGTAGCTAATACTCTAGAAAATGGTAACAAAATTCAAAACGATAGAGAGGTAGGCCGAAAATGAGAATCAATGTATTAGAGCAGGGGTGTCAAACTTGATTTCATTGAGGGCTGCATCAGGGTTGTGTTTGACCTCGGGGAGCCAGCTGGGCATGGCCAGGGTGGGTGTGGCCAGTTTAACATCACTCGTGTCAAGGGCACCTGTGGTAGCCCAGGAGGGGCTGGGGGGGGATCTTCCTGCAGCCCTCTGTCAGCAAAAACAGAGTTGGGGAGGGCTGCGGCCGAAAGTGAAGCCTGGAGGAGCTGCATGCGGCCCTCCTGAACTCCATATTCGCACTGCGGGCTAGTCCTTCGCTGTTTCCAGGGAAGCCCCATGGGCCAGTTCTAAGTACCCCGCAGGCCGGATTCAGCCCGTAGGCCTTGCGTTTGACACCCTTGTATTAGAGGCAAATGTAATGTATTTCATTAAACAAATAAATAAATCAAATGTAGAGATAAAGAATGGAGATACCTGCTTGGCAATAGCTTTCCTGAGAAGATTATTGGAATTGTAACTGTGATCACAAATAAGTATGAGCTAGCATTGTAATGCGGTTGCTGAAACAGGAAAGGCCTTTTGAGATTGTATCTGTAGAGGTATAATTTCCAAATAATGAGAAATAATCTTTCTACTTCATTCTGCTTTGGTCAGACCCCAGTTGATTATTGTGTCCAGTACTACTGAGGAAGCCTGTGATAACATTTAAGTACTTGAATGGGTGTCAAATAGAAGGTTGAGATCTGTTTGGGAACATCTCAGGATATAACATTAGGAATGTCTCAAAGGTGCTTTTTCAAAAGGCAACTGGACTGTTTTTTCCTTGAGGAAGAAGACCCTATCCTTCCATTCCCCTCACCATTACAACTGACAAAACTTCTTGCATGAGAAGCTAAATGTTTTCTTCTTCCTCCTCAAGGGTAAAACAATCCAGTTGCCTTTTGAAAAAGCACCTTTGAGACACCAATGATATGGATGCAGCGGCAGCCAAAAAAGCCAATACAATCCTAAATTGCATTAACAGAGGGATACAATCAAGATCAAGTGAGGTACTAAATACCACTCTATAAAGCCTTAGTAAGACCACCTAGAGTACTGCATCCAGTTTTGGTCACCACACTATAAGAAAGAAGTTGAGACTCTAGAAAAAGAGCAGAGGAGAGCAACCAGGATGATTAGGGGACTGGAGACTAAAACATATAAAGAACGTTTATAGGAACTGAGCATGGCTAGTCTAGTGAAGAGAAGGACCAGGGGAGACATGATAGCAGTGTTCCAGTATTTGAGGGGCTACCACAGAGAGGAGGGGATCAAGCTATTTTCCAAAGCACCTGAGGGCCAGACAAGGAATAATGGATGAAAACTGAACAAGGAGAGATTCAACCTGGAAATAAGGAGGAACTTTGAGTGAGAACAATCAACCAATGGAACAGCTTTGCCTCTGGAAGTTGTGCTTCATCACTTGAAACTTTCAAGAAAAGATTGGACTGCCATTTGTCAGAAATGGTGTAGGGTCTCCCGCTTAGGCGGGGGGTGGGACTAGATGACTTATAAGGTCCCTTCCAACTCTGTTAACCTATTAAATCTGTTAGAATCTCCACAGACATTTAACATTTGGAATGATTATTCTTACAAGGAGGCAGATTTCAGGTGAATTTTAGGAAGAATTTCCAAATAAGAAGAGCATTTCTAATGTGGAAACTTCCCCAAGAGATGGTAACCTCTCTTTCATAGAATGTATTCAAGGAGAGGTTAGGAAGCCAATTGTCAGGGATACCTTAATTTCAATTCCTGCACTAAGCAGAGGGTTAGAGAAGAAGAGCTCGGTGGCACTTTACAACTCGTTGATTTTGTGTATTATATTGGGCTAAGTCTCATTTTGGATTATCACATATGCTGTTGATCCATGATTGGCAAAACCAGCAAAGGCAATTGATGAGAATCAGAATGCCACTTTCCCAAGCAGCACTGAGAGAATAAAAATGTGACATCAACAATATTGAGAATCGTGATTTTGTTTACATACTACCATTACATTAAAAACATTTTCAGTTGCAAGCAAAGAAATAATTCTTCAATACCTTCCAGAACAAGACTTTAATTTGAAATACTGAAAACTGTTTTTCCTCTTATTTTGAAACTTTCAATAGTGATCTTGAAAAATTTAGAAGGCTTGCAGTTTACTTAGGGATTTCTACTTCTTCTCTTAGCTCTGGAGTAACAGTTGGTTGGAGAAGGTGAAGTGTATTCGACAGTATGACTTCCATGGATCCAAACTGAGTTAATTTCTCTTAAAAAACTGAAAGATAAAAAGGCAATGTGTCCAAATGGAGATATGAAGGCTTGGTCCTACAGAGACAAATCCTCTCATTCTAGCGCTATTCCTCAGTTGCCTACCCCTTTGAATTCTCCAGAGTTTGAAATGATGTCTGAAAGAAGGAAAATAAGAGTTTGCTTTCTGCTTCTCAACTTGCTTCTCGACTTATAAAGGAATACAGTCCACTTACAACAACTTCTAGGACTGTGATGGCGAACCTATGGCACGTGTGCCACAGGTGGCACGTGGTGCCATATCAGTGGGCACGTGAGCATTGCTCTAGCTCAGCTGCAGCGCACATGAGCGCGCAGGCCAACTGATTTTCGGGCCTTCCGGGCACACCGGAAGTTGGCAAATGGGCCGTTTCTGGCCTCCAGAGGGCCTCCAGGTGGGTGGAGAAGGCCGTTTTCACTCCTAGAAAGCCTCTGGAGCCTGGGGAGGGCGAAAAACGGACCTACTGGGCCCACTGGGCCATCGTGTGCCAAAAACAGGGGGAGCATGGGGGGGGGTTGTGCATGCATGCGTGGGGGGTGGGGTGCATTGAATTGTGGGTGTGCGCGACCCCCCTGTGCTCCCCCCACTTTTGGCACGCAATGGCAAAAAGGTTAGCCATCACTGTTCTAGGATATGCTTAACTCCTACCATGACAAAGATGTTTGGAACCCATGTTTCTTCATAGTAATTTCCCTGGGACAGTAAGAGCCATGGTGGCACATCGGCTAGAATGCAGTATTGCAGGCTAATTCTGCTGACTGCCAGCAGTTCGATTCTCATCAGCTCAAGGTTGACTCAGCCTTCCATCTTTCAAAGCAGTAAAATGTGGACCCAGATTGTTGGGGGCAATATGTAGATTCTGTAAACCACTTAGAGAGTGCTGTAAAGCGCTGTGAAGCAATATATAGGTCTAAATGCTAAGTATGGATAATGCAGTCTCTCAGCTGGCGTCTAATAGCCGTGCAAGAGTTCTATGGAATGGAATGAACCCTATACAGTACTCATAGATTGTATCTTGTCTTACCAGGTTCTTTCTCCCGAAGGCCTAGATTGTAAGATTTGATTCACTTTCCTCCTCCAAATATTCTAATCCCCTTAAAAATTCCCTGAGCACTTGCCAGTTCAACCCCCTAAATCATATCCCCCCCCACACAGACCATTTTTGGAGGAGTTTTACATCCTTAAATCACAGAGAGCTTTTCGAGGAGAAGAAATATTGGCACTGTCTTGCCATCATACACTTAAAGCATATGCTATTTGTTTTTGGTCTCCCTTCTGCAAGGAGGACATTTAATATGTACAATAGAATTAATAGGGATGGAGTGTGTGCAGGACTTACATTAAATAAAACCCCACACTTCTGCAAAACAAAGGAGCAGCTGTGAATGTGCAGAGTCTCGCCGAATATTTTTTTCTACTGAGTTTGCTAAAAGATTTTCTCTGCAAAGTTTTATCTAATTTCTCATTCATTCAATTAAGCAGGGAGATCAGATGAACTGATCCCCAGAGATTAGGACAGCAACTATGTTTAGCTCCTGCTTAGGGTTGCAATCAAGTCTATCTTGAGTTTTGACATTAGAGACAGAGATCATCCAGGATCCATCCTGATAGGGCTGAGTTATTTTCTGTGTTTTCTGATCCCTGTAGGTTTGGAAGGAGCTTGACATTATTCAGTAGTATGGCAACATCTGGTCCAGGAACCAGGGAGCCTATAGTTCATGTAAATTAAACATGGATAGAACTCGTTGGTCATTTTGAAAGGAATTATATTTAGGGGAAGGCTTAGTTTGCAGTTTCAACATCTCATTTATAAACTTTTGATTCATATTTATCTTAAAAGGCTCAAAGTTGCACAAACACTTCAAAATTATATATATTAATTATATATATATAATTAATATTTCACTGATAAAGAAATAAAGGGAGACTAGTATAGATCTATTTCAAGCTATTTAGCTCTCATCAGCTAGCCATACCTTTACTCGGTTCAAACTTGGGCTGCCTGCATATTAGGCAGTTGTATTAATCTCTGAGCCACAAGTTCTCCTCCCTTCATCAGCTTGAGCCAGGGGAGAGATTAAGTGTTTTTCTATTGAGGCACCTGATCTACCCCAACATGTGGGAGGGAGCATACTGCTTCCCTTTCACCTTTCAGCTCCAATCAATTTCATGCCTCCTTGGAATAAAGTGGTGGGAAAAATGGGGTACAACATTTAGAGTTAGAAGGTATCTTCCCCAAGAAATCTCAAGTCTTGGCAATGCCATAGAATAAGGCAGAAATGGACAAACCACAGCCTGCAGGAAGGTCCCCAGATCCATCGGCTGCCCCAATATCTTGCAGCAAAATTTGGCCACAAAATCATCAAGTTTCGAAGATGCAATTTGGAGCTGATTTAGGGGTTGGACTGAGTTAAGCATGAGAATGATAACAATTTGCTTTCCAGGATTTTCTTGCTTTGATTTCTGCTGTTAATACATCCATGCCAAAAAGAGATAGAAATCCAACCACCCATTTTCTAGCAACATTGCTATATGGTTTTTCTTGCAATCCCAGGCTTCTCAGAATTTGTTCAACCCTGGGAAGTGACTAGCAGTTTACACCACTGATTGCAAATTAGACTGTAATCATCCTGGTTTCCAGACCCCTAATATGAATTTAATGAGCTGTCATAGAGGAAATTTAATCCTTGTTCCTTCTAATCAGTATTGTATTATTTAACTGAAATCAGTTCTGGAGATATAATTGATGTGCACTTACAACATTCTTCATCCCCAACCACCCTACAATTAGAATGCATAGCAGGACCTGAGGGTCACCAAGTTTTTAGGGATCTATCCCTATAGGTTAAAACCAGAAGCATTTCTAACTTTGCAGCACATAGTTTACTTACTTACAAACATTTTCTCTGATTCTAAGTTTGTCAGGTTCTGATGTTATCTCAAATAAATTTCATTCTCGAACACAAAGTCTTTGATGAAATCTCTCATTTATTGAAAAATAATGATCTGTCCTGAATTCATTTGCAGCCGAAACTGACTCTTTGATCCCAAACCCCTCCCTTTCCGTTCCTCAAAACCCAGTGTCTCATTGGCCATCTTCCAAATCAGTCTTTCATCCCGGCTGCTTCAAATCACAGGAATTTCCCCCCTCCCTCCATCACCTAGGTGACGTTATCTGCCGGGATGAAAGACTGATTTGGAAGATGGCCAATGAGACACTGGGA
>WNWU01000001.1:78271114-78284836 GCA_012654045.1 Ptyas mucosa
GTAATTGTTAAACATTTATCTAAAACAGTAAAATTACTCTTCACAATGTCTTCCAAGTCAGCATTCTCAACTTCGCAACTTTAACATGTGTAGACTTCAACTTCCAGAATATTTAATCCAACCTGTTGCTTACTTCAGTGCAGGATGGAATTACAGCATCACTGATGGGTGGCCAGCTGTCCTCTGCTTAAATACCTCCAGTGAAGGAAAGGTCAGCACCATCTAATATAGGTGTGTTAGGAAGAAGCTTTTCCAAAATATGTTTCCTTTCCTAAAACTAGCTTGTTTGAAATTTCAACTTCTTTTGAACAGTAAGGAACAAATCTGTTCTTTAAGACTAAAGGTAAAGGTAAAGGTTCCCCTCGCATATATATGCTAAGTCGTTCTCAACTCTAAGGGGTGTTAAACAGAAAATCTCTGTTTCAAAGCCAAAGAGCCAGCACTGTCCAAAGACTTCTCCATGGTCATGTGGCCGCATGACTAAACGCCACAGGTGCACAGAACGCTGTTATCGTCCCACCAAAGATGGTCCCTATTTTTCTACTTGCATTTTTTTATGTGCTTTCAAACTGCTAGGTTGGCAGAAACTGGGACAAGTAACGGAAGCTCACCCTGTTAGGCGGCACTAGGAATTCGAACTGCTGAACTGCTGACCTTTTGATCGACAAGCTCAGCGTCTTAGCCACTGAGCCACCGCATCCCTATATAAGACTAGTCTTCTTATAAGACTAAAAGATCTGGATATAAAACTCTGCATGACCATTAGATGGCAGCAAAGGGGACTTTTTACCTTTGGCTGCCATCTAGTGACTAACCAGGTTTTTGCAGGGTAGCTATTATAACCTGTTTTATATATGGCAGGCTTGCAGGTCATTGAATATATTTTTTCCTGTCTCATTTGTATTTTCTCACTTATGGGCAAAATAGATCTAACACTCCCAATTCTTCCTTTAAAGATGTACCTTTCCATACTAGAGTGGTATTTGCAAGACAGAATCCATAACTACTCTGTTTCCCCCCAAATAAGACATCCCCTGATAATATAAGCCCAATCGGGCTTTTGAGCGCATGGCAATAAGGCCAAGCACTTATTTTAGGGTTCAAAAAAATATAAGACAGGGTCTTATTTTTGGGGAAACACGGTACTTGTTCCAGAAAATGCCTGGTATTCCTTGGGCTCCTGCATTAGGACAGTACTGGCAATAATCATGATATCCACACCCCTTTCTCTGTTCATTAGGTAAGCAATAATAGCTGAAGACATCATGGATGAAATCTAAAAGCCTGTATTTCTATTAGTAACCACCCCATACAACACTTATCTGATGTTTGTCCAGTACCCACCACTTCCAATCTGGTCATAGTGGGCAGAAAAGACGCTACTAGAGAGAGCACAAACGCTTTCCACTCCAACAGTCATGTCAGTTCCTTGGAAATGGGTTATGAGAAGACAAAGATATATACATGCATTGCAACCAACCAAATGTGAAAGAAAAGCAGCATAGAAGCAAGAGGAAATGGGAGGAAAACCCCACACAATTCAGGCTACATTCCTGTAGGCCCCAGAGAAGATGGCAGCAGACTGCAAAGCTGTGCCCAAGTGGTACTTCCAAACAGTATCATCAGAAGCAGGTTTCTCAACCATGGCAATGGTTGAAAATGTCTAGACGTCAACTCCCAGAATACCCCAGACAGCCTGGGAAAGTTGTAGTCCACATACCTTCAAGCTGCCAAGGTTGAGACAAACTAGTTTGGAGTGTTCTCTTTAGAAGCATCTGGGGATGTTTTCAGATCTGAGTCTCCAGGAGATTCCCTAAGGGCCATTTCTTCTTCGGTTCTCTTTCTGGTGCTCGAAGGATGACCCTGTTTTGCTTGATTGCCCCTGCAGACATAAGACATCACAGAAGCCTATTTAGAGGCTGTCAGGACATCAGCAGAGAACTTCAAAAAAGCAACCAACCTTTTGCAGCTGCTCTTTTTTCCTCTCTCCCACTTCTTGTTTTGAGAACTGATGGGCAAAAGGAGGCAACTGAGTAGTTTTTGATATTCCGGGGAGATGGCTAACTGGATGGAGATAAAGAAAGCCTGTACGTAACTGGGTTTACTCAGGAATAAATCTAACCTCCTGGGGATTAGTTTCTATTTGGGAATGTTCCCAGGATGTACCAGCCACCACCACTCACTCAGTTAAGCGTTTCATGTGAATAGCAATAGCACTTAGACTTATGTACTGCTTTGTTGTGCTTTACAGCTCTCTCTAAGTGGTTTACAAAATCACCATATTGCCCCCAACAATCTGGGTTCTCATTTTACTGTCCTCAGAAGGATGGAAGGCTGAGTCAACCTTGAGCCAGTCAGAAAAAAACTTCTGGCAGTTGGCAGAATTAGCCTGCAATTCTGCATTCTAACCACTGTGCCACCACTGCTCTACCGATCTGCTATTATTATCTATGTACCACCAAAAGTTGTGTCATAACCTTTAGCTGGGTGAAATTGTGCATCATAGATACCTCAAATGGGCCAATTTACAAAATCCAGGATCCAAAATCCAGGATCCATGACTCCTGAGGGAATGAAATTTGGGGAAGTTGTAGCTGCTTCCATGCTATGGACTGCTACAATGCTGCTGGCTGCTGTTGTGGTAACATATTTTATATGTTCAACGTTCTGGCTGGCTGGAAAATGTGACAGTTTCCCAGCCAGCAATCCCACAATTCCTCTCTCCCTCCCTTAGCCAGCGTCTATCATTTAGCTGTCTGCAGGGAAGGGAAGGGAAGGGAAGGGAAGGGAAGGGAAGGGAAGGGAAGGGAAGGGAAGGGAAGGAGATTTCCAATGCTCCCTGCCAGATTCCCACAAGGAAACTCAATGGGGAAGTTGGCAGGAAATTGGAACTTGTTCTGCTCCCACATTGTTTCTCTGGTTAGGTAAGGAAATATCTCCAAAACAGTGACTCAACAAGGCACAAGTTGTCTAGTCAGTTGCAATGCAGTTATCAGAATGACAAAAGCTACATCAAGCCATCACATGACACATGCAACATCACAACATGTGCACAAAAGGGAATAATTTTTGTCCCAATACCAGAAGAGTTATTTTGTTGTATGATTTCCTTGACCCCTCCTGACATACACATCTAGTGAGAAAAGGGATAGGTTATCCCAAGAGTGCCCACTAATCTTCGTGGCCTATGGTGGCACACACATTGACTCCAGACCTCTCCATTCTAGGAGTGACTTCACATTCATTCACAAGAAAATTATTCGTTTGCTGCCCAGTTATATATATATAACTACTTATATATATACTCAAAACTTAAATAATCTTGAATAATTGAATGTAATAATTTAATAAAAGAGAATGTATGACATGAATTCTCCCAAATTCTAGCCAGAAAGCAGTAGAAAAGATATGCAAACATTCACAGTATCCATATTTATTACCAATTGAAATACTTGCTTGAGCTTTACAATGGAATGTGGGTTTCTTAACTTGTGGTCAACCAATCTGAGCCCTAATAATCTTTTCATTTTTTCTCCCATCTCATATAAAGACCCAGATGTCTCCTCCTCCCACCAATCACCAAGTCTGAGACAATTACTCTTACAAGATTTCAGTTATCTCATCCCAAAATCTCATAGGTATCTTGAAATTCCAAGATCTCATTTAAGATTTCAACTGCATCATATAAGATTATTACAAACTCATGACGACTTTTGTGAAATGTTGACCATTTTAATCCTTTGTAGTACTAGTCAAAGGGTTATTAAGCAATTGGTTATATTCACCCGCCCTTCATTGATATTGCCCAATTCCCAAAGACTAGATTGGGATAAGACACAATATGGTATGTACTTGAGATAGTGTGTTGTATGAACTCAACTACTATGATAGACAAACCATGTTTTATGTATTAGCAGGTTGCGTGAACTTAGCCAACTGTGGCTACGTCAATAAACAACTACTACGTGAACATTGGTTTGGCATGTTGTGAATTGAGCCAAAATCACCTTAGCAGGAGCTAGAAAGGTCCTGTAGACTCTGGGTTACTAGATGATGCTATCTGCTTGGAGATGGTCCCCTATCAATTGCATGATCATGTTGTTGGATGCTTGGGGTGCTTTGCATCAAAGAGTAGAACTGGTCTTGCTAATTCTTTGTCCCCTGTTCCAAATCGAAAGATGCTGAGGTTCTTAGGCATTAAAAAAAAATCCTTTCCAATGAGCCAAGTGAATATGGTATTTACAATGCTATTTGAGAAAAGGTCAAAGATTTGTCCTTTGCCAAAGAATGACGATGTACTTGCAGGCAAAAAAAGCCAGGCTGGGGTGGGGGGGCGCTTGGGGGTGGAGAGGCTGGCTGCACCAGCCCAGCTCATGCGAAGAGGGCCACAAAGGCAGAGGGCGCCACCCAGAGGTTTTTAATTCAACGCCTGTCATTCCAATTGTGGCGGGTTAGAGATCACAGAGGAGCAGATATCTACTGAGGAAACATCAGACGGTGTAGTAAAAAGGGGTAATCCATTTATTTTTAGAGAAGTTTTCCACTTGGAGATCATACACATGAGAGATCACAGAAACACATGCAAGCATGAAATTTAATTTTTAAGAATTCTTTTCCTGGGGCTTCCATGTACGACAGCAACTGGAGCAGAGGAAAGAAAAAATATCCGTAATCATGACGGCCCAATGATGGCAATTTGTTATAGTTTTCTGTTTTGCAAAACACGAAGCTTTGAGAAACCAAAATTAAACAATGAATGGTATTTTTTTAAATGTGAAAAGCAAATGGAGTTTCTTAAGCAAGCAACTTTTGAAACAGAGTCTAGGATGTTGGTGGGGTAGGGAGAATCAACGCAGGAAAACCCATTGTCTACTTTGACTGGCAGCACCCCTCCAGAGTTACAAGCCTTTCCCAGCCCTATCTGGGGAGACCTGGGGCCACATTGGCAAGACTCTACTTGCAGAACAGAGGCTCTGCTGACGGGCAACAGCTCTTACTTACTCCCCAAGCAGGGAGGACAAAAATGAAGAAGCCCCTTAGCGTCAATTCCTACTTGCCTTCCAGAACATTTTAGAAAAGAAACAATTGTGATGAGCAGAATAGTTCAGCATTTTGTTTAGTGGACAGGATGGATCTAGCTATATACACATATACACAAATCAAATGAACAACTGATGGTCATGCTGCAGGAAACCTGTGGCTCTCCAGATGTATGCTAACATGTGGATTTTCTCCCTTTTAAAGCGAGGCCAGGCTGAGATACAAGGAACATGGCCATAGCCAACTTTTCAGTGTAGGGCACCTACCCCGAAAGCAAGCTAAAACATGAAGATTATGTTGCAGTAGTGATCAGAAAGCCATCTTGAATAGGAGTCTGTTACACCGTCTCTTACTGAAGTACCTGAATAGCCCCTCTTCAGGACACATGCAAAGTTTGGACAATGCCAGCCAGGGTTCAAGGATGAAAGGATCGAACTGTCAAAGTAAGTTCACGTATCTTCCTTTTTTTCAAGGCAGTTCTCCTACGGTAGACTAAAAATACATTTCCCAACTTCATTAGATATATTCAGTGTCCATAATCACTAACTGACCCAGCCACCAGACTGAGAAAGTGTGCTTCAGAACGTAGAGGTGTAAACATTGAGGAAATGAATCGTCCCTCAGCTCTTTAGAACTTCCTTTTTTATTTCTAGCGCTTGTTTGTCTCAGATACACAATTCTCCTCTAACTCCGGGAACCAATCTAATTGCAGGTTCACATAGACTGATCTACTAATGACCACTTTGTCTATATAGCGTATAGAGTCCCCTAGTCTCAAACCTTTAGGGAACTTCATGCAAAAATGTGAAATAAGTCAAGTAATTCCTGTAGTAATGCCTGATGGATCCAGAATTTCCAAAATGACTAGGAAGCAAGCAAAATATCCAACAAGAAGTCAAAACTGGTTTGGGTTGACATGCTGTCCCATCTTTTTAATTTTAACCATGGTTTGTGGAGTAAGTCACTGCACCCTGGTTCATATGTAACATTAAGCCATAACCCATTGGTTTGCAAACCAGAGTTGCTCCATTCATTCCTCTCACTAAGTCAAAATCCAATAGTCAAGACTATGGCATTGTGTAATATCTGAACCCAGATAATTTTAGGCATGAAAGCCAGCTGGTTGGCTTTGGGCCAATCACCAGGAGATTGTGAGTTCTAATCCCATTTTAGGCATGAAAGCCATCTGGGTAACTTTGGGCCAAATACTCTTTCTCAACCCACAATGACGTCAGATTTGGATGACAAGTGACTTGGTCCATTCCTGTCACAACCACTGGATCATTCAACAATCAATTGATCTGGAAAAAAAAACCAGATGCTGCACTTCCGGAAAAACAATGAACGTATTTATGAGTTGCTCATTTGCGTTTTAATTACATGATTGAATTGAAATAGACACTGTGAAACAAACTCATCTATTTTTGTACATATTCACAGCGGTTCTCAAAAGGAGCCTAAGGCTGCCCGGCATGTATATCGAATGGTTCAGTGCAATCACTTAAGCGTCTGAGCAAATGCCTAAATTAGAGGAACAGATTGACATTTTGCAGAATGTCCGGATCCTTCTCTTGGCCACTTCCCTGCCTCTTTCTTACCTGGGCCGAGATCAATGCCATGCAGAGAACAGAGGGAATTAATGATCTCTTAGGAAAGATAACAGCCCTTGGCTTCCAGGCATAGTCCTGGGGAGGGGAGGGGATTAGATATGACAGGGCCTTTCCCTGGCCTCCCCCTGCTGCTGCCTTTTTCAATTATAATTAAATCCCCCTCCAATCATCGAGGGTCAGCCATTGAAAACCTCCACCAAGCATCAGTGACTTTAAGTGAACAGGGTTAGTGAACCATATTGAAGGAACGGTGTTGCCTATTCATGATCTTTTCAATGAGATTTAGTCTATATGAACCTCATTTGCATATTGATACAGAGAGGGAGAGAAGGAGGCATTTTCAGGAGAACTATCTTGACATATGAGCACTGTGGGGAGGAAAATGAAACTGTGCAAGAGATCGAGGCCCAGTGGAAATTTCAGGCCAGTGACACAAAGAGAAATACACACAGATATGGACAAGCACACATGTACCACAGACACACACACACACACACACACACACCTGTTTCCAGGTTGCAAAATCTGGTACCTGGTAGACAGGAAGAAGTGGTGCTATTCAGCCAGTTCTATCCGGTTCAGGAGAACCGGTAGCGGCGGCTACGGGAGACTCCACCCACCCACCCAATGTCATCACGTCCCATTTTTTATGCTCTGCACATGTGCAGAAGGTCCTGTGCATATGCGGAGGTGGCGCATACACTCCCATTTGCACTGAGCTTGTCGATCAAAAGGTCGGCAGTTCAGCAGCTCGAATCCCTAGTACTGCATAACGGGTTACTTGTCCTAGCTTCTGCCAACCTAGAAATTCGAAAGCACATAAAAAATGCAAGTAGAAAAATAGGGACCACCTTTGGTGGGAAGGTAACAGCGTTCCGTGCGCCTTTGGCATTTAGTCATGCCACATGACCAGTGACACTTCTTCAAGTTGTTTGAATAAATTCATGCTGGTTTCTACCAAAACAATACCTTCATTTCTAAATACTGGCAAATCAACTCTTTAATCATTTCTTCCTAAATTTGTCCCAGTATTGATTGAAGCTGGTCATGGTTAACCCAGATTGTAGTTATCAAGGTGATTTATGTACTTCTAGCAAAATGCTAGAACTCTATGGCATATGACGGCCGTGGCCAGGGGGGCTTTTTATCAGGTTCGCCTGATACGCCAATTGCGTCCCTTTCTGGATCGGGACTCCCTACGCACAGTCACCCAGGCACTCGTCACTTCCCACCTGGACTACTGCAATGCTCTCTACATGGGGCTCCCCTTGGGGTGCACCCAGAGGCTCCAACTGGTCCAGAATGCAGCCGTGCGGGGGATTATGGGAGCGACGGGGCGCTCCCATGTGATACCTCTCCTGCGCGAGCTGCACTGGCTCCCAGTGGTCTTCCGGGTGCGCTTCAAGGTGTTGGTGACCACCTTTAAAGTGCTCCATGGCTTAGGGCCGGGGTATCTACGAGACCGCCTTCTGCCAACAATAGCCTCCCACCGGCCAGTACGCTCACACAGAGAGGGCCTCCTCAGGATGCCATTGGCCAGACAATGTTGGCTGGTGACCCCCAGGGGGAGAGCCTTCTCTGTGGCAGCACCTGCCCTCTGAAACGACCTACCCCCAGAGATACGCACGATACCAGACCTCCGGACTTTTCATCGGGCCCTTAAAACTCAGTTATTTCATCTAGCCGGACTGGCTTGATCCCATCCTTTCGGTTTTAATTTGTAATCGATTTTAATTGGGCTGTTTTAAATTGTGGGCCAAAATTATTTAATATCTTTTAAACTGTTTTAAATTTTGTATGCTATGTTTTTACCTTGGCTGTTCACCGCCCTGAGTCCTGCTGGAGAAGGGCAGTACAAAAATCAAATAAAACTAAACTAAACTAAACTAAAACTAAACTCTGCACCCACAGTTACCTCTCCAACTTCAGCTGAAGACTAAATTTATTCTTAGCCAAAAGGCCAAGACTCCTACCCTGCTTTGCTTTCAATGTGTTTTGAAATGAGGTTTAAGTCCATGCAGTTTTTAAACAAATACTATATTTAACGTCTGCCATCTCACCAACATGAGTTAGGATGGAGCAGAAGTTCTCTAGCATTGCAGTTTAATGCAAATGTATCTAATTTTCCTTTTAAGTCAGTATCTTAATCAAAATTCAGTTTTCTTTTGGAACAAACAATTCTTTGTTGCACTGAATTTCCCCAATGAAATGATATGTGCAAAAATACATTTATATGTAAAACCAACATCACAATAGATTTATGTTAGAGGAAATTGCTTGTTAATACGTCATTTTTGTAAAAAAATATGCATAATAAGGTATGCTTAGAAGAAATGCATATAAAATGTATTACAGATTTTCGTGAGAACTTAGAAATACACACAAAGTACAACAGAAAGAGGAGAAGCTAAGCTTCAAAATGGAAAAGTGAGAAGCCAAGAGGAACTGAAAATCACTAATGCACACCACAGAATTCTTAACATCTAAGGAGAACCGAAAAGCATGGAAAGTGATTAGTCTGCATTGTTGAATCCTTTGTATCACAATGGACAAGTTGGGGACTGCAGTTTAATTCTTTGGCCTCCAAGCCCCGTAAGTGGTGCAAGTGGAAATGTCATCACATGATTATAACAGGTAGAAATAACATTTTTAATCATTTGGGGCAAATTAGGAAAGTTTCAAAAAAACCAAAAGCTTATGATACCCATTTTACCCCTTTACACAAATACCAGAAAGGAAATACCAGAAATACCTGATGTTAGAGTCAGAAATGCTCTTGGTGAAAATGTTGGCCTCGCCCATTCCAAGGCAACTTCTTCTTTCATGTGTATGATGGGAGAGTTCAGAGAGATACGCTACTATTCTCCCCAAATTTCCCATGGCAGAGATGCCCAGCTTCCCCTTTCATGTTTGCTTGGTCCTCAGGCAATCAGGCTCCTCAGCCAGAGTCCACTGGAGTTGGGTGGTTGATACATTCAAATAAATAATCAAAGATTCAAATAAATAATCAAAAAGTCTTAATTGAATCTGTAAGCTTATAATGCAATTACCCCCCCCCCAAAAAAAAACAGGGAAAAGAAAATTAGTATCCATTTGAAAATGCCGTCCTTGTTGTCCAGTGGTAGGGTTCAGATCAGAGGTGGGTTTCAGCAGGTTCTGACCAGTTCTGGAGAACCAGTTGCGGAAATTTTGAGTAGTTCAGAGAACCGGTAGTAAAAATTCTGACTGGCCCCACCCCCATCTATTCTCTGCCTCCCAAGTCCCAGCTGATCGGGAGGAAATGGGGATTTTGCAGTAACCTTCCCCTGGATTGGGGAGGGAATGGAGATTTTACAGTATCAAATTTACAGTACCTGCCACACCCACCAAGCCACGCCCACAGAACCGGTAGTAAAAAAATTTGAAACCCACCACTGATTCAGATACACCTACATTGAGTTTGTCTCTCGGGGTTCTTGCCGTGTCAATCAAAACATAATAGCTCTGCCGAGCCTTAATTTAGCACCTGTTTCTTCTTGCTGTGGTTGTTGTTCTTTATTAGTAAATCCTGCATTTCATCTAAGTGCCCAGAAGGACATATATGGGAATCTCTCCTCATTTTAGCCTCTCAAACAGAATTCTGCGAGAAGGTTGGGTGAAGAGATAACATCTGGCTCTAAGGAACCCCATGAATCCTAACGCATACCCCCAAGACACTGGATAGGGAAGATCCCTGTTTGGACGAGAAGTCAGATTACCTTATGATTAAAGTAAAGCCCCTTACCAACAACCAGGGTGGCCACAAAATAATAAGACCACCTGCAAGGCAGAATCCTTGAGCCATGCCAACTTTGCTAATTCCAATATGAATTGACAAAGCCACAGCAATGAGAAGCTTCATTTTTTTTTCCTATAACCAAAGAGATGCCAATGATATCAGGGTGGGCAAATGGTAGCCATTCCTCAAAGTATGATTGTGCCATTGGCTATCTAGTTTCCAATGAATTTCAGAAGAGAATCTGCAAAAATCCATAGAATATAGTTTATAGCATGGGGGTGGGGATGATGGCTACGCTTCACATTATGAGAATGAGTGAGGGACACAAAGGAGATGAAATCATAGGTTACTACATATATATATATTAATAAAACTAGGTACTGGGGGACCCTTGAAGTTTTTCTTTGTTTTTAAATTATGAGGCTCCAAGGCTCTGAAAGCTGCAAAAAGAATATAGAATAACACAATTGTAAGGGACCTTGGAGAACTTCTGGTCCAACTCTCCACTTGAACAGGAGATCCTATACCAGTGTTGATGAACCTTTTCGGCACCGAGTGCTGAAGTGCTGAAATGGGAGCACCGGAAACTGGAAGAGCAATGGGTGATGGCTGGCATGCCCAGAGCCATGGCTCTGTGTGCCACTTCCAGCACACTAGCCATAGGTTCGCCATCACTGTCCTATATCATTCTGGACAACGGCTATCCAATATCATCTTTAAAACCTCCAGTGTTGGAGCATTCACAACTTCTGGAGGCAAGTTTTTCCACTGATTAATTGTTCTAACTGTCAGGAAATTTCTCCTTAATTCTAGATTGCTTCTCTCCTTGATCAGTTTCCACCCATTGCTTCTTGTCCTGCCCTAAGGTGCTTTGGAGAATAGGCCAACACTCTCTTTTCTGTGAAAACCCCTCAAATAATGGAAGACTGCTATCATGTCACTCCTAGTTCTTCTCTTTGTTCGACTAGACATACCCAGTTCCCTCAACCATTCATCATATTCTTTAGCCTCCAGCCCCGGGGCTCTACATGCCATCCAATGCACTCAATTTGACTATCAACCCCACTCCCAAAAACTGGAGAAGATAATAGAAAATATCCCCCTCTCCATTGTTAAGCCCTCTTCATATAATTTCCATGCACACTATGTCACCTTGAAAAATATGGAGAGTCACTCAAGCTGCAGGCAACCTTGAAGCCACCTGCAGAGTCATACAAACGGGCTCTTCTGTTTAGTCCCTGGAATAATGTATAGATTGGGACTTAGTCATCCGCCAAATTTTGCAGTTCCCAAATTATTCGGTGCAGAAAAGTTCAATACAATTTGGTGGTGCACAAAGAGAGAGGGGGAGAGACTCAAGGAGCCAACACAAGAAGACTTTTGGATAAGTTACACATTCCTAGAGGTAATCTAATTATACAAGATCGTATGTACAAGAACTTATTTCTTGCTATGTGGGAAGTTGACAAACATCCCAGAAGAAATCAGCAACATACCACATTTGTACAAGTGCCAAGAAAATGCCTGGGAGGATGCCTGATGTTACTAGGAGTGTCAGACCTCAAAGCCATCTTTTACATTTGGGCTTTCAGGCCTGCCACATTTTCTTCTGTGGGAAAATGGGATTGCATAGAGTATGGGTGATATGTAGTCAAAATAACATTCCTTTCTCAAAGAGTCAAGGACGCCTTGCCCTGGCACCTGGAGTCGGATGACTGGGAGGTGTTTCCAGTTTGGATAGTGGTTGATTGGATCATGTGATGGACATGTGGTTGCTGGGAGGGACTTGAACTTTTGCTTGGGTGAGGAAAACCTGGAAACTTTCAGAGTCGGATTTTCCCAGACGTGCGAATATGACATCTTTAATGAAAAGGAACTTTGAGAAAACTCAAGCCTTGGAGTCTTCTTTCGTTGGGGGTGCTACTTGGAACCCTGACATGGAGCCCAGTTTGACTTGAAGGAGCCTCTTAAAGTTCTGGAAGGACTTGTCTGCTTGCACACTCACTAAAGAGATGATACATCTCTGCCTCTGAGCTTCCTTTCAAAAAGTGATCAAGGCTGACTAGCCCATCTATTAGTCAAAAATTCCCTAGGTAAATATACTTGAAAACGTAGCTTAATTTAGAGTTACCAATTTCACAGTCTCTCAATCTGTACAGAAACTGGGCTACAATTACATACCAAGACATTGTTCACTTTCTGATTTAGTTCCCCTGTTCCCCGCAAAAATGCTAAAAATCAGAACAAAATGAGTAAACAATACATGCTAAGGAAATCCACTTGCAGAAGATTTGTGCCAAAATATGCACTTTAGAGGGAATCTACCTAAATTTTAATAATATAAATTATTATGAAAAGGAAGAGAGAACCTTTAAAAAAAATATATCAAAAAGATGTACAAGCACAACAGAACACAAAAAAATTAAGGTTGTAAAAATGACAATTAGAAAGAAATTAAATTTGAATGATTCTTAATCACAGCACTGCAATAGCTGGGTATGATCGTATCTATTTTAGATAAAATAAATGGAATATACATGAGATGAGAAGGGGTGATAGATGTTTAACCATAGCACCTGACCCACCCACCCCCATGTGTGGGCGTGCGTGTGGGCACGTGCTTGTGAGTGAAATGACTGAGAAGTATTTCTCATTCATATGTGAACATTCATTTCCTGCCTCTTTGACACTGAAAATAATTGAAAAAGGAGAAGACCTGAAGGCATTATGTAACTATCAATGGATCAGAAGTCAGTTCCCTCTTCCTCTGCACCACACAGTCCGCAAGTTTAAATTGTCCCTTTGTTCCAGAGAGCTGTAACCCTACAGAGTTTGATAGCAGTGCTAAACTTTACTCTTATAAATGGAAGATTAACATTTTCTGGAACTTTACCCTAATCCTTATTTGGCGTTAACCTCTAGCTGCCAGGATTAGTAATTCTTACCCACTCACCCCCAGAACAGAGGAAATTTCTTGACTGCAACAACCAACTGTATTGTCTCCTTGCTTGCATTATCTTTGTGGGACAGGATGCTGGGAGATACCAAGAAAAGAGAATTCCATGCCACAGACAGAACCAATCTGTCCTGATC
Organism: Ptyas mucosa; assembly: GCA_012654045.1. NCBI lineage: Eukaryota > Metazoa > Chordata > Lepidosauria > Squamata > Colubridae > Ptyas > Ptyas mucosa. The sequence goes on from WNWU01000001.1 coordinate 78,284,615, forward strand.
CAAAAATTGGTTTCACACACAGAAGGTCTAATACACGCAAGAAAGATTTGGATGAAAACTGTTACTCCTGTCATTTTAATGAAAAGTGGAGAATTTTCTCTGGCCTCTGTTAAACTCATTTTATATTCTCTTGACATATGTTTTACAGCTTTTATATGTCCTACACTTTACAGATGATAGATAGATAGATAGATAGATAGATAGATAGATAGATAGATAGAT
>WNWU01000001.1:78284846-78426183 GCA_012654045.1 Ptyas mucosa
TATCTATCTATCTATCTATCTATCTATCTATCTATCTATCTATCTATCTATAATTCTAGGGGCTTAAAAATGCATCACAAAATTCAGAGAATTACATAATCTGAACAGAAAATGTACTCTAACGATTAAAGGTCATTCTTCTATGTCTCTTTGTTGCCAGCCCTTATTAACTCATATTAACTTTGGTGTTCGGTGCAAAAATTGATTGAAATTAATTGCAATGAGGCCAGAGAATGTGTGATATCTTTTTGCCTTTGCCTTTTATATTTTGTTCAAGGAATCTCCAGTCCTTAAAAGTGGCCTACAGGAAAACTCCAAAAGTTTTATACTATATAAATGGGCTACAATTCGCTTTTCATAAATAAGAGGTTGCCATATTGCAAGCTGAGATCATCCTTTATATACTATGTTTACAGGAATGTCAAAGATCTCACTGAAGTAATAAAATTCCAGAGGCTAATACTTCTTCTGGTACCAGCTATCCTTCTTTGGGACCAGCTATCCTCACAAGAGAATTTTTTTGTGATAGTTAAGTATGTCTCACCAGCCAAAATATGAATACATCCAGTTCATGCCATATTGTTATATTTTTATAATTTGCCTGTTTATAATTTACAATTTTATGTTTATAATTTATAATTTGTCATGGTGGCTCAGTGGCTAAGATGCTGAGCTTGTCGATCAAAAGGTCAGCAGTTCAGCGGTTCGATCCCCTAGTGCTGCATAACAGGGTGAGCTCCCGTTACTGGTCCCAGCTTCTGCCAACCTAGCAGTTCGAAAGCACATTAAAAAATGCAAGTAGAAAAATAGGGACCACCTTTGGTGGGAGGTAACAGCGTTCCATGCGCCTTTGGCATTTAGTCATGCTGGCCACATGACCACGGAGACATCTTTGGACAGCACTGGCTCTTCAGCTTTGAAACAGAGATGAGCACCACCCCTTAGAGTCGGGAACGACTAGCACATACCCTGTTTCCCCCAAAATAAGACATCCCCTGATAATAAGCCCAATCAGGCTTTTGAGCACATGGCAATAAGGCCAAGCGCTTATTTCAGGGTTCAAAAAAATATAAGAGGGTCTTATTTTCGGGGAAACACGGTATGTGCAATGGGAACCTTTACCTTTACCTTTTTATACTTTTATTGTAACACTTCCCTCCAAGTCTATGATTGGGAGATGTAAATGCATGAAAGAAATACATTGCAAAGTGTATCCAGTCATACAATTGTCTTCCCTTGTTTTAAATACTAACGAAATAAACAAACAGGAAAAAGTTTTTAAACCTGTAGTTTTTGTAGCACTCTGCAGCCCTCCCTTCCCTATTCCATTTAAAGGTCCCACCTACTGATGTTGAAGAGGTCAGCAAAGATAGGAAGGAAGGAATTTATGATTTGACCAAGATATGGATGTCAGGTTTCAACGTAATCTCAAATAAATTTCATTCTCAAACACAAAGTCTTTGATGAATCTCTCATTTATTGAAGAATTTACGATCCGACCTGAACTCAGGTGCAACCAAAACTGATTCTCTGAAACCAACCCCTCCCTTTCCGCTTCTCAAAACCCCAGTGCCTCATTGGCCATCTTCCAAGTCAGTCTCTTCTGCCAACTGCTTCAGATCACAGGAATGTCCCCCTCCCTCCATCACCTGGGTTACATTATCTGCTAAGGGGAGAAGAATACTAGGTCAAATGTCAGGCTACTAAAACTTCAAACTGCTTCTGCTAACTATTTTTTTCTTTTCTCTTGGAACTTCATGGCAGCGATGAAAATAGAATGAATTAGATCGCTGACAATGGATTTCTATTGTTGTTCTTGTTGCTCTTCAGTGAGAGCTAGCTGAAGTGAGCGAGGCAATATTGAAACCAGTGTGTTTCAACCTTGGCAACTTGAAAATGTGTGGACTTCAACTCCTAGAATTCCCCAGTCAGCTTGAAGCCCACACATTTTCAAGTTGCCAGCTTGAAGCCAACACATCATCAAGCGCTGATATAAAGCCTGAAGGGACCTGAATGTTTTTTTCTCTGAGCAGAATGGCTGAAGTGGTGCGGAGCCCAAGGAAAACAGAAGTCTGGCTGAGTGTACCCAAATTCATCAGTGGAAGAAGCAGAAAGAGGGCATCAAGACCAGGAAGAGACTCAGACCAGAAAACCAGACAAGTTTAGCCTAGTCTAGTGACAACAGATTTCCAAAATATCCTATCACTGAATTATGCAGGGAAGACTTGGAAGAGCCTGTAGTGATCAACGGGGCAGTGGCCAAGGCCAAGCAAAGAGGCCCAGCACCAGAGACAATGACCTACTAGAAAGGTCTGGCTTTAGTGGCTGCCAATTACTTTGCTAATTAAGATTGGTTGGGACTTTCTGGGGAAGGACACTGGGAAATGGAGAGCATGGTGGGAAGAACCCCAGGTCTAGGATGCTTGGTGAATTGCAAAACCAAAAGCCTAGGGTTCATTGGGAGACTACAGGTAACCCATCCTCAACATGGGGAAGGCAGCATTGTCCAGGATTCATAGAAAGTAGCCTGGGGAAGGATTAGGCTACAAATCCATAACTCATATATTACCCAGGACATGGGATTTGTCTCCCCACCTGCCTGTGCTCACTACCATCCTAAGTCTAACTTACGACAATGACATCAAAGCCACAAGGCATTTCATGTTCCGCAGCTGAGTGGATGATCCAGCGGACAAACATGGCCTCCCGCACCAACCCTTTTTAATAGAGTTAATGCTAGTTCCTTGTTTGTTTCCCAAGCCTCTTCCTGCAATCTTTGCAAGCGAATATTTAACCTCTCGCAAATTATAATCATTGCTTCATATTTCTTTTTTTTTAAAAGACACAACGGTAATTAATTTTTACTCCATCATTACCAAAAAGCCATCTGCTCTGCTGCAAGAAAGCAGCCAACAAGAAAGGAAAATTCGCAGTTGTTTTTTCTGTGCCAGGACCACCGTTCCTTGTGCACTGCTGTTTGCGTTTGACAAGCATTTGTTAGCATCAGGCTCAACAGAAAGAAGGAATTGAAAACGAGGGAGACCGCAGCTGCCACGCTTTTGGGTGCCCACACTCCATATACAGCCATATTGGAACCCTTTCCTAGCGTATGTCTGGCGGATCAAGGCTGGAGATATCCTTCCCATTCTCCTGCTTCCCTTCTCCTCCAGCATCACAAGAAGCAGGGAAATATTCCTAGCCAACCATCAAATAATTAATATACACTCAAGCCCACAACACTAAACTTGATTTCCTTCCCAGAAAAAACTCTGGGCAGTTTTCAAGAAATCCCTAAATTCCAGCCTCTGTTTTCCCATCCTATGATCTGGTAACGTTTCTTCAAGTATGCATCCAAAAATAAATTCCATTGCTGTTTGTGACTTGTGTTAAAGTTGCAAAACTACTATAAACCATAATTCAGGTTTCCCAAATGGATCCCAGCCTTATTAGGCATTGAAAAAGAAGGATTATTTAACATAAGAGAGAAGGGGGTGAAGGAGGGAGAGAGGGAGGGAGGGAGGGAGGGAGGGAGGGTGGGAGGGGGAGAGAGAGAGAGAGAGAGAGAGTGCTTGATTTCCATGGCAGGAAGACATCAGCAGTATTAGGATGTTTGGTTATAGAGAAACTGTCACACATAGTCTTTGACTTACAACTCTTCATTTAGCAACCATTCAAAATTACAACAGCAGCAAAAAAAAACATGATCGAAGTAATTTTCACTTACCATCCCCATGGTCATGTGATCAAAATTCAGCCACCTGGCAATCAGCATGTATTTACTACGGTTGCCAGGTCCTGGGCTCATGTGATAGCTATTTGCAACCTACCCTGACAGCCTCTGATAAGCAAAGTCAATGGAGGAAGGTGGATTCACTTAACAATTGTGTGATTCATTTAATAATTAGAGTGACTTGCTTAACAACCTTGCAAAAAGGTTGTAAAATTGGGTGTAATTCACTTAACAATCGCCTTGCTTAGCAATGAAAATTCTGGTTCCAATTGTCTTCGTAAATTGAAGACTATCTGTATTTAATTGGACTTTCATGGCCTTTTCACTTATCCAAGTCCCTGTAAATGACGATATCCTGAGTGGGATGTTGAACTGATGTGTTTGTATGGTGATTATTATTTTTCTTTCTGAAGGATAAATCCAGAAAAATAGAACAATCATGTGACCATGGGAGTAATACAAGGACTGGTTGTAAGTCATTTTTTTTAATGCTGTTGTAATTTCAAATGATTGCTAAACAAATGGTTATAAGTCGAGGACTACATGTACTGAGAAGGTTACCCTATTTTTATGTACATTACTTTTAATTCTCCTTATATGCAGTAGTGTATAATATCCCAATATCACACAAATCCTTTTGCACAACATGTTTGTTTTCCATATTATAATGCATAAGTGACCATCTTTTCTCAGCAAAGATCTTTTAAAACAGGAAGTGATCAGTCATGGCATAGTCCAGGGGTGTCAAACTCAAGGCCTGTGGGCTGGATTCGGCCCATGGGTGCTTAGATCTGGCCCGCAGAGCCACCCTGGAAACAGTGAGGGATCGGCCCATGGTGCCTCTGCCACTGAAAATGGGCTCCCTCCAGGAGTGTTATTCAGCAGGTTCTGACAGGTTCTGGGGAACCGGTAGCGGAAATTTTGAGTAGTTCAGAGAACCGGCAAATACACCTCTGGCTGGCCCAGAGTTGGATGGGAATGAGGATTTTGCAGTATCCTTCCCCTGCCACACCCACCAAGCCACACCCACAGAACCGGTAGTAAAAAAAAATTGAATTCCACCACTCGCTCCCTCCCTCCGTTTCCAGCTATGACGGTCTCCTGTCTGAGCTCCATTTTCGCTGGCAGAGGGTTGCAGGAGGCCGTCGCAGCCGGAAACAGAGGGAGGGAGCCCGTTTTCTCTGGCAGAGCGCTGAGGCTGCCACAAGCGCCCACAACATGAGTGACATTGACTGGCCACGCCCACCCTGGCCACACCCACCCTGCCCCCCCCCCAGGTCAAACCCAACCCTGATGCGGCCCTCAATGAAATTGAGTTTGACACCGCTGTCATAGCCTATGTGGAAAACCAGTCCCTTCACCTCAGAGCAACAGTTTTCAAAAGCAACATATAGAAATCGCTTGCCTTGAAATCCACTCAGTTCTTGGGCTGGCTGGTCTTAATTCCTATCCCCATCTTCCCATCTTTGCCCTGGCAGCAGAGAGAATGTATGAAAGGCCTTCTTTTTTGGGAAAAGCCAAACTAGGTTTTTTCTGATCCAGCATTCTATTTTAAACACCAGCCAGCCAAATGCTTCCAGATGATCACAGTCCGAACATGAAAATCATGGCAGTCCCCACCATCAGCAACTTGAATTCAGATGTCTCCTGCTGGCATCGCCACAAAGGAAATTCGCTTAGCTGTCATGGCTAATAGGTACCGCTAAACTTATTTTTCCATGAATTTGTCCGGTTTCTTTCTTTCTTTCTTTTTAAATGCTTGCTAATTGTGAATTAGGTAAGCTAATGCAATAATTGGGAATCCTGATTTCTTTTATTTGTACATCTATGCTGCATTAAATCTATATCAAATCTATAGGTGTGCTGCTGTCTCTTAGCATTTTGAGTTGCACGCTCTTATTTCCTTCTGAAGAAATATTGCAAGTGTAGCATAGCACACCCCATTCATAACAAAAGGTTTAAGTGTCTCCTCTTTTGCTCTGTTAAACATATTTCACTTGAAGGTGGCATTAAGACCACACGCAAGTAAAATTCAATGAAACAATTGTTCAATTCACAAATTAATTTGGAGGTCAAAGCACTGATTTAGGCTTGGGCAACTGACTATAAACTATTCACTGTTTTTGCCACATGATCCAGGAGGCCCTGAGCTGCAACAGCTTTGCTGCTCTAATCCTCCTTAATTTGAGAGCAAAGCAATCACATGTGATATTAAGAATATTTTGAGCACATACTATGCCCATTTTGTTCGGGTCACTCCTGACCTGAGGTAAAAAAGATTCTTGGACCTCACTCAGAGGCTCAGGTGGGGATCAAAATGATAGAAGGGGTTCCAAGTAACTGAGAAAGCGAAGGCTGCGTGCATGGCCTGGGGCACCCCGATTTTTAGAAAAGTTTGGAAAACAGACCCCTCATCAAAACTGTGCGGGTAAATTGTAATACTTCCCTGCCATTCCAAAACTTAACATTTGGAAGAAAGTAAGAAATGGCAACAGCCACAAAAGCCCCAAATTATGAGTGTTTATGGATCTCAATAAACATATCTAAAAAAATCCTGCATCACTCAGGATTAATTCTAATTAATTAATTCTATAGGACAACAAAAGAAGAGAGAGGAACTATGGGAACATTTTTTTAAAGTTTTATATTTTTTTTTTATTATTATTTGATTTATATGCCGCCCTTCTCTGGAGACTCAGGGTGGCTTACAATGCGTTAAACAATAGCCTTCATACTTTTTGTATATATTCATACAAAGTCAGCTTATTGCCCCCACAATCTGGGTCCTCATTTTACCTACCTTGAAAGGATGGACGGCTGAGTCAACCTCGAGCCTGGTGAGATTTGAACTTGCAGTAATTGCAGGCAGCTGAATGTTAATTACAGTGCTTTAGTCTGCCACGCCACCAAGCTCTTATATTTATCGAAGTTGGGAAATCAGTGAAAACAATTACACCCTGAAGAATAGAAGAGAGCCAGCGCATGTTCTGCAAAATGCGAGAACTATGTTTGATGCATCCCTCTAGAGCAGGGCTGTCAAACTTGTGGCATGTGGGCCAGATACATCATGTGTTGGCCGCGCCCACGCCCAGTTTAGCTAAGAGGGGTGGGGAATATGAGAATATGACGAATATAAGTCACAATACATCATGTGATGACACCGTGACGCCGTGAGTTTGACACCCCTGCTCAAGAGGAACATCTGATCTCCAAGCTGTAAGGAATGCAGGAGAGAAGCTTTATAAGTAGCCCTAGGACCATGATGGCGAACCTATGGCACGCATGCCACAGATGGCATGCGAAGCCATATCAGTGGGCACGTGAGCTCAGCTCCGGCGTGCATGCATGCGCTGGTCAGCTGATTTTTGGGCCTTTTGGGCCCACCGGAAGTCAGGAAAAAGTCTGTTCCCGGCCTCCGGAGGGCCTCCAAGGGAGTAGGGAAGGCTATTTTTGCCCTCCCCAGCCTCCTAGAAAGGTTCTGGAGCCTGGGGAGAGCGAAAAATGGGCCTACCTTGCCATCACGTGCCAAAAGTGGAGGGAGCACGGGGGTGTGTGTGTTGTATATGCATGCATGGGGGATGGGGCGCATATAATTACGGGTGTGGGCACTCACATGAACGACACACACCCCCACACTCCCCCCACTTTTGGCATGCGATGGCAAAAAGGTTAGCCATCCCTGCCCTAGGAAATGTAGAAGATAAATTTCAGGAAGTGTCTCCTCTCAGATATTCCTCTCTGGACAGTTTCCTATCCATGGCATTTATCGTGGGTGCTTCTTACACATGGTGATGTTCAAATATCACACACAGGTAGCCCTCAACTTACAAATGTTCATTTAGTGACCGTTCAAAGTTACAACAGCACTGAAAAAAAGTGACTTACAAACCAGTCCTTGAACTTATGACTGTCACAACATCCTCTTAGTCACATGATCACCTAAAGTCCCGGGATCACATGATTGCCATTTGCAATCTCCCTAGCCAGCTTCCAATCAGCAAAGTCAGTAGAAGTCTGCAGAGATTCTCAGTCATCCAGGTCATGGTTATCCCAAAGGTGCTTTTTCAAGAGGCAACTGGACTTCCTTCTTCTTGTTGTTTTTGAAGGCGTTTCGCTTCTCATCCTGAGTAGTGCACCTGGTTCCTGTAGTCTGCAGGAGAATCTCTACAGACTTTTAGCTATATAATTTGGGATGAACACCCTTTGAATAGGGTGGGAGTAGGAATGGATTTCCAGAGGGAAAAATTGCAGACTGCAGGAACCAGAAGCACTATTCAGGTGACCCTGAGGACACAGATAAACCTCCAAGTGCTTCAATGACTCTCTAAAAGGATGCAAATGACCAGCTGTCTGCAAGGAATATAAATCCTTTCATTCCCCACTATCCTGTCAGAGCTGAAGAAGCTTCTTGGATGAGAAGCGAAATGTCTTCAAAAGAAAAAAACAAGAAAGTCCAGTTGCCTCCTGAAAAAGCACCTTTGGGACAAAGTCAGTAGAGGAAGCCAGATTCGCTTAAGCATTGTGTCATTCACTTAACAACCACAATGATTTGTTTAACATCCATGAAAAAAAAAAGACAGTAAAATTAGGCATGATTCAGTTAACAACTGCCTTGTTTAGCAACAGAAATTCAGGTCTCAATCCTGGTCATAAATTGAAGATTACCTGTATAAGTTTGAGGAAGACTCTGTTGTTGTTCTTACACAAAAAAAAACCCCACAAGTACTAAAAAATGCACACTGTTAATAATGAAAAGAAGAATGTAAGGAATGTGCTACAACTAAGTTTGAAACATTAAGCATGTCAGTTCCCAAGATCCAAATGCATGCAAAATTTTCTGAATACTAAACATCTTATGGTCAATTATATTCTCCTTTTTGAGCTCAAGGAGCCACTCCAGCAATTTCATTAAACAGTGATAATTTGGGAGGATGATAATGATAAATTAATAAGCAAGACCATTTAAAATGCAGATAGCAAAATATATGAAGCATTTCTTTTCAAAATGTGACCTTCACTGCAGGATATGAACTTGCTGGTTTTGACAACATAATGAAAAATTGTTTCCCCTTTAGGCAATTTTATCTCTTCTTAGGTTTGTATCAAAAATCTGCCTGCACATAAATGGAAGTGGGACAAGCAGGACCAGCCTTATTAAGACCCAAAGACAGAAATTGCTCCTATTAAACTATTTGTCCATATTATAGTTTGGTCTTTTGCACAGTGCATACTAATGATTTATCATATCTTCTAGAGCAGGGGTGTCAAACTCGATTTCATTGAAGGCCGCATCAGGGTTGTGTTTGACCTTGGGGCAAGGGTAGGCATGGCCAGAGTGGGCATGGCCAGTTGGACATCACTTGTGTTGAGGGCGCTTGTGGTGGCCCAAGCACTCTGTCAGCAAAAACAGGCTTCCGAGCTCCATTTTTGGCTGTGGTGGCTTCCTGCAATCCTCTGCCAGTGAAAACAGAGCTCGGGAGGGCTGCACCGTAGGCCAGTCCTTTGCTGTTTCCAGGGTAGCCCCGCAGGCCAGCTCAGGCCCCCAGGCCTTGAGTTTGACACCCCTGTTCTAGAGTCATCAAACCACCTTTGTTAAATATAATGGTAATTTGCATAGACTTCATAACAATTTAATGATGGTTGGGTGGTGCTATGAAGACACTCTAAGTCGTTAGTATAGAAATGAACTTAGATGTGTATCTAAGCTGTATCTTCCCAATGAACTGGATATGTTTAATTGGAGATTAAATTGGTGAATTGAATATTAGACTTCATCCATGCCAAAAATATGCTTCAAACAACTGTTGCCCCTTGAAAAGCTTTAGTAATCTCTTGAAGACAAAATAGTCTGGTGATATAGGTGGCTTCCTTATTCCTTGGCAGTTAATTGGTTCATCAAGCAAAATATTATCTCTGAATGGGATCTACAAAAATATACTTTGAAATTCTTCCTTGAGTCTGCCAGTTTTCTTCCCAGTTACCTTTAGTTTTTTATATCTTCCTTTCCTTTTATGGAAGTTGCAAAACTAAATGTCTCTAGCAATAGATTCATTTCTTAAAAATGCTTCTGAATTCTGTATGAACCTCATAGGCAAAGGATGAGCAATAATTTCTGAAATATCTGATACAATCTTCAAAAGGCTTCGAGCCCTTTCTGAAATGTGAAGAGAGAGATGAGAGCAATTCACCAGCCTGACAAAAAAAATAAATAAAATAAAACCCTTCTGAAACCAGCATGTTTCTACAAAGATTTATCTTGCAGATTCTAATATCTAAACTGGTCATAATGAGAAAAGGGGCTCTCATTTAGCTAGCCAGGGTCTAAACTGATACCTTGAACTCTGCTCATAAACCAATTTGCACTTAGTGCAGGTCTGAAAAGTCCTTTCCCAATTCCAGTTGCAGTAAGATTCTTTCTCCCGTAGTAGAGGGTTTCATTTTCACAGATGTTTATGGCGGGGGGGGGGGAGTCACTAACGTTGTGCTTAAAAATTAGATAATGCCAATAGTTTGCTAGGCAGGGAAGCGATTTGGGCAAGCCCTGGGACAATGGGCTCTCTTTGCTGAGTTTTTCTCACTCTTAGCAGAAGGACAGGTAGAATGAACAGATTAACAGAGTTGGAAGGGACCTTGTAGGTCATCTAGTCCAACCCAAGCAGGAGACCCTACACCATTTCTGACAGATGGCAGTCCAATCTCTTCTTGAAAGCTCCTAGCGATGAAGCTTCCACAACTTCTGAAGGCAAAGCTGTTCCATTGATTGATTGTTCTCACTGTCAGAAAATTTCTCCTTATTTCCAGGTTGAATCTCTCCTTATTCAGTTCAGAATGTTTGCAAACAGATTTCTTTACGCACAATGTTTGTGTATTACAAGCCAATTCATAATCAAGAAAAAGAGATCCTCTTCCCTGCTTGCTTTAGGATGCCATCACTATTCAGCTAGAAAGATTTGGGTGCTTTGAGCAGAGGAAAGGTGCAAGAGAGCCAAATCTTAGGGCCCATAAAAAGTAAAACAGATTCTAGCATATGAAATTTATCACCGTGCTTTCTTTTCCTCTCCCCTGCCCACAGGAAGAGGTAAGGCAACTGATTTCCTTAGATCAGACTCTGTCTCTTAGCCTCAAGCTGACTCCAGTTCTCTGGAGCTTATCTGTAAATACATTTTCTTTTTCTCCCTGAAATGCTTCAATGGGTCCTCATATAGTATTGCTAATTTAAAAAGTAATGTGAACGGTTATACTCGGGGATCCGGGGAATAATAGTAACAATAACAACCACATGGTCTGTGTAATAGCCTTGTGGGGACAACTTGGCCGCGTGATATAATGTATTTTGTTGGGGTGTTCGTGCAACCTTTTGCCCCCAGCGCTGCCCTTTGCATAGTGCAGCCAAATTGTGTGCAAGGTATTTCTTTAATCCCACGAAGGCAACCAAGGGAGTGTCTGAAAATCAGTAAGTGTCTCAGCCGTGCAACCATCCAAAAATGGAAGGTTAGACAGTTTGACTCTTCCCAGAAGCCCTTGAACAATGCAATTATCCACGAAGGAAATTTCAAATTATTTTCATTAGACTTCTGTTTTTCCAATCTAAGCAAAGTGATTAATTAGGGATTAAAATATTTACACTGCACATGCTTCCTTGGCACAGCACTAGAATATTTAAGTGTTCTTCTGAAGGGTCTTCTGTTTGGAAAATAAGCCATTAATTTCCATGAAGGGAGGAGTGAGGGAAGTTATATGTGGACAGTATAAAAAGCAACTTTGCAATATAGAATAGAGGCCCTTGGAGATATTACCAAAGAGTTGTTGGTAAAATCAGGGATCCTTGCAGGACCCTGCACTGAAAAAAAACCATTCCCAGTTTGATCTGGTGCCTTGTAGATGTGTTTTATACTGGAGGTTAAAGCACTCTGCATGCGCATGAGAGCATTCCTGGAGAACAAGAATTTCAGTGAAGCAAAAACGAGTGACAAAAAGCCTTAAAACAGTAAGTGAAAGAAGATCCATTTGCACTTGTAGGGATAACTCCAGGTACAGCCTACTAGGACAGTCAAAACAGAAAGCAGTCTATCCATGCCTGGCTTGGAAGAAAGACATAGGTAGTGACCTCAAACTGGCAAAATCTTAGATAAGGAGCAGAGTAATAGGCTCAGAGGGGGAGACAGCCTAAATTCTTAAGTTCTGTCTATACCTTAATGCCCCCTTGTGGTCAGAAGGTTATGAGGCACAGAAAAATCTGAACTGTTGGATTTGTACCTTCAACGTTTTGAATTATAACTAATTCTGGGGAATTCTGGGGCGGATGCATGTGTGATTAGCATGTCTAGCAAATATGGAGAGCATCAAGTTGGGGAAGGCTGCCCTGTCACATTTAATTATCTTTTAATGGGTCCACTATCTAATTTCTTCTTAATGTAATTTTCCGCTGCATTTTAATAGTTGTTGTTTTAAATAATTATCTGCTGCAAAATTTGCCATCTTTAGGACCATTTTGCATGTTGTTCTTAGTAGTCTAGTGATACTACTATCCTCAATAAAACGGAGACATGATTTTAATTAAGGCTTGGTTTGGGAAGCATTGAAATGTATCTTCCATGATGTGATGGCTTTCAGATGTATAAGAGCTCTGAATTCCCGGTGTTGCTACTGAGGAAGGCAGTGGCTGGTCTGTGACTGGGAGGCCTTCCTAGACACATGGCCATCATTGATTGACAGACCCAGCATCAGCTAGGGTACCAATTGAAGCTGCAGTTGTCCCAGTAACTCATATCTTATAACTACTAAGAGACATGGTAGCGCAGTGGTTAGAATTCAGTATTGCAGGCTTACTCTGCATTCCACTGCCAGGAGTTCGATCCTGACTGGCTCAAGGTTGACTCAGTCTTCCATCCTTCTGAGGTCGGTAAAATGAGGACCCAGGTTGTTGGGGGCAATAGGCTGATTCTGTAAACCCTTGAGAGAGGCTGTAAAGCACTGTGAAATGGTATATAAGTCTAGGTGCTATTGCTATTGCTACTCAACTTGACCGTTAAAACATGCTTTACATGGGGCTACCTCTGAAGTCTACTCAGAAGATGCAGATGATAACAATATTTAGTTGTCTGTTTGTTATCTGGAAGTGTCTGATGGGAGCATATAGCGCCTGTGCTTTGGGGCCTAAAATGGTTTCCCAGAGGTTTCTCTATATTCCAAACTGCTGGGTTTTGACCACATATATCTTGGCACCTAGATAACATCAGGACCAGGTTCTCCAGCTACAACCAACTTGATCAACCAGCTTATTCCAGGAAAAGCTATTAGTGGTTCCCTACTTCCATTAAATGAGAAGTGAGGTTTGAGGCCCTACTTTTCAGTAGTAGTGTCTGTCCTTAGAAACACCCTCCCAGTTGAGATTAGATTTGCTTCCACACTGATTTCATTTTGAACGATGCTGAAGAGAAAGCTCTTCCGGAGAGCTTTTGTGCATTGGCTGAGCGAGGCCACCCTGATTAAAATATACTGTTGGATTTTGCCTTTTGCGCCATGACATGATTTCTACATTTATTTTAATGTTTGTTTCTCAATTTACAATTGCCATTTCATTGTCATTGCTATTTACCACAGAGGCTTTGTATATAAACAATGGCATTGCTTTCCAGGAGTCTTATGGGGTTTGGCGGCATAGAAGCATTAGTGCGTAGTGGCTTTGTGCATGCCTGTTAACTGTCTCTTGAGCTTTTGGAGGTAAGACTACAACATCAGATTAAGATCCTTCTACATGTTTCTTTAAAAATGTGGCATGCTGTTCCATCGGTGTTTCCTCTTTCCTAGAAATGACATGCCAGATTCTAAACCCAGATAAACATTTCAGTATGCAGTGAGGAGATATTTAATCCTTCTTTCCTCAGCTGTGATACACTCTCCAGATGAGCCCCAAAGGGACGTGTTTCAATATCTCTAAGAGCATGCTTCAAGACTTCTTCTAGTACTAGATGATTTAGCACATCCTTTACAAAATAACAAGCTGTTGTATTTATAAACTGTTGCTGGAATATACTAAATTAGATATTTAAGAGCATAGAGAGGCACTAAAAAGGGACTATGTGGAAGTCAGTGGACTACTGCATTCTGAGATGTTATGTATTCTATGGATTTAAAATTATAAATTTATTCAACAAATATTCTGTGGATGCTCCAGTGCAGCATCAGTTCATATGACGTTGTTATATGCTACAACGGCTCCCTTCAGTCCAACAATTACTTTGAATGTTAATTTTGTTCTGGATTTCTGGATGGCCATTTAAGTGACAACAAAGAACAAATAAAATAGTTAAAGCATGGAGCTTTCAAGAGGTAATATACAGCTGTGATAGCTGGAGACTAAGAATGTTATGGTATGTGGCAATGACCTTTGAAAACAGGGGGAAGAATCACAGACTAGACGGAGGTCAGATAAGAGGCATCTGAATCCACAGAAGGAATGGGGACATAGCAAACATCTCAGAAGGGATCTAGTTTTTTGGATTGTAAAGATTATTAATTAGATTCACAAAGTTGGAAGGGACCTTGTAGGTCATCTAGTCCAACCCCCCGCCCAAGCAGGAGACCCTACACCATTTTTGACAATGGCAGTCCAATCTTTTCTTGAAAGCCTCCAGTGATGAAGCTCCCACAACTTCCGACGGTAAGGGGGGAAGCTCTACTTTCATACTTGCAAGACTGAGATCTGCCTTGTGAGGTAGTCCAGTCAAGAAACACCTCTAGAAGTCTTAGCTCTAACTTTATTACAAGGTTACATTACAAGAATCTTGCAAGTCTGAATGAATAGATCTCTAATTCTTCTGAGATATTTGCTCATGTGCCCATTCCTTCTGCAGACTCAGGTGCCACTTGTCTGACTTGTCTTGTCTGCAGCTCTTCTTCCTGTCTCCCAAGGTCATACCCATATACCATTACAAAAAATAACCATGATAAATGAGACATTTGCCTTTGAATTACAGCTTTACAGTCACAAGAACAAGAATGAAAAGCCAACTTTTCTTTTCAGGTGACAATCAGCAACCAGAAACTGATATAGCTTAAGCGTGTGCTGTGAGCAGAGAATGGACTAGGAAAAATTATATTTCATAAGATGTGGGTAAGTAGAAGACGGGGAAAACAAAGGATGAAAGAATGCAAGCAATCGCTGGAATATCCCTGAAAGGTACAGATTCTTACTGGGGCCAAGCCATAACTGCAAATGCTTATCTATATAATCACCAGCAGCTGGACTTGATGGCACTTAATTATGTTCTTTTGAAGTGCACATCAATGGTTTGGAAACCTATGAGAGAACAGTGTTTTTATGATTGCAAATGTCCCATTCTGATACCAGGAAAGAAGAATGCATACCAAACTATCTTCTCACTTATTTATAGAGCACTGCACACCAGAACAACTAGACACAAGAACAGTTTTTTCTTTAATGCCATCACTCTGCTAAACAAATAATTCCCCCAACGCTGTCAAACTATTTACTAAGTCTGCACTACTATTAATCTTCTCATCGTTCCTATCACCCAACTCCTCTCACTTATGACTGTATGATTGTAATCTTGTTGCTGGTATCCTTAAGATTTATATTGATATTGTTTCCTGATTGCTTATTTGTACCCTATGACTATCATTAAGTGTTGTACCTTATGATTCTTGACGAACATATCTTTTCTTTTTATGTACACTGAGAGCATATGCACCACAGACAAATTCCTTGTGTGTCCAATCACACTTGGCCAATAAAATTCTATTCTATTCTATTCTATTCTATTCAATGGCCTGAAGAATTCCTTTCTATATTTGAACAAGTTTATCATTGGGAGTCCCAATTGGTGGATAATTTTGAATTTTGGGGTGCTGTCTGAGCTTGATTGTTTTCTTGAACACATTTCATTACCCAAACAAGGTAATATCATTAGTACACTGATGATGGTATCTAGTTTGGATAATGAAACATCTGCAAGAAAAACAACTCAGAGAGCAACAAGGAACCTTCATTTCAATCCTGAGCTACAAATATTTTCCTCTATCAGTATTTTAAAATTTGGAATGCAAATGCTAATTTCCTGAATCTGCTAACCATTGGTTTTAATTGCAGTAGATGGGTTTTGTCACTTTTTCTTTCTCTCCTTTTTTTTCTTTGTGTAAATTCCATTTAGAAAAAAGGGAAAGGAAAGAATTACAGCTGCTAAAAGGAAGAATTTAATCTCTCAACCTTATGGATTGTGCTCCTAATCTAGAACACAAGGCTGTGTTTACTTGTCAGGAAAGGAAAAGCAAGCATTGCGTTAAAGATATTTTTCTGCATGTTTCAAATTGTTCCCCTTTGATTTCATATGGAGTGTGATGGAGATGGGACGAGCTGATATCTTCAGCCAATCCTCAGTGATAAAAGAAGATTTAAAAACACCATCAAATATGTTTTTTTAAAGAGTATAAAGTTACTAGGAATTAGGAAATTATATGAGGTGGAAAGAACTGTTTCAGGAACTTAATTTGGACACATAATCCTTTTTCTTGCTTTATTTTGCAGCCTGAATCACTGAGACTTGCACATGCATAATTTTTTCTCCACCTATATACACGTGCACAAAATGGCTTAAATATGTAAAATAAAAATAAGTAAAATCTTAGCTCTAATGGACATTCTCCTTTAATGGACACCCTTTCCTCCCAATATTCCATTAAATAAAAGGATTGCTTTACATGCCAAAATTAAATGCAATAATTACAAATATGAAGCCACCACTATGGGATAATAAAAGCCATCATTTCACCCATCTGGAAGGCTCATTTAAAGAACAACATCTGACGGATAAAATATCTTCTATTCTAAGTTATGCCTCTGAATTTGCTTGCTCAGCAAATTTGAAAGGGCAGTGAAATGAATGCAGTTTCACATGGCCTTCTGTGAGTGATCTTTGCATAAAAGTTGCCTGGTTACAGAAATTCCTGACTAGATGGCCCTTGGTCGACAATAACAAGAGAATTTTTTTATTGTTCAAAAATAAGATTAAACAAACAAACCCAGGGGAGGGGGGCTTCTATGACTTTGAAGTTTAGGATAATTGATTTACTTCACATCTTCTTCCATTCAGGAGCATCCACAGGGGAAGTCCAAAAAGTCAAGATCAGAGGTGGGTTTCAGCAGGTTCTGACCAGTTCTGGAGAACCGGTAGCGGAAATTTTGAGTAGTTCGGAGAACTGGTAAATGCCACCTCTGACTGGCCCCGCCCCCATCTATTCTCTGCCTCCCGAGTCCCAGCTGATTGAGAGGAAATGGGGATTTTGCAGTAACCTTCCCCTGCCACACCCACCAAGCCACACCACGCCCACAGAACCAGAAGTAAAAACATTTGAATCTCACCACTGGTCAAGATGGCAGCTACAATGCACCTCATATTTTTTTTTTGCATGTACTGCCTATGAGACATCTATGTAAAGGGGCAGGAGCTTCACTCTCTTATATGTGGCACCTTCTTGCCTTTTTCTCCCCCTGCTTGTGGTCATCCCTGCTGCTCCCATCAGTTTTGCTGCATCCAAAGCAATGGAATAAGTCCCTTGAAATGCTATTGCAGACATGCTCCCAAAGCATGTTACGGTATAGGATTTTTTTTTTTTAATGGGAATCAGACTCAAATGCAGTTAACTTTTTCATTCCATCACGGCTCCGGGAAACTGCAGGCATCTTTCTGTCATTTCATGGGGAGCTGAGCAGAGGGACAGCCTTATGTTGGGGCTGCTGCAACTTTCCCCAAGATGAAAAAGGAGAGGCATAACAGGATTTGCATTCCTTTCCCCAGAACGTGACTGCTGCAAGCAATCGTTTTTGCAGGGTTTATTTATCACCAATATTATCAAAGGCCTAGGTCCATTTGCTAGCTAGGACATCTTCCCTCCAGGGGACAGGAGTCCCCAGTCGCATTCTCATGTTACTTAATCATTTTTAGTCCAAACTGCTAGCTGATGATCGTGTTTATCATTTAGTTACCGTGAGTACATTTGAGTCGTGTGCCTGATGTGCACACGCACTCCCTTTTTCTGTGTTGTTGCGGTTACTATACACAGAGATTAAGCAAACCTATTCATTGGTTTCCTTCCATGCTTTTAACTGTACTAAAAAAAAAAGATTATTGTCCTATTTCAAGCAGTTCTTCCTAAATGTCCTAACAGAAGAATCTGGTGCTCTTCTATGTGGAACTCAGTCTTAGAATTGCCAAAGAATCCAATACCTTTATGCAGCAATAAGACAAAAGTGAGGGCAGAGTTATGTTCATTCCCTTCCTTAGTTTGTGAGGGGGGGGGGGCAAGGTGGAATGGCCTTGTTTATTTATCTATTTATTTTAAAGTTTTTTATTTTAAACACATTAAAAACAAAACATAGACATACAACATTTATAGGAAAAAAATAAAAACAAAAAAGATCAAAAGATATCACTTATATTCAAAGTATAATAAGATATGGAGTAGATGGTATGAATGGTTAAAAAATAAGGAAATAAGTTAAATGAATGAAGAAAGGAGGGGGGAAATGTGGACGATCAACTTATAGGATAGAGGGAATGAAAGAAAGTAGAAAATAAATGTCAGATAAGTTAACACTAAAATATCTGTAAATATTGATATATAGAAAGAAAGGATCACTGCTTAAAGCTGAAAAGAAAAGTGATATTGTTTAAATAAACAATTAGATAAGCAAGAGGCTTGATTTAAATATTCCCCCAGTCCGAGGACATGAAACCAAGACAGCAGACCCAAATAACCATTTTAAAGAATTTATAATGTGGAAGTTTCCAGGATTCCAGAATCATTGGTTCATTGATACTTTAATCAAATGCCTTTGTTGCATACAGTCCCAGGTTCGCCTTATGGTCACTCACTGACAGACTCACAGTCTTTTGAGGTGCTTGTAAGCCCCCCTTGCTTTCTACCTGGGTTTTCCAGATAGATGCAGCTAGAGCAGAGGTCTTCAAAGTTGGCAGCTTTAAGACTTGTGGACTTTAACTCCCAGAATTTTCCAGCCAGCATAGCATAGCTGGCTGGAGAATTCTGGGAGTTGAAGTCCACAAGTCTTAAAGCTGCCAAGTTTGAAGACCTCTGAGCTAGAGAATACAGAGCAGAACCTTAGTCAACAGCTGGGAAATCATTTGGAATACACATACAACTTTCAACTGAAAATAATTCTTTGGAGTTATATGGAGACTCAGTGTAAGCTATTGTAAGGAAATGCCTCTGGAGATTCTCAGTCATCCAGGTCATGGTTGTCTCAAAGGTGCTTTTCCAAGAGGCAACTGGACTTCCTTGTTTTTCTTTGAAGAAAAACAGGCCCTTCCCTTCCATTCCCTACCATCCAGTCAGAGATGAAGATGAGAAGCTTCTTCAAAGAAAAACAAGGAAGTCCAGTTGCTTCTTGAAAAAGCATCTTTGGGACTGCTGGAACAGCAAAACATCCCTGGTTACAAGGTACATTTGTTCTTTTTCACTTACCGTCTCACCCCCACACATACCCATCCACACTTAGCCACATCTTTCTCAACTAGGCTGCTAGGCACTAACTAGCAGAAGCTGCCATATCTGGATCCAAAAATGACTCGAGAAGTGGATATGCTTCTGGACTCCTTATATTCCTCAAGTTCTTGCTCTGTTGATTCACAAGACTGACAACCACATTTGCCTTCTTAATTTAAAAGTCTGGTAGCTATGATGGGATTCTTTTTTTTTTCCTGCTGAATACTCAGGCCCAACTTCCTTTGTCTACTTCAGGTGACATTTTTTCCTTTGCTTCCTTAACAACTTCTTTCCTTCTTATCTACCTACATGCCCTACATGGCATGGGCCCGGGGTACCTGCAGGATCACCTTCTGCCTGCCTCCCACCGCTCTGTGCGCTCACATAGGACTGCCCTCCTCCGGGTGCCATCAGCCAGACAATGTCGGCTGGTGGCGCCCAGGATGAGGGCGTTCTCTGTGGGCGCACTGACCCTCTGGAATGGGTTACCCACAGGGCTCCAGACGGCCCCCGACCTCCGCTCTTTCCGCCGTGACCTGAAGACATGGCTTTTCCAACAAATTTGCTGATCTGGTGTGTGATTTTTAATTGGGAGATTTTAATTGATTATTTTGTGGCTATTTTTATTGTTTTCATTGTCTTAATTTCTGTGAGCCGCCCCGAGTCCTTCGGGAGAAGGGCGGCATATAAGTATAATAAAATAAATAAATAAATAAATAAATACCTCCAACAAAGAATCTTTTAGATAAAATTCCTGATTTTTTGTCCTCTCCTGCTGACCTGATTGGTTCAGCTTTAGGTTGTAGCAGCTTCATGCTTACCTGTCTGGTACATTATGGCAGCTTCAGCCTAGTCTCAAATATTTATAGGATTTAATTAACATCATTGTAGTAAAGCCACCCTGACACCAAAAACAGCAGAGAGTGATCAATGAACATGTTTGCAGCATGTCCAGAATCTCAAAGATGCTTTTTCAAAAGGCAACTGGACTTTCTTTGTTTTTCCTTGAAAATATTTTGCTTCTCACCCAAGAAGCTTCTTCAGTTCTTCAGACATTCTAGGCGCTTTCTAGCATCACCAGAAATCCATACATTTCATGGATACCCAGCCTGTCTCTGCATTAGGAGCTGGAAATCAGAGATATAGCAGAACCATCTTCCAGGAATGGGGTGGGAGTTGGCGTTCAAAAAAAAAATCAAGATGTAAAATCACAACCGAAGCCCTGCCTCTTTTATACATGTCTTGATGTCACATGTGCAAGAGGTGGATCTTTGATAACACAATTGCAATCTCCATCTTGACTTTTTTAATTCTTCCCATGGCTGCTACCTTGACACAATGTCAGCGGCAAAGACTTTTACTGATCGATTAATCAAACGTATATATCACCCATCTCACTGTGGAAGCGACTCTGATCAGCTCAGATAACCATGGTTTTTATACCTTCCTCTTGACTCACCTCTTCCAGAAAAATTAATGGATTGTTCCTTTTTAATAATGCTATAGCCAGAGGCTAAAGGAAAAAGAAGTTCCTTGGACAGATTTGAAGAAATTGGGATTTTTTTTTTTACATAAAAACTGTTCTTAATCAACATCTGAATAAACTATTCTGCCACAAATTGCAACCAATATAATTAGCATTATCTAAATTAGTTATCATGCAGCCTTCTTTCTTTCTGGGGGCAAAAAAAATGCGCAGGTTTCGTTTTGATGTTAAAGGTGTAGCTATAGGGCTTCATCAGTACTATATGCTTGGGTACATTTAGTAGATAATATTTTTAATCCTAATTAAAAAGAAAACCTTTTCTCTCCCATAGATGTTAAGATTCATGAATAACTTCATTTTCCTTTGGAAATCAACTTATTTCCATATATCTATACTTTCCCTATCTTTGGAAGTAGCAATTTTAAATTTCAAATCGCATACTGTATAAACAGAGGAACAGATCTGTATTATGTTATGATTGCATTACATTTTTTTCACATTTAATTTTTCAGTAGACTTGAATATTTATTTTTTATTGCGATAAAGTTCACTTCCTACAAGCATTCAAAGGTAACATTCACATCTATTAAATTTCAGCCCCTACCATTTCTAAGATGAAAACAATGCAAAATGCATTAAGAGATCACATTCAAATTCACTCTGGCTGCTTTAAAGTTCAGTGCGAAGAGAAAGATATTAGCTCTTAAAATAACTTGGCATCTCTCTTTATATAATGCTCAGTTGAATGCTCAGAATTGTGTCTGAAGAAAGAAACAGGCAGCAAGGAGTTGCTTGTTCCCCTAGTATTGCTCTGGGGTGGGGCCCTTCCCTCCATTCTCCATTCCCAAGGCATTGGAAACATCTTTCCAGGGTGGAAGAAAACAAAAATAGCAGCTCCAGGAAGACAAGGTGTCACCTCCACCTTCTGTAGAGGACCACAGAGAAGGTATGCACCACAGTTAGCAAAACATGGATTAAGCCTAAAGCAGAAAGAAAGTATTGGGAAGAAACTGAAAGTAACCATACCAGAGGTGGTATTCAGCCAGTTCTGACAGGTTCCGGAGAACCGGGAGCGGAAATTTTGAGTAGTTCGGAGAACCGGTAAATACCACCTCTGGTTGGCCCCACCCCCATCTATTTGCTGCCTCCCGAGTCCCAGCTGATCGGAGTCCCAGCTGATCGGAGTCCCAGCTGATCAGAGTCCCAGCTGATCAGAGTCCCAGCTGATCGGCTGGGTCTTCTTTTGTTGCCCTGCACAGGAGCTGGAAAGCAGGTTAGTGGGGTGGGAAGGGAATGGGAATTTTACAGTATCCTTCCCCTGGAGTGAGGTGGAAATGGAGATTTTGCAGTATCCTTCCCCTACCAAGCCCACCAAGCCACGTCCACCAAGCCACGCCATGCCCACCAAGCCACGCCCACAGAACCGATAGTAAAAAAAAATTGAATACCACCACTGAACCCTACCTTTATTTTCTGTGGTATAAGAGAGAGGGAAGGACAGCGTTGTCAGGTTTTCAAGACTGGTGACAATCATTTAAGGTAGGTTATGTCAGGAAACAGATTGCACAAGAAATACTGGAATGCCACTGTATTGTGTCTGACTGTCTTATATCTGAGAGTCAAAGCAGGTTCACTTTTTTCCTACATTATTAACTACTAGAAGTCAGAGATAGCAAGTGAAGGATTCTTCTGGTTTCTTTTGTTGCTTTTTGCTCTGTTTCCTGATACTCTTAGACTCAGCCCTTAAGCTTATTTCCTTCAGGAAGATTTAAATTGTTCTTCTCTCTTTTTTCTTTTTTCTTTTTTCATAGCCTGAGGACAGAAGAGATGCAAGGTTTATATATCATAGTATGTAATTTCTTCAATGAAAAATACTTTTCCCTTTGGACTGTAAGCATTTGTCTCAACTCTGGGTTCTATACCTCCTTATGCATGTGTGTGTGTGTGTGTGTGCACGCGTGCATACGTGTGTGTTCATTTGAGTAAATGTTGACTGGACAAGTCCCTGCAATTTTCTTGGCAAGATTTTGAAAGTGGTCTACCTTGCCAGTGTTGAGAAGTAATCAGTGGCTCAGGGTCACCCAGCTCACTTCATGCCTAAGGCAGGACTAGAACTCACTGTCACCTGGTTTCTAGTCCCTTATCTTTTTTTTAATAAAAAGTTTTTTTTATTTTGTATACATTAAAAACAAACACAAAACAAACAACACATATATACAAATCATTTTTTCATTGTTAACAGCTCGTTTAACAGATCCTTTTCTAGTCCCTTATCTTAATCACTATCCCAAACCGTCTCTCAATCGTGTTTTGACTCTTGCTAAATACAGATTCTGCTGAAGAAACTAGGATTATTCCAGAATTTCCCCTAGATTAAGAAGCATCTTTGAGCAGCCTAAATTCCAGGAGACAAGAAGGCTCTTATTCAGACTAATGGGTTGTTTCAGAGGTGAAATCCAGCAGGTTCTGACAGGTTCTGGAGAACCAGTAGTGGAAATTTTGAGCAGTTCGGAGAACCGGCAAATACCATCTCTGGCTGGCCCCAGAGTGGGGTGGGAATGGGGATTTTGCAGTATCCTTCCGCTGCCACACCCACCAAGCCACACCACACCCACCAAGCCACGTCCACAGAACCAGTAGTTTAAAAAAATTGGATTTCACCACTGGGTTGTTTCATCGGAGATAAGCTGATCAATCATTGTTCCTTATTAAACCAGGATCCTGGAACAGGTTTGAACCTCAAGCCTTTGATCCAGATCCTCTGTCCAAGATCAGAGAACTTGAATCTTCCGGGGCAGGGGGGGGGGAGGTTTGACTACTAGCTTCAACTAGTCTTTTCACATTGACGGCACCAGCAGCAGCAGGAAGTTTCCAGTGGCCTTTTCAGAAGTCCATTTTGGTCCCTTTCTAAGGGTTAGAAAAAAGAGGTAGAAAGTAGAAATTGGGAAAATAGCATTATGTATACTGATATATAGAATATATTATAATAACCACGTATATGTAAACGTTAGAAAGATTATGATTGTGTATACCTAAATAGTATTATTATTGTTATTAGTATTATGTATAAAGTACATTGACCCAGACTATACACTGTCCACTAAGCACTTATGGATATTAAAGAAAAAAACTTTAAATAAAATTATAAAAAAAGAAGTCAATTTTTGTCTTGGTTTACTGATTGCCTGATGTGTGACTGACGTTGCTCTTCTATCTCATATCTGCTGGGGTGAGTTTGCTTGGCTCAACTCCATGGGGCAACAGGTAGGGAAAGCCAAAGAGGAAAGAACCAGTGAAAGAAAAATTGGGAGAATGTAACCAAATGCAGAACCCTTTTCTGATGAAGGATCAATGTTTCCATTAAAAATGGCTTTTGACGGCCATCAAGCAGAGGTGGTATTCAGCCGGTTCGGACTGGTTTTCCCGAACCAGTAGCAGAAAACGTGGATGGGCCCGGCCAACCGGCCAACCGGCCAACCGGCCAACTGGCCAACTGCCCCAGCTCTATGCCATCCCATTTAAGCATGTTTTTTAGGCTGGGTGCATGCACGGAAGGCACGCACGTGAGCAAAGCGTATGCATGGAAGGCTGGGTGTATGCGCAGAAGGCAGGCATGAGCGCGAACCGGGCACGGGCGTGCATGAAGCAAGCATGCACACGTGGGGCGAACCGGTAGTAACAATCTGAAACCCACCATTGCCATCAAGTATATAATAATGTTTCTGGAGAGAAAAAAAAACATTTGGATTCCTCTTTTTTGCAAAGTTTGGGGCATGGGGAGTTAATGTATACATTAATTCTTTATTTTTTAAAAAAACTTAAGCTGCCAAATAATCTTGAAGAAAACTGAAAAAGCTAACCCCTGAAAATCAACAGAGGTGGCAACAAATTTCAGTAATGCAATCAAAGTGTTCTGGGGGGGGGGCATAAAAAAGGAGCATCATGGACAACATATAACCTGCAGCAGAGGTGGGTTTCAGCAGGTTCTGACCAATTCTGGAGAAGTGGTAGCAGAAATTTTGAGTAGTTCAGAGAACCGGTAAATACCACCTCTGTCTGGCCCCGCCCCCATCTATTCTCTGCCTCCCGAGTCCCAGCTGATCGGGAGGAAATGGGGATTTTGCAGTATCCTTCCCCCGGAGTGGGGTGGGAATGGAGATTTTACAGTATCCTTCCCCTGCCATGCCCACCAAGCCATGCCACGCCCACCAAGCCACACCCACAGAAACAAAATTTGAAACCCACCACTGACCTGTAGGATTGATTTAGCAACAGAGGAATCTATAGATATCCATGCTGGCTGTGCTATCCCTGTTCTTCTCCCCATCCTATTTCAGTTAATAACTGAGTAACATTCTGAATTATTTTGACTGGGGACTTTTACTCTGTTCAGAGTTGGCTTATTTTTCCTCCCTTTAACAGATGAAGAAATGGCAAGGAACAAATTGAAATAAGAGCTTGCTGGCCCCAAAGAAAGAATGCATCTATTATGAAATAAAATCTCTTTTAGTAGCTATTAGGCTGCATTAGAAAAAGTCACTGGCTTCTGCCTTAGAGTTATATTGCAAAAGCCATCTGTATAATGGCTGTGTGCCTGAGTGCACTGCAGTGACAGTCAACATTGTTCCTCCCAAGCCAGCGCTCGTTATTCTTTACAAAACTCACGCATTTTGTGAGAGATCAAAAGATTTACATATCCTATGGAGTGCTTTAGGGAATGACTTGCTGTGCACTTTAAATGCACAATGTTCCACAGCCATTTCAATACAGATTTCATTTCTCTCCGAGAGCGAGGTGGGGGTAGGGAGACAAAACTGCGTCCTGCATTTTATTTCCTAGGCCACGCAGTAAAATGCTCTCCTCCTTTGGTGGGCAAAGCAATTATACCTTTTAATTCTGAAGCATTTACTTCTAGCCATGTAGGGGAGAATGTATGCACACATGCATCAGACATAAAGGTTTTTGAAATGTTCATACATGGATACCCATGGAAATATGCACACGTGCGGACACCACATGAAAGCAATTGCTGAAAGCCGGCTAGAGTTAAATAACATCTGCACCAAAGACTGGCAAATGCTAAATATTAAGTAAAGCTGCATGCAAAACAAAATAATGAAAAAAATTAGCACAATGAATCTTTCTAGATTTTTTTTAAAGAAAGCCCTTTAAAAATAAACCTGTTTATCCTAGAATTCCTTCAACTATTTCACAGAGGGGAAGAGCTGTAGTTCCTTGGTAAAATAACTGCTTTGGAATGCAGTGTCAGATATTGCCTACGTATGATGCCCCAGGGACCAGAAGGGGTTAAGTCTTCTAAGTCTACAGACATCCCATGTGACTGTATAAACCAATGAACTCCCTTATTGGAGTCTTACCCACAAATCAATTGAATATCTTCCCTAATTCTTCCCATCTATCTCAGCAAGACAACAGTGAACTTCTCTCTCCTCTCAACATCTGAGTCATACAGTTAGGGTAACAAAATACAACAGGACACCCCGTTCATTATTGTATATTTGTAAATAATAAAATAACTTTTTGAACCTGAAGCTGTATGGCCTAAATAACTTCCTCATAGACTGAATGAGCATGACCATCAGTATATATCTGACATGCAGAACGTAAATAAGAATAGCACTTAGACTTATATACCTCTTCGTAGTGCTTTACAGGCCTCTCTAAGCGGTTTTCAGAGTCAGCATATTGCCCCCAACAATCTGAGTCCTCACTTTATTGACTTCAGAAGGATGGAAGGCTGAGTCAACCTTGAGCCAATGAGAATCAAACTGCTGACAGTCGACAGAAGTAGCCTGCAATACTGCATTCTAACCACTCCGCCACCACAGATCTTTTTCCCCCCAGTAAAACTGGAAAAAGAAACCATCAAGAATATTGCATCAATGATGATGCGCTAGATGGACTAAAAATAGCTTCAGAGGTGTCTGTTGGGTATGGTCAAAATGTCAAGATGGCAGCCATGTTAGTGTCGTCTTTTAGTTATGCAATACACATAAAAAAGAGTTTTGATCACAATATTGTGACTTTTTTTGACCTTCCCTTATAGTTATTCCTTTTCTTACTGGAATCTGAGACTCCTAAAGGAATCTAGATAGAAGAGGCTGGTGCTAATGTGGAGGAATGAAATAATTGTGCCTGCATAAATAAACATAGATTACCAGGAAAGTTCAAAGAAGCCATACACAGCCTTCTAAAGGATGTGATGCTTTAATGCTGTAACACTGCACTAAATATGTTCACAATTCACCTATTCTTCACATCTATCCCTGAATACTACTGAGGAATGTCATTCTTTTCAGTGAAAACTCCAGCAATATAATAAATTATAACATACTACAATATAATAATAAAATACAACAATATATTTGATGTTGGGCAGGGTGTTGGACTAGAAGATCTCCAGCCCTATAATTCTATGTTCTAATATATTAAAAAAAAATAGAAGTCCCTAGCTCTTATGATGAATAGAAAATGATGCAATTGTCTGTATTAAAGGTGCTACATATTCAAACATGGATCAAATTTGGATAGATCTTGGCATGTTTCAGCATCATATTTCAGTTGGTTCGATGGGATTTCCAAATTATGGATATTACTAAATGTTCTCTAGCAATTTTTCACTGGTTTTCTGGATTTTATTGCTATTCACATGTTACACAAGTAAATGGCTATTTGCAGCATTAGATAAAAATCTTAGAAGGGATATCAATAGTTCCCATCCAGAAATGAGACAGAGACCATATTTCAGGAATAAGCTGTGATATTACATCAACTTGTCACTGACCCTTTATTTGATTCCAAGCCTGATGAGCATCAGATCTGACTTCAGATTCACAACTAAAGCACAAAACCTTATCACACAGAAAGGCTTAGGTGCCATTACTGATCAACAGGGATCATTCAAAGACTCATGTTGCTTTTTGTGTTGATCTAACGTCATATCTGATAGTGCTCAGTTAAAAGAAACAGACAGCAGGTAGTTGAAAAGAGTGGCTAACCACTATGGGTGGTTCCACATAATAATTCAGTCAAGTAGGCTAAGGAAGGTTCTGAAAGACACACCGATACACCCCTCACACACCCAGATGTGGCTATTTTCTGTTAATGTAACTTTACAATAAAGTTGCTCATAATCACTCTATGGCAGTGATGGCTAACCTTTTTGCCATCGGGTGCCAAAAGCGGGGGGAGCGTGGTGGGGTCACATGCATGTGTGCCCACATCCATAATTCTATGTGTGCCCCCCATGTTCCCCCCCCCCCCGTTTTTTGCGCGTGATGGCATGGTGGGCCCGGTAGGTCCATTTTTTGCTCTCCCCAGGCTCCAGAGCCTTTCTAGGAACCTGGGGAGGGCAAAAATGGCCTCCCCCCCCCCAGAGGCCCTTGGGAGGCCGGAAACAGTGTGTTTCCTGACTTCTGGTGGGCCCAGAAGGCCTGAAAATCAGCTGGCTGGCACACGCATGAGTGTCGGAACTAAGCTCGCGTGCCCACCAATATAGCTCCGCATGCCACCTGTGGCACCCGTGCCATAGGTTCGCCATCACGGCTCTATGGGGAAGATGGATAGTTTCTAAATATGATAGATAGATGATTAGAATAGAATAGAATAGAATAGAATAGAATAGAATAGAATAGAATAGAATTCTTTATTGGCCAAGTGTGATTGGACACACAAGGAATTTGTCTTTGGTGCATATGCTGTCAGTATACATAAGCAGAATAAAATACATTCATCAAGAATCATAAGGTACAGCACTTAATGATAGTCATAGGGTACAAACAAGTAATCAAATCATACTAGGAAACAATCAGTATAAATCGTAAGGATACAAGCAACAAAGTTACAGTCATACAGTCATAAGTGGGAGGAGATGGGTGATAGGAACGATGAGAAGATTAATAGTAATAGTAATGCAGACTTAGTGAATAGTTTGACAGTGTTGAGGGAAATATTTGTTTAGCAGGGTGCTGGTGTTCGGGGGGAAACTGTTCTTGTGTCTAGTTGGTCTGGTGTGCAGTGATGGATGGATAGATGAATGGATGGTTGGATTGATGGATAGATTAGATAAGAGAGAGAGAGGGAGATGATAGATGAAAGCACAAACATGCTTGTGCTTATCTGGACTACTTCAAAGGACTAACATCAATTTTGCAAGCCTGAATGTATTTCATCTCTCCTTTGCTTTTACTTTTTAGAAAACTCAGGGAGGTCCCTCTGAATCACTTCCTGCACTCCTCCTATTTCTGTGAGCTGAAGTACCGTTTGTAGGATGGTTATCTCGCCTGCACTTGTTCCTTTTGCCTCCCAAGATCAGGCCCACAGACCATCATGCTCACAAATTACAAAATAATGATCATTACGTATTCTGTACACCAATTCCAGCTGAATATTAGCAAACACAAAGATACAATGAGAGCAGTTTGACTAGAACCAGTGAGTAAGGATGCTGTGGGCTCCCTATTGCTGGAGGTTTTCTAACAGAGGCTAGCTAGACAGTCTTGGATGCTTCAATTTAGCCTCTTGCGCTGAGCAGAGGGCTGGACTTGATTATCTCCATGACTCTCTCTACCTCTATGATTCTATGAAGGTGAACTGGAAGAAATATTTTGCCTCTGGCTAAAAATCCTTTTCCTGTTTACACAGAAGGGGAAGCATGAAGAGAGAAGAAACCCAAATAGAAAGCAATGGCAAAAGGAATCCCTCTTTAATGAGGCATAACTCTGTTATGATTAAGGCTTATTCTGTCTAAATATTGATTCTCATAATACTTTACGAGGACAAGCACCAAGCAGCAGAGCCCAGCCGTTCACCCACAGGGATGGAACGAGAGCAACAGAAATCCTTGTTCCTTCACTGGTTCTATGCCTTGTATTCCCCCCTCCCCCCCACAATAAAAATTATGCAGTTGAGGCTGTCATCAAAGCCTTTCTGTTTTTGCAGCAACTTGCTTACCTGGGTTGCCAAATCCTAAACCTTGGAAAGGACTCGGTCGGGTCTTTTCTCCCTGAATTTCAACCAGTGGACAGAGCAAAAACAAGAAGAGGGAGGCTGGCAATGGGGAGACACAGCTCTATTACTTTGAGCCAAGATTAAAGGAGCTTCCTTAGTATTGAAAGATAGCTGCTGTTTCCTTGTCCTGAGGCTGCAGAGCAACTGGAGGTGGACTGAGGGCAATGAGGGCAGAACAAGGAAAAAAAACAAAAACCAACCCGCTGATCATTAAGAAGGTGTATGAAGAGAAAAGAACAGAGAGAAAATATTTTTGAACCAAAGAAAATTTGAAACATTTTTTTAAAAGAAAAGAAAAGAAGAGATCACGAAGCTTTAGTTCATGGGCAGACATGGGCTTCCAAGAGACTTTACACACTTCCTTTAGTGTACACCAAGCTCCTCACCCCTCTGGCTTTTCCTTATGTGACACAAAAATGAATCAGAAAATCACATATTGCGAAGCAAAGGACTCTTAATACACTGCTATTTTGCAGGAATACCTTTGGTCAAATGGTAGAAATCATGCTGGGACACTAGGTCTCTTCTGGAAAATTCATGTTTTCCATGTATAATGGCCATTTTGTGAATAAGTAGGCTTCTCGTGGCGTCCATGTTGGGTGTCCCTACTATATGCTCTTAAAATCCCCAAAGTAACCTTGGACCCCAGAAAGTTGCCTACACCTTTTCTTATTTCAAATATGAAGTGATGGCTTAGAAAATGCTATTCCATGTGGTGCCACATGTCTTGTGTCAGAGGTGGATACTGGGAGCCCCGCATTTTGTGGCCTCTGAAGGCCCATTCTCAGATTGTGCTACTGACATTTAGTGCCAATATTCAGAAATGCAGAGGATACAAAAATGCTATGCTACCAGAAGGGAAAGTGACTGAATTAATCCCCTTAAAAAAGAATACATGTAGAAAAAATATCCTTATAATATTCTAATTGAATCAATATCCCTCTTCTGTTCTGAAACTAAATTATTTGGGAATAAAACCAGACTTTTATTTAAATAAATATATCAAGTGAGATAGTGATGTCAAAATTTGGCTTGGCTATTTTTTCTTTGAAATATCCCTTAACAAAGCCAAAAAGAACTCGGGAAAAATCAGTCTTTTTGGTGATATTGTCACATCACTGTCAGAAACTCAGGGCCTTGGAAGCTGGGAGTTTGTTTTTTTTAAGAAGTATTCATCACTGTTCTGCCTACTCACATTTGGTTTAAAAATGAACAATTGCTGGAGCAGGGATTCTGCAGGTTACCTGTCAGCTTCTGACCCTTTATGATGAGATATTTTGATTTTTTTTCTTTCTTTCCTTCCTTCCTTCCTTCCTTCCTTCTCTGAAAAAAACAAAAAAGAAACCCCTAAAGAGAAATAATCTAAAGGTAAAAGCAAAGAAATGGGAAAATAAAAAGAATAAAAACATGGGAGAGAGGGAGAGGCTGTGCCCACTTTGAAACTGATCCTTAATAGGGGCTTTGGATGTTACCCAAGCCCCAGCATCTCTCTGTTGGCCATCCTTTCTTTTAGGTGTGAAAGCAAGCATGAAAAATGGATACAGCTGCTTTAAGAATCTCCTTAACCTTAACAAATTACAAAGTTGTGCTATGTCACCTCAGAAATTTTCATCAGAATCTTATCAATAGGTTTCACAAATTGCCATGCCAGGATGTAGCTTATTGATTTAGTGTATGTCTAAATCTAACCATTATGAACTGCAAGCCATGTTGCTTAGAGTAATATGCAAAGCCACTTGGGGTTTATTCAATAAGCCATGATTAAATAGATCATGGCTTAATAGGAGCTATAAACCAGGATGTTGACTGGGCTGAAAGCTGAAAGAAATCTCTTGGATTTCTTCTTGCACTTTATGTACAGTCTCCTTCAATATTCAATGCCTCCTGAACCTTCCTTGCGTTGACTTCCATACTATTGCCACAATTTCTTAAAGCCAAGTTGTTTTGCCTTCCCAGAACTGTGCGCACACTGAAGAAGTAGGCAGATGAGTGGAGTGTTTGCAGGAGATAAAACTTTTGTTTGCTTTTGTGCTGAACAGATATTTTAATAAAAAAAAGAAGGACAAAACACCCAGTAGATTTGCAAGGGCCCTACCTAATTCTTTAGCATGATGCTTGGTCTTGGCACTGATGGCCGCTACAGTTGATGTGGTGGGACTTACCTTTGCTTTCCACAGAGGAATGGGGAAGCAGGGTGGGAAACTCAGCCAACATAAAGGATTATGAACCAAATGTGAGAATTGGGTACTTGCTGAAGAAGTTCCTTGCATTGGCAAGCTGAGTGAACACCCAGATAGTTGAAAGTGTGCCAGATAGCCTGGCACTTCTCTAATTGGCACAGAACCATCCTAGTAGCAGTTCCTACTGCCACTGGCTCCTTTACAGCTGCCTGTCTTCATCCCACTGTTCTCAAAGCCATGCCAGAAAGGGCACAACAGGTAGATGCAAAAAGTTTGCCAACTTCTCCTTCTCCACATTATCTCTGGAATACATTTTTCCTCATTACTGTTTGGGTCTGGTGCCCAGTAGTAGCATCTCCATACCAAAAAAAGTAACCATAGCATCCCACTGGAGAGGAATGAAGGAAGGGGGGTTAATTGACCACTGGGAAAGTAATCAAATTTAGCAACAACATGCATCAAAACTTCTTGTTGCATGATGGTGTTTCCTGTCATCATTTGAAGATTCTTTAGTGGGAAAGACCATAGGGGAGAAAGGGAAGAGATGCCTTCACATGCAAACTTTGTTTTAAAAATGGGTTCCTCTGCCTTGTCTAGAGCAGCGATTTTTCAAACTTGGCAACTTTAAGACATGTGGATCTCAAGTCCCAGAATTCTGGAAGTTGAAGTCCACACATTATAAAATTGTACATTTTGAAAAACGATGACTGGAGCTTATACAATCAAAACAAAAGTGATCTTCAAAATGCAGAATGTTCCTAAACAATGTTACATAAAGGATATGATTGGAAACACAGCTAATATTAAAAATGTAAGATTTGGAATAAATTTTGAGATTCATTTAGTCCAGTCCAATGCCTCTCACCTATACAATACTCAGTGAAGGAATCCATCCTTACAAATGACCATTAAATCTCTATTTATACAACAGAAGAAAGTCTATCTCTTCCCTTTCCACAACTGAACATTTCTTACTGTTATGAAATGTCTTCTTATGACCTATCAAAATCTATTCTCTTATAATTTAAATCCTAAAATAACTCTAAACAATTCTACCCCATATTTCACAAATCGTTTCAGATACCTAACAGCTATCATGTCTCTCTACTATCTTCTCCAAATTCACCATCTCCAGTGCCACCAACTGTTTTTATTAAGGTCTCTTATCATCTTAGTTGTTCTTTTCTGGACATGTTCCAGAGCATTAGTCCTTCTGAAAGTATGGTATTCAGATCTGGATACAATTTTCTAGGCATAGCCTAGCCAGCATGATACATTATAATTGTATATATAATGACATAATACTTCTATTGATGTAGTTTAGGACTGCAGTTTGGGGGGGATTTTGTTTTTGCAAATTTAGCTGTTAATCTAAATCTTCTGCTATCTGAAACTTTCAAACAAGAAATCAGTACAAAAAATCTAACCTTCAGGAGTGATTTGAACATGCTAGTAATTATCATCGGTAAATTAGGGTTGTTAATCTTGTTCACATTTTAATAAATTTGGATCGGAGTGATTCTGGGTTATAGTTCAACATTATGTCTTCATTTAACAACATTAAAACATAGGTGCCAAGCTTCCAAGAATAACCAGAGGTTTGAATTTCTCCTAAAGGGTGAGAAGATGATCATCTCTAGTACCCACATTTTATCAGATCTTTCTTGATTAGATGGGCCTTTGAAGAGCCCCACTTCAATGCCAGGAGCAATTTGGCAGAGATTCTGAGATAGATAATTGTACTCTTCTGAATATATGAAATACAAACAGCTATTGAATCTCTTGGCAGAATTACATCTTAATCTAGAAATACTACATATCTCTCAATTGATTTGATGACATAATGGATTAGCCCAAACAAGCCATTTTTTGGACATGATCACCTTAGTTGAAGGACAAGGGTCCATATCCTCTCTAGAAGCAGGCAAACTCCAATATTTCTTTGGTTTAATATTCAATCAAGCAGAATTGCAACCTCATTGCAATCCACTTTATAAGTGAATTTGTTTTCAGAAGCTGCCTTTTCTTCAAATAATCACTATTTTGGGGATTCCCGTAGTTGCTATTTTGGGGGTTATTTATTTATTTATTTATCCATTCATTCATTCGTTTGTTTGTTTGTTTAATATGCACCAAATTCCTTGCTGTCCAATCACATTTGGCCAATAAAGAATTGTATTGTATTGTATTGTATTGCATTGCATTGCATTGCACTGCATTGCATTATATGTTGCCCATCTCACTGTTGCAGAGACTCTGAGCAGCTTACAAAATAATACCTTACACCTGTTAAAACTATTAAGTTGCATAAGGGTGATCTATTCTTACTGCTAGAAGTAAACCAGAGATTCAGAGTTTCTTAGGTTTATTTGGAAATATCGATGAACCAAATTTAGATTCTTTTTCAGGCAACAGGTTCCTTATTTTCTCTTACAGAATGAAAAAGATGTAATGATCTGCCAAAGTTTTCTTATGGGGTAGAAAAGGCTGACAGAATTTAGGTATTACAGAGCAACAGGTCGTACATTGATTTTATTCTTTTTTAAAATAACCTTTTTTTCCAAAAAAATAATAATAATAACAGCATGATGTTGTCACTTTTATTAGCAGCATGTCTTTTATTCCTTTTTTGGAAAGTTTGCTGTGACTAAGCAAAGGAGCTTGACACCAGCCTGAAGCCTACCAACTGCAAGACACTCAGTTTTCAGCATCATTGCCATGTCAATTACTCTGCTCCATTCAAGTACATTTGATTAGCATCAAATTACAGAAGAATTCATAGAGAAATTCTGGTTCATTTCAAGGTTAACTTTGTTAATCAGAACTGTCAGCACTTGACAACTTGTTTAACTGTAATGCTCTGGGAAGACTAATTTTGCAAACACAGACTCTTCTCAATCTCTCTCTTTTGATCACATTCAGAACAAGCACCTGTTTCTTTGAGTTGTTGAATAAAAGTCTGCTTAGTGTCAATGTTAATGTCTGTATGGTCAGAGAACCCCACAGGTTCAAAAAAACCCTTACTCTAAGGCAGTGCTTCTCAATTATTTTCTGTCATGCCCCCCTAGGAAGAAGAAAACATTTTTCGCGCCCCCCGCGCAATTGTAAATAGTATCATTATTAGAAAAAGGTCTGTTCTCCTTGAAAGGGAGGAGCATGCGCAGTCACATGTACTGGCTTAATGCTCACTATCGATGCAAATGTCAGCAGCGGTAGCCCGATTTCTTTAGCAAGTTTGATTAATTGGGGCAGCGTTATGTTTCACAGGAGAAGGTCATTGTCAGTCATTTGAGCATCAATTGGGTGCACATCCGTCGGGCAACAAAGTAAGTGTGGACGGATGTCCCACACTAAAGATGGCTCCGACAGGCTCCTGTCACAAGGGTTTTGGACAGCCAATCAGATGCCGAGGTCAAACGCGCCCCCTTTTACGGAGCCTCGCGCCCCCCCTGGGGTGTGCGCCCCACTATTTGAGAAGCACTGCTCTAAGGACACTTGCAGGAGGGGATTGTATAGCTTTATAGTCCCAATTATAGAGAAAGGAAATGTCAGAGAACATATAACTTATTTCATTAAACAGCAAATATAGCAGCCGATAAATTATAACAGAGAAAGCAGCCTTGAACTCAATGGTGAATGGATGATCTCTTGGTCACATAGGAAGACTTTAACCTGAAGCATATCAGCGATAACTTCCATCTTGAGCCACGGTGGCTCAGTGGTTAGAGTGCAGTACTGCAGGCTACTTCTGCTGACTGCCAGCTGACTGCAATTTGGCAATTCAAATCTCACCAGGCTCAAGGTTGACTCAGCCTTCCATCTTCCAAGGTGGGTAAAATGAGGACCCAGATTGTTGGGGGAATATGCTGACTTTGTAAACCGCTTAGAGAGGGCTGTAAAGTACTGTAAAGAGGTATATAAGTGTAGGTGCTATTGCTATTGCTATCTTTCTACCCACCACGTTTTAATCAAAAGAAGGAACTGCAGGGTAAACAATCCAGCAACAAAATATTTGGAAAATCAATAGAAAAGAGATTAGAGCTGTTGTTTGACACTCAAAAGGATCTTAAATTTGTGGGGCACTTTACAACATGTAAACCATAAGCTATTTCCTAGCTGGAAGCTCATAATCTAATAGAGACAATGCAGTACATTGTTTTCCTTCATAATTCCTTTTTTCTGTTGTATTGCATTGTCTCTGTTAAGAAGGCCCTCAGCTGTGCCTTTTCATGGCCCTCACCCACCTACCTGCAGCTGTTGCTTGCTGGCTTGCTTGCCTAGGACTCTGGTCCCATGAGATCCTCTCATAACGAACTGCATGGTCTGTGGGTTATGATGGCATTCAGGACTGCTGCAATTGCTATCACTAAGAGATGCAATCACATGTCCTCCCACTCCACAGTTGCATTGTTTAGCAGCCTGCCTAAAGGTTGCGCTGAGGGAGTTAGCTCAAAGTCAGTTCTAAGTCACCCACAGACCAGAGGTGGTATTCAGCAGGTTCTGACCAGTTTTGGCGAACCGGTAGCGGAAATTTTGAGTAGTTCGGAGAACTAGTAAATACCACCTCTGACTGGCCCTGCCCTCGTCTATTCTCTGCCTCCTGAGTCCCAGCTGACAGTATCCTTCCCCTGCCATGCCCACCAAGGCATGCCATGCCAACCAAGCCATGCCCACCAAGCCACACCCAAAGAACTGGTAGTAAAAAAATGTGAATCCCACCACTGCCACAGACGTTCCATACCTGAGGTCAGACTTGGGCTCCTATCGTTCTGGTTCTGCTCTGACACATTAAACTTCTACACCACATGATTCTCCTCTAGTTTGAAGTTCAAAGCAGAGGTTCAAAGCTTCTCTTTTTGAGGGAAGGGGAACCAAAGGTGTTTTGCTATTGGAGCAGCTACCAATTCAAGGCAACATACTTCATATGTAAAGCCAGCTAAGCTATTTTAGCACGTGTTGCATAAAATGCCCAAATTGCCTCTCCATGGCACTAAAAGTACAATAGCAACACATCAAACCTGCTCCCCGAGGGTGCCAGTTCAGCCTGCCTAACAGTAGGGCCAGCCACATGCCTCAGATTCAGCTATTATGAATTGCAGCTGGAAAACCATTTTAAACAAGGGCAGTGCCTAAATAACTAAGTACATAGGCACAATTATTTGATTGATGTAGTTTGGATCAGCCTGCCTGGGAAGCCTTCCTGCTTTTTATAATATGAAGGTTGTCTTTTCTTCTCCGGTAACCACCAGACTGTCACCAAGGACATAAATCCTCATCAATTCTGTTTGAGGGCATCCCGTGAACCTTAACAATAACCACAAAGAGGCTGTATTTACATTCTCTGCAACACTAGTGCAGCTCAGTCAACAAGATACCTGCAAGCAGGAGCCTTCTTCAAACAGTGCAAGCTGGGGAGAAGCCAGCAAGGTGGGAGGGAGAGGAGGAAAAGGACCAAACGGAGCAGACAAAAACCAAACTCGGCAAAAGGGGAAAAGGGTGACGTCTCTGCAGCTGCTAGTTTGCACACATTACTCCCAGATTTGGCCCCCGTTATTGGAGGCATATTGGGGAAATTGCGCTGTCTGTACCTCAGACTATTATGATTCTGTCCCTTCCATTCCAAAGTGTATGAATGTTAGCAATGCATTAATTAGATAGTAACACCACAAAAAACCACAAAAAACCCCCAACCCTCAGTACTGCTAGCCTTGTGGAGGCCCTGGGTCTGGGCCAAAACCTCTCCTTGCATTATCACTGCTTTTTCTCTCTCAATACAATCCTTCCATACAACCCTTTCCCTAAATTTAAAATGATGTTTGAAATATCCTCCCTGTATGTTCTTTCATGAAAATAATAATTGGTCTCTTCCTGTTTCTCTAAGTCCCCTGCTCTTTAACAAGCTGTTGTTGTTAGTTGCAAAGTCATGTCTAACCCATCGTGACCCCATGGACAACGTTCCTCCAGGCCTTCCTGTCCTCTATCATCCTCTGGAGTCCATTTACGCTCACGCCAACTGTTTCAGTGACTCCATCCAGCCACCTCTTTAACAAGTAGCTATTATCAAAATTCCTCAATTTTAGAGCTTTATCTGCCTGCACCAATATAGCACTGTACTCTTTCTCTAAGAAATTGGACAAGGTATGAACATGTGGTGGCAACTCTCACAATCCCTTTGAAAGGGTTCGAGCTGTAGGGGTACAGGATCTGTATCCACTGATCCAGTTCTACGTGTCACTGGCAATAGAGCTATCACCTGTATAATACTGAGAGGTGGTGTTGTGATAGTCTCTCTTCCCCACCAAAAACGTGTTTCCTGACCCAACCATGGTGGAAGGGAGAGCAGTATCAGATTCACTAATGCTTCCACTTGTATCCTTTAAGAAAGAGAAATCTTGGGCTGAAAGAGAACCCCAGTTTTACAGGGGGTGGGTTAGTTCAGAGCCTCATTGCCTACAACTGACTTTACCTGACTGGTTGTGTGGTACAATTCTGTGGGCTATATTGGCTAGCTGACATAGTTTCTAGCCTAATACTTCATACTACTTAATTCTTTATCCAGTCTGGTCTACCACATCAATGAAGATAAAGGGGCATCTTCATTCTTTACAAACACCCCTTCAATCTGTACAACAGGCCACCACTTACTATTGGAGATTTACTATGGGTGTTTCCCAATTTAAGAATTGCAGCAAGATAATTGCATTATAACAGCAAATTATAACTGTTTATTCGAGCAAAATTGCAGGAGGTTTTTTAAAAAAAATATGGCTTTACAAAGTGTAGTTCAAAAACCATTACACTGATTTTTATGAAATTTGACATGCCTCTTCCTGTTCTAATATTCTTAGCTTATTTATTATAGGTAGTCCTTATTTAAAAACAGTAAAAGGACCAGAATTTCTGTTGCCAAGTGATATGGTCATTAAGCATGACATCATATGACTGCCTGCTTAGTGATGATAGCTCTAACAGACCCCAATTACCATTGTGAAATGAATCACTGCAGGTCATTAAGCAACGACCACACACGATTGTGACTTCCAACTTCTCGTTGACTTTCCTATTGGCTTTGCTTATGGGGAACTGACACAAATCACAATCCTGTGACTGCGGAGCTCTTTGACAGCTGGAACTTCAAGGACCAGTGATAAGTACCTCTTGTTTAGCGCTGTTTTAAGTTCAAACAATTGCTGAACAAGTGGTCATTAAGAAGCAAGAAGCACCAGTAATTTCATCCATTCTGATAAACATTAAAAATCTTCTCACCATAAATGGGAGATGGGAGAATGAAACTCGACTTTCTGAATTTAGTCCAAATCTAGACACCCGTATGTTGTTTACCTTCACAATCTGTTGAACAAATGAAAGTGCTCCTGCTTGGATTCTGTTCCCTTTTTCAGGACATTCCGTTTCATCCTCCACTGTCCCAAGTGTTAGCAGAAATCCATAACTACCGGTCCTACTCTGCCCCATAGCAATAGCACTTAGACTTATATACCGCTCCATAGTGCTTTACAGCCCCCTCTTTTATAGAGTCAGCATGTTTCCCCCAACAATCTGGGTGTCAAGCGTGCCTCTGTTCAAAACTCAAGAAAGAAAAACCCCAACTCCATGTTTGTAGAGAAAGGTATTTTTACTGAGTATGAACTGATAGCAACAAAAGAAAAGCAAGATCTGAAGCTAAAGGTGCAAAAATTACATATTGAAAGTATTCCCAAACCCCACCCCCCAAGGACCCTGGCTGAATGTCCAATCCCCAGCCCCCCAAGGTGTCATGTGAGGTGTATCTTCAGATGGCCCCATCTATCTGGTATGCCAGAATGGTTGGCCTTGACTGGCTATCAACAAGTCCATTCAGCTGTGCAGAAGATGATGAGAGTATCCCTCCCTTTTCCTCCCTTTTCGGTCACATCACGAGACATCTCCACCAGCTCGCTTCCCCACCCAAATAACTATATCCCCCCCCCCCCCCCACATTACTATGGCAGCAGATAGCAAGCAAGCATCATAGAGGCTGGCACTGGGTCCTCATTTTACTGACGTCAGAAGGATGGAAGGCTGAATCAACCTTGAGTCGGTCAGGATCGAACTCCTGGCATTGGGCAGTTAGCCTGTAATATGGCATTCTACCACCACAGGTCTTTACCCATCGTAGACACATCTCCCGTGCTTCCTCCCTCCGCCGAGTCTAAATTTAAGCTAGCCAAGTATTCTGCTCTGCTACAAGCAGATCATCACTTCACATGGTTTGATAGATGCTGATAGACAAGGAACATACTGCATTCCTATCTTGGAGGAAAGATATGAGAATTTGTATCTGTACAAATCTCCTTTGTAGGGAGGTTAAAGGAGTTTGAATTGGGAACATTTGAAATGAAAACTGGTCCAAGAGAACAGAAGAACAACCCCCATCTCTTCTTATCCTCCTGATCCAACCTACTGCAACGATTGTTTTCATTGCATTAAAAGCAAGGTGAAGTTACATTTTCCTGGATGTTTAAAGCTGCTTGAGTGGTGGAACTACTGGGCCAAACAACTTTACGGTTGCATAACTTTCTCAGAATGTGTTGGAAGAAGATAAATGTGTCCTGGAAACCAATTCTTAGCATCTCTCCTCCAAAACTCATTTTATTTATTTATTATTTCAATTGTACTGATCTTCGCACCTGATTTCTCCCTACTCCCTAGCACCCTCCCAGGGAGAGTAGTATTTTTTTTTCTCTTTGCACCTAATCCTTTTTTTTTTCCTGCACAACTCAGTGACCCTCTTGACTAACATCTTGAGCTGTGGTTGTTCTTTTTTTTAAATGAATTTCAAAGTTATTCATAGCATCTGAGTATTATCATCGTTGCAAATTATTTGGGAGGAGAAAGAAGAAAAATATATGCAGAACAAATTGCAATTTAAGTAGGAGGTGAGGAAGGTGGAATTTCCGGTCTTAGAAAACAGTTGAAGAGAAAGTGAGGTACAATGAGCGGAGCATTGACAGTGGTAGCCTCTGTATCAGGGGTGGGTTCTACTTACCTTTACTACCAATTTGCAACGGGACTGCGCGAGCTTCTGCACATACGCAGAAGCTTCTGCGCATGCACAGATCATCAATTATTATGTCCAGACAGGTGGGTGGAGCCTCCCAGAACTGGGAGCAACCCACCACTGCTGTGTGTGTGTGTGTGTGAGAGAGAGAGGGGGGGGGGAGGGAGGGAGGGAGGGAGGGAGAAAGAAAGAAAGAAAGAAAGAGAGAGAGAAGAGGGAGGGAGAGAGAGAGAGAGATGCCAGTATCAAGAGACGGAAAGTGTTTGGAGGTCTTTTGTCAAAAAAAGAAAATCACGAGGGAGGGAGAAAGAGAGAAATCCATTGCAGGAGCTTTTCAATTAACAAAGTAGGATTGGTTTACCTGATAAAATGTTCCCCGTGTGAGGTGTAATTGCATATTTATGCCCCACAGAGATTTTTTAATTTCTCCTCTGTTTGTTTGCCTTGAAAGTATTTGTCACTGGAAAGGGTTCTTGATGTGTAATATTCAAGGCAGTGTTAGCCGGCTGTGCAGCTTGTTTTCGTTTTAGATTTATTTCAATGTGAACGGACATGATGCCTTGTGCTGTCCTGTATATACAATATAATCTTTCTCAAGGAGAGGGAGAATATTTCAAAAGGAGCAAAGGGGGAAAAACAGATTTGGTTTTATAAACATATTTATCATGAT
Source organism: Ptyas mucosa (assembly GCA_012654045.1). Classification (NCBI taxonomy): domain Eukaryota; kingdom Metazoa; phylum Chordata; class Lepidosauria; order Squamata; family Colubridae; genus Ptyas; species Ptyas mucosa. The sequence goes on from WNWU01000001.1 coordinate 78,326,502, forward strand.
TATCACCACCACCTTCATCATCATCATCATCATCATCATCGTTTTCATCATCTCTTATGGAATTGAAACTAGTTTAATAGAATAACAACAGAATAACAGAGTTGGAAGGGACCTTGGAGGTCATCTAATACAACCCCTGATCAAGCAGAAGACCCTATACCATTTCAGAAAAATGGCTGCCCAATCTCCAGTCCACACACAACTTCTGGAGGCAAGTCATTCCACTGAATAATTATTCTAATTAGTTTCATTTTTAATGAATTTTGGGGAAACTTATTTCTTATTTGCAGGCATTTCTGCTTCACTATCCCAGTTCCTGAGATTCTGCCCTTTCAAAGGAAAGATAGCTAGATAAGCTTTGTTTTCTTCCAGGGACTGCTTGAAGTTTTTCATGCAGTTAGACAAATGCATGCAATATTTTTTAATGAAACATATTTGAATATAAGTAGCTCGGATTGGTAGTTGGGCTGTTGGTCTGTGCTCCAAGCTTGGCAATTTGGTTGAAATGGTTCGTCACCATTCGAGGAGACATCGTTAGTGCATTTTGAGTTGTGTTTGTCTATCAGAGCACTGGTCTTTAAATACCTTTTTATGTGATGCAAATTAGTGTGGATGTTGTTTGTTCGGCTGCTTCTGACTCATGGTCTGACTTCGGACTGTTTGATTGGCTGGCTGTTGTTACTGAGGCATGGTCTTTGGTTTTATGTACTGTCTCTGTGATGTAAATTAGTGTTGTTTGTTTGGATACTGCTGAGTCGTGGCCTGGTTTTGGTCTGTTTGAATGACTGGTTGTTGTTACTGAGATGTGGTTCGATTTCTTGTGAGCTGATGGGTTGTGACTTTTGTTATTGCGTAATGGGGTACCTGTTTGTTTGTTTTAAATGCTATCTTCGGGATCACGGTTCATGCAGTTCTTTCATTCTCAGTGATTGGTAGACTGGATTGATGTAAATATATCTGTTTATTGACTTATTGGTGGAGAACCAGGCTTTGAGGAATTCCCTTTCTCTCCTTGATTTCGCTTGGGTTACAACTGTGGTCCCGGTTAGATCAAATTTGTGTCCTTCTAAATCTGAATCTGACATGACATGAGCCTTGATGGCGCAGCAGACTAAAGTGCTGTTAAGTACTTTAAGTTAAGTAGCACCAGCTGCCTGCAATTACTGCAAGTTCGAATCTCACCAGGCTCAAGGTTGACTCAGCCTTCCATTCTTCCGAGGTAGGTAAAATGAGGACCCGAATTGTGGGGGCAATAAGCTGACTTTGTATAAAAGAAAAAAGAAAAAAAAAAGAACACCACTTGGGGGGGGGCAAAAGCCCTACTAAGCAGGTATATACAAAAGAATGAAGGCTATTGCTTAACACATTGTAAGCTGCCCTGAGTCTCTGGAGAAGGGCGGCATATAAATTGAACTAATAAATAAATAAATGGTAATGAAACATTTGCAACCAAATTCCCAAGATCAGAGCAATTGAAAGTTTTTGCATAAATGTAAAAGATAAATGTAAGGAAAGAATATGAAGAAAAGATAAAAGACGTAAGAAAAAATGGGGAAAAAAAGAAAAGAAAAATATCATGAAAAGCAAAGCAAAGAAAGCAAGAAAAAAAAACTAATTAGGAAAACAAGAATCAGACAAAGAAAGCAACTTAGGACCTTCTTTTCACCAATTATAAACAAACTCATTATCTTTCCTCCTTTTAACACTGCAAAAATCCCTTCAGCCCCTTATTTAAACACCAGATCCATAAATCATCATTTCACTTTTTTCCATTTTCAGCAAAAAGTCCAAAAGGATTTCCAATCTTTATAAAAAAAAAATACTTATTGTTTTATAACTGATCAAATTGGTCAGTTCTGCCATTTCTGATAGTTTTGAGGTCTTCACGATCCATTCCTTCAGAGTAGGAATTTCAGTATTCCACATTGTTGTGCATGTAATAATCTTGCTGCAGTCACCATATATAAAATTAATCTTCCATGAGTCTTTTCTAATTGGCTATACATAAGTCCCAATTACTAAAACACACTGGCTTTTTCTCAGTGTTAGTCTTCAAAATCCTTTTGTGTCTATTCGTATCTAGAATTTTTAGCTTCTTCACAAGTCCACCATGTATGGTAAAATGCATCTTCCTTTTTTCACATTCCCAGTATTGATTCGAAGTACCTTTATCAATCTTCGATAATCCCTCTGGGGCCATATAACAACAGTACATGATTTTATAAACATTCTCTCATCAATTATAATACAATGCGAATTTCATCTCATTTAGTCACATTCTCTCAAAGGCGAATGCATGCAGTATGAAGGATGTAGGCATAAAAATCAAAGCAATTCTTTGTTTATTTTAGACGGAGTTTGGGTGAGAGGGATTTTTATTACCCAGGACTTGTTTATTGTGAACCTCAGGTAAACTAGAACACTGAATGTAGTCCTTAAAATTGCTTGGAATATCCTGAAGTACAAGATAGACACAATATCTCTTTTCATCTGGTTAATACTATGGAACCTGCGCCTTAGAAAGCTGGTCTATAAAATCTCTGTCTCCAGTTCATTTAGTGATAACCACCAAAGTGCTAAACAGAACAAGCAACGTTTCATATCTTGAAGTAATCCATAGGTGTCACATCAGCCAATCTCTCCCTTAGGCCACCCAGGTAGAGATGATAACACACCGCATTCAAGGAAAAGTCTGTTCGGTTCCCTTCCGGTGCTATTTACACATAAATATATGTAACATACAGATACACACACACACAAAACTGAGCCATTGGAAGTGGAGAAAAGATGAACGAAATCGTAATTTCTCCACTCAGAGCTACTGATAGAGGTTTATTTATTTATTTATTTATTAGTTCGATTTATATGCCACCCTTCTCCGGAGACTCAGGGCGGCTTACAATGCATTAAGCAATAGCCTTCATACTTTTGTATATACCTGCTTAATAGGCTTTTTGGCCCCCCCGAGCAGTGTTCTATTTTATACAAAGTCAGCTTATTGCCCCCACAAACCGGGTCCTCATTTTACCTACCTCGGAAGGATGGAAGGCTGAGTCAACCTTGAGCCTGGTGAGAATTGAACTCACAGTAATTGCAGGCAGCTGGATGTTAAATGCTACTTTAAGAGCAGTTTAGTCTGCTGCGCCATCAAGGCTCCAAGGTTGAGTGTGTTATTTAATGTTCACCAACCCTACCCACTAAAGCTCATTGTAGCTGCCAAAAAAGACAATGCAATCCTATGCTGCATCAACAGAAGGATAGCATCAAGAACACAAGATGTGACTGTACCACTCTATACCGCACTACTGAGGCCACACTTGGAATACTATATCCTGTTTCGGTTCCATATGTACAAAAAAGATGCTGACACCTTAGAAAAAGCGCAGAGCAAAGTAACAAAGATGATAAAGCAGGGCTGTCAAACTCCCGGCCTGTGGACTGGATGTGTCATGTGCTGGCCATACCCATGCCGATTTAGCAAAGGTGGTGAAGTCCCAATATGTCACGTGACACCACTGTGATGATGACTTGAGTTTGACACCCCTGTGATAAAGGGTCTGGAGACTAAACCATAAAATGAACAGCTAAGGGAACTGGGCATGGCTAGCCTAACAAAGAGAAGGATTAGAGTGACATGATAGCTATCTTCTGATACTTGAGCGGCTGTCACAGGGAGACTTATTTTTCAAAGCACCTGAAGGCAGGACAAAAAGCAATGAGTGGAAGTTCATTAAAAGAGAGATCCAATCTATAACTAAGGAGAAACTTCCTGACAGTGAGAACAATTAATCAGTGGAATAGCTTGCCTCCAGAAGTTATGGGTGCTTCATTGTTGGTGATTTTCAAGAAAAGATTTGTCCAGGATAGAATAAGGAGTGCTGCCTTGGGCAGGGAGTTGGACTAGACGACTAGACTGGAAGGTCCCTTCCAGTCCTATGATTCACAACAACCAACTTCTTTTATAAATGTAGGATTATTGAGGATTCTAAACCCCAATTATGTGTGGATACAATATTAATCTCAGTGAAAATGAGAATATCAGGTCAGGTCAGCTTCAGGGTTGACAATTAACACATCAGGCTAAAACAAAATTAGTTCTTAAAGAATTTTTGTTCAAAAAAGATCAAGGAAGCAAAATATGTCTAGTTTTTCTATAACTCTGTCCAGGTATTTGACAGAGTTACAAAGTGGAAATGCAGCACTCCATTTTAACCCCTATCTGGGTCTATCATTCATGGTTTGAAAAGATATTTAAGGTAGTTCCGCTGCACCACCACTGTTTCTACTCCAGTCAGCAGTCAATCACCAGGAGCCATCCAGCAGATCAAGAGGAAGGTGCAAAAAAGTTCACTCAGTCAAAGCCAAGTAGATAATCCCAGGGAATTAAAAGTTCTCCCTTCCAACTCTATGCAAAAAATTAGAAACTAAATGGTTGCCACTACCTCTATTCCATGTTAGTGCACTGTATGAAGGTTATAATTGGCTGAAGGTAACCCAATTGGCTTCTAGTCCCCAAGGTGAGACTAGAACTTACAGTCTCCCATTTTTTGGCTAGTGCCTTCACTACTACTCAGACTGGTTCTTCACCATCTTTAAGCTTCATATGAAAGAGTAGAGTAGAGTAGAGGGGAGGGGAGGGGAGGGGAGGGAGAGGGGAGTGGAGTGGAGTGGAGTGGAGTGGAGTGGAGGGGTGGGGATGGGAGGAGAGGAGAGGAGAGGAGAGGAGAGGAGAGGAGAGGAGAGGAGAGGAGAGGAGAGAGGAGAGGAGAGGAGTCTAATTATACAATAAGGATCCAAGAGTTCCACTTTAAAACATTGCAAGGTTTACTCCAGACTTTTTAGACTGTGCACTGATCCATACCTGCCCAGTAAATGAAATTATTTAAAAAAATATATATGAATTCTTATTCCCTTTTTAGGTAAAACCCAGGTAAAAAGCAATCCCAGGCATCTCAGTTCATAAAAAATAAAATCATTATTAATGTACCTTTATTGGAAGGAATCAAAATAATGTTACAACTTTGCAAGTTCTACGTAATTTTTCCCCAGGCATGGATTGGAAAAATCAGAGCATGTAGAAGAAGCAAAAGTGTCCAAAAAATTAGACCAATCTTTCAACCATGAAGTCTGTTGGTCAAAATCATTCTGTTATAGTGTTTCTATATAAAGTACATTTGTTAGTTGTAGCAGACATCAGTATTGGTTTAGAACTGTTATTCAGAAACAAAGTAGGTAATCAAATGTGAACATTCAGAATATGGGCACAGCCAATGGCATATGCTTATATATTTAAATTTCCCTTCTAAAGTACTTTTCTGATACTCCAGTACAAAGTTCCAGTTTCAATGCAATTTTCTTAAGAATGATTTCCTGAATCCAGATAGTGAAAGCTATTTTGAACATTGGGTTCCATTTTGCATTTATGGGACATTCTACAGTTCATTCTCTTGTTATGAAATATTACCATCTTGAATAATAATTCCTTACTTTGACTCTTTACAGTTTATAAAGAAACTGAATCCAAGATTAGGTAAACTCCCATCTTTTAAATCTATCTGATTTTTCTAAAGATCCTGTGAACTCTCCCAAGTGATAGAAACAAAATCATTGTTAACGCTTGGATCTCAAGTCAAATGCAAAAGATAGAAAGTAGAACTAAATATGTATTTTATCCCATGTGCTACGTACTGGGATCTGCATAAAGAAATATAGATCTACATGTGAATGACTATGCCACAGGGATTCCTAATGGTAACACCATTAGGGATACAAACAGCTTAATTTACAAAAGGGACAATATCTTAGCGGTTACTGTTGTCAGACCCTTGGAATTTATAAATCTGAAAGAATCTCTCTTCTTATCCTGTACCAATTAACTTTTTTCAGGTTAAGTTTATCAAAGCATTTTAAGAGTTCAACAGTGCATTCCTACAAAATTTCATAAGCTCCATTGAGTTCAATTAAGTGCAACCCAGCTAAATGATCAAAGGGCTGCTGTTTCAGTCTCCTGGATGACTTCTATAATTGGACAATCCAGCCAAATTAGAAGCAGTGAGACCAGGTCTATTGTCTCCAGAGGAGAGTGAAATTCATTCTTTGTCTTTGGTAACATCCTCCAAGTTGGTGGTACCCAACAGTCTCTAGCAAGTCATGCTGTTTTGTTTTCTGTTTTTTCTGCAGCAGGCTTTGTTTTGCTTGTCTACTCTCATTTTCCATACCTATAGACAAGGGAGTGCTGAGAAGTGGCATCTATTAGCATCCTGCTTTTAATAGTTGCTTTGCAAGGATAGAACTAGTTTGGATAAAGCTGGGTGGAAATAGCTTTTCCAAATTATCCAACCTGGTCAAACTGGAAGGTGGATAGGAATTCACTGAATATTCTTAAATGGAATGGATTATTCAACAGTTCCTTTGGAGGAGTTGATCATTAGCAGGGACAGTTTCTATTTTTCTTTTTCTGAGATTTAAGTTCTTGATACAAATTTCAGCAGAGCTCTGGTGGCAACCATCTGGCCAAGAGTTTGCATCCTCCCAGAGCAACTTGGGGCACTGTGGGAGAAAAATGCTGGAAAATCAGTGAAAGAACAACACACTGAGCCTTTGCTGGTAGGACAGCAAAAGAAATTCTGAGATATTTTCTGAACAAAATAGCTCCTAAAAGCTTTCTTCTCAATTCAAAATTAGACTTGCTATGTGTATGACATACAAACAAAATTCCTTTGCTGCCTTTTAAATTTGTGTAGGAGCAGAAAGTGGGCAAATGGATGGATGGAAACGCAACAGAACACTCCTAACAATCATATATAAATACATCTATTAAAGAAAGTAGAGATTTATTTTCTTTCACTTCTGGTTAGGTCAGAACATTGAATACTGTAGGCATAGGCTGAATCAAGTAGTAGCTTTTTATTTTTTATTTATGTATTTATTTGTCGAGTACATATTAGATAATATATATAAGTATAAGCGTGAATTGAATACATAAAATGAATACAATTAAAGGGAACATTAGGACAGGGATGGTAGGCACGCTGGTGCTCTTATGCACACCCCTTACAGACCTCTTAGGAATGGGGTGAGGTCAACAGTAGCCAGTCTAAGGTTAAAATTCTGGGGCTTTTGGGATGAAACCACAGAGTCAGGTAGTGCATTCCAGGCATTGACCACTCTGTTGCTGAAGTCATATTTTCTGCAATTGAGTTCAGAGCAGTTCATTTTAAGTTTGTATCTATTGTGTGCTCGTGTTTTGTTGTGGTTGAAGCTGAAGTAGTCATTGACAGATAGGACAGATTGTAGCAGATGATTTTATGAGCTATGCTTAGGTCATACCGAAGGTGGCGTAGTTCTAAATTTTCTAAACCCAAAATTACAAGTCTGGTGACATAAGGTATTTTGTTGCAAGCGGAGGAATGGAGGATTCTTCTTGTGAAATATTTCTGGACACGTTCAATTATATTAATGTCCGATATGCAGCTTTTGGCCTACTGTGGCTCTTCTAAATCTCTGGGATCTTCTGGGAGCTTGGTGCTTTGTTCACAATGGCAACTGCAGCATTGTGATATCACACAGTAAGCCCCGCCTCTTCTGTAGACACATATGACATTTCAAAATATATACCAGATGTTGCTTTTGCTGTTGTTCCCTCTTCTGTCACTCTACTCTCTACCCCTAACCCCAGCAATGGATGCAGCTGTTCTGAATTAATGCAGTTGCATAGCATATCAAACCTTCAGTTAATCTGCCTAGATGAGTTCATACAACTCACTGGCAGATATTAACCAAACTTATTTTATGAACTGATGTATGAAGAGGGAGAGCAAGGAGCAAATTATTCTACCAAATGTAACATTATTTTAATAAATATTTCAAAGCTGTATACCATAAAAAATCTTTTAGTCTTTATGATGTTGCAAATATTTTTACTGTTTTTCCTACAGTAGATTATCTTGGAGGACAAGGCAGCAGAAGCAAATAATGTGAATGGCCTAGATTAAATTTCTGGCATGACAAGTTATGAAGATGAGTGTTAAAATAATCCGGATAATATACCTTAAAATATATTTTAATCTGAATATGCCAAGTCCCAGGAAAATGACAATATGAATGGCTGCTATTTTTATTTAAAGAACATGGATATTCATAAAAGTATGAAATTTGCCCCAAACAAAGATATTTAGAAGATATTTAATATGTCTGTGATTATTCAAAGGAAGAACATATAATGACAGACTTTTAGAGTTTGAAATCAACCACTTAGGACATTAAGTCCAACTCCTTGCCTAGTTCAGAAATCCAAATTAAAGTCTTGGTATCAGGTATCACCTTTCATTGGCGTTCTGTACACTTTCTCTGTAGTTTATTTTACTTTGACCCGCTGTAAGGAAATATTGCATAACATTCAACTCAAAGTCAGCTTACAACCCATGGTAGTGCATTTTAATATTGTCTATTCCTGCATTTTATTTTGGAATTCAGTAGTTTTTACTTGAGGATTGATACGTGATAACATCTAGTATTTGTCGGTTAGTAACAAAATAATTAAGAGATGCCAACAAAGCATTGTAATTTCAACTTCTAACTACAAAAGAATTAAGGAAACATGATGTTTAAATATAAATTTCAAATTTTCATGTCTGAATTTAAGATAAATGGGAACATTTCAAATATTTCTGACTTAGAAATAGCTCTAATCTTCACATCAACACAGCTGGCCATCAGAAGTTGTGGGTGCTTTATCACTGGAGGTTTTTAAGAAGAGACTGGACAGTTACTTGTCTGAAATGGTATAGGGTCTTCTCCTTGAGCAAGGGGATTGGACTAGAAGACCTCCAAGGTCCCTTCCAGCTCTATTCTGATTCTGATTCTTTTCTAGAATCATTTCTTTATTCAGATATAACCTGGATAGCATAGAATAACCTAACATAACAGATAACAGAGTTGGAAGGGACCTTGGAGGTCTTCTAGTCCAACCCCGTTCGGGCAGGAAACCCTATACCATTTCAAACAAACGGTTGTCCAATCTCTTCTTTAAAACTTCCAGTGGGAAGTTGGAGCATTCATAACTTCTGGAGGCAAGTTGTTCCAATGACTAATTGTTCTAACTGTCAGGAAAATTCTCCTTAGTTCTAGGTTGCTTCTCTCTTTGATTAGTTTCCATCCATTGTCCTGCCTTCAGGTGCTTTGCAGAACCTAACCTAATCCAATCTGACCTAGCCTGTCTTAACTGATACACATTCCAATAAATATACAAAGCAGATCTACTTTGATCTTCCTAAAGCACTTGCATATATACCAATGATAAATGGCTGTGCTGGACAATGATTGGTTGATTTCATTCCCAAGATGCAGCTTGTCACAAAACTGCTTCTATACTATAAATGACACAACTGGGCTGGAAAACAACTGGTGGCAGTGGAATAAATACCTTTTTACAGTCTATCAAGGTCAACCTTTTTTCTTGATGTACTTAACTAACCATGTAAAATATTACATCAGCAAAGCCTACAGGGCACTTGAAGATAGAACCCTATTTGCATAATGTCCTCTGTTCCCTGATCTGTGGTCCTTAAGGGTGTTTAGAATAACGGGCTCAGAAGAACATACTTAATCCAATCTCATTTTAGCTTTTTGCTCTTTTAAGATTTCAAAAATTAATAAATCCCCCAGATATTCCAAATTACCATGCGCTTTTATAAGCATAACTTTGTAACTTTAACCCATTTATGAACGTACCCTCCAGGCATATGTACTAATGAATAAGAAATAACATTAGAAGTTTAAAAGATGGCTCTCTTTATGAAGTAATGTAGGAAAATCCTGTTAGCTGGATCAAGTACAAAAGTGTGATTTCTTAAAAATAGAAAATCCTTCACAAAATTACTTGTAATTACAATAACCAAAGGATAAAAAGTAAGAATAGTTGAAGTACTATCATTATTTTCCTTGCTTTGTGCTGTATTTTTATGAATATGGGTGAAAATATCTCTCAACGCTGAGGTAAGCAAGATGGGGTGGCCAATAGAGTCTGAAGTGTGTGTGGCAATCAACCCCACGACCCCCTTGGTAGATGTCTGCATATGTACAAAACGGGACAGCTTTGTTCACATCTGCCATCTTTCAGATATTGACACACGTGTACTTCTCTGCAGACATCCCTTGATATGCCTGAACCAGAATGGTATCACATTCAAAATTGTGGACTAGGAACAAGAAAACCCATATTCAAGTGCATTCTTAGCCGTGATGTCATCCCCAAGCTCAGAGATGAGACAGTAAGATGTAATCAAATCTAGTCCTTTATTTGCTTACATCGAATAGACAGAAAGGAACATGGTGGCTCAGTGGCTAAGATGCTGAGCTTGTCGATCGAAAGGTCGGCAGTTCAACAGTTTGAATCCCTAGTGCCACGTAACAGGATGAGCTCCCGTTACTTGTCCCAGCTTCTGCCAACCTAGCAGTTTGAAAGCACGTAAAAAATGCAAATAGAAAAATAGGGACCACCTTTGGTGGGAAGGTAGCAGCGTTCCGTGCGCCTTTGGCGTTTAGTCATGCCGGCCACATGACCATGGAGACGTCTTCAGACAAGCACTGGCTCTTTGGCTTTGAAACAGAGATGAGCACCGCCCCCTAGAGTCAGGAATGACTAGCACATGTGCGAGGGGAACCTTTACCTTTACCTTTAATAGACAGAATCTTGACAAACTAAAGCTATTAGATATATCCTCAGACATTCCAGGCTATGGTTACCCTGAACCTCTTCCTCCCTTCCCCATCCTGTTGTGACTACATAGTCTCTTGAGCTGTGTTTTTTTCTGGGAAAGCTCTGAGTTGGCCAAAGCCTCCCCCTCTGCTGTTGCAATTACATATTCCATCACACATAAAACCTACTGGATGAGTTTGAACCAGTCAACTTTCTCTCAGTCAACTTTTTGGGGAAAAATTGGAGGACTATTAAAAGCAAGACTGCCATGTAGACCACCTTAACCTCCTGAGTAAATTGCAGAATAAAGTTCTAATGAATAAAACCAGATGAACACTCCTTCCCAAATATTAACATGAAATGTAGTTCACACGACATTCCCTCATACAGGGAACTTTTATTGAAAATGGATCAGATTTATCATTTTTGTTTAAATATGTCCAATTCTGTTATCTTTAATGCAGTGGATTCCAACCTTTCTGGCTTTACGGATTGGTGGTAAGGATGGGATGGTTCTGTGCTAGCAGCAGATGAGTGCCCACACACAGCTGCATTTGTGCAAGCGGCAAATACACATGCCCATCATTTATACAAATGGAATTGTGCACCTGCCCGCTGCACATGCACATGAAACTGTTGTGGCCCACCAGTGGCCAGTGGATCTGGCAGCAGATTCGGACAGTGAGGAGATTGGGGAGGAACATGAGCCAGTCCTGAAGTCTGGGGAAAGCTCTGATGAGGGCTCTGCATCAGAGGCAAAGAGGGGGCCTGAGCCGTATGCCAGTTATCAGCAGCCTTCGGAATCAGACATCAGTGAGGCAGACAAACAGCTGGAGCTTGTTCCCAATGCACAGAGTTGCCAGACAATGGGAACAGCTAAAGAACAAGGTCAACTTGGGAGTAAGGCCACAGGCGGACAATGAATGGCCCCTCCCAGAGGGAATAAAAGAGGAGAGAAAGGGGAGTGGAGTTTTCAGGAGACAATTAGTTCATTACTGCATTCTTGCCAAGTATTGCGGCATCTGAAAGATATCGGCCTGGCCACTCTCCAACCTGATAAAGGTCGGTAATTGTGAACTATCTTGAAAGACTGTGGGAGAGGAAAGACTTTGCTGGAGAGGAATTCACTGTAAATTAAATATAAGGGGTTTATCAGGGCAAGGACTCAGCTTCGTGTTGCTGGGGAAGTCTAGGTCAGAACAGGAACTGTGCCTGTGCACATGCTCCCCTGCTGCTTTCGTGGTCCAGTTCTGAATGGGCCACGGCCTGGTAGTGGGCCACAAACCAGGGGTTGGAGACCCCTCCTTTAATGGTGTCATAAATTTGTTATGTAAGGTGACTCCCTGCCCTCACCTCAAGATGGTGCTTGCCCAACTTTCAAGTCTACAAGATCCATAATTTCCTCTTCACGTGTCTTATAATTCCTGTTTATGTTTCTTATAAAATGTTAATACATAAAGATATATTAGTTTGAGAAATGTGGTAATATTTCATGGGGGGAGTGGTATCAGAAAGGCTTTAGAGATGTTTTCCGGAATAACACCTCCATCCTTCATGTATGGTCATCAAAGTTGAGGAAATAATGTTGGTAGCAAAAGCTCAGGAAGAACCTTTCCCCAACATGGAGAATATAACTAGAACTGATATTGAAATGTGATTATCAATGAGCATTTTGTGTCTTAATGCATCAGTCCCATCCAACTGCATATAACAAATAAATTTGGCTTGTTTGGCTGATTCACAAGTTGCTAACCGGAGTTATTTTCCCAGAAAACATAACGTACAGAATGAATCCTCAAATATACTCTATAGAGAGGTTTTGTAGTTTGTTGTTCCATTCCTGTTTTATCTGTGGATACGGTTGGTCTGACAAGATGCAAAAGTGATCTTCCACCTATAATATGGTAACTATAGTTCTGAACAGGAACTGAAGATTTTTCTTTTTTATTTTGCATCACTTCCATCTGCAACTGGTGAATTCGTTTGTTTTTGCTTACTCAAACTTCCAACCTTTTCACTGGAATATGAATTATTGTGCAGAACTAAGATCAAATCATGAATTCCATGAAAATTTTTGATTTACTGCACCACTCCCACGAAGCCAATTTGTTGCTTGGGTTGACTGGAAAATTGTTTTTCCAGGATGTTTATTGCAAAACATTGAAATGTTGATAGCTTCTTGTAACTTACTGCATCACATCCTGTCAGTCACATACGATTATTGAATTTGGTTTGTTTGGACATCTGCCAATATATAGATTTCTATCTGGAACAGGATTACAAGGGAGTATCCTTTGCTGCCCTTGTGTTTGTATATTGCTGCTGCTCTCAGTTATGAGAAAGCAACGATACTATGGAATTCACTTTCCAAAGCATTATACCAAACGTAGTCTGTATTGTGGTTTGCTCAATTCTCAATCTTATTCCTGTTCATGAAATTTCCTAGAATTGATGCTATTTACTGTTTTCGTGCCAAAACAATGTATCCAAAGCTGTACCTTTACATAATGATTTAAGTAATTTTTAGTGTAATCATTATTTAACCTGAATATGCTATAAGTCCGTGATGGCGAACCTATGGCACGCGTGCCACAGGTGGCACGTGTAGCCATATCAGTGGGCATGCCAGCTCAGCTCTAGCATGCATGCGCGTGTCAGCCAGCTGATTTTCTGGCCTTCTGGACCTACCAGAAATAGGGAAACAGACTGTTTCCTGGCTCCGGAGGGCCTGGGGGGGGGGGGGGAGGCCCGTTTTTCTTTCTCATGTGGCTCCAGATCCTCTCTGTGCATCTGGGAAGGGCAAAAACAGCCTTTTCCACTCCCTTGGAGGCCTCCAGAGGCCTGTAAGGGCTCATTTCCCAACTCCCGGTGGGATAGGAAGTGATATTTTTTGCTGTTCCCAGCCTCTAGAGACTCCTAGAGAGGCCTGGCAGGTGATGGCAAAAAGGTTAGCCATCACTGCTATAAGTGATAGAGAAGGACATTGCAAACTCTCGTCCCAATGCTTCTCAATTTTTTTCGGAAGTACTGTTCATATGATGATGATTTATAATTAAAGAGATAAAATTAAGTGTATCTCTTTCCTCCAGCATTGTAAACTTCCCAAAAGGTAGATCTTTGTATAATGTGTCCAAATTATGATAATCTGAAGTACTTGTGCCTTAAATGAGAACTCTGTTATTTTGTACAATGATCCATTTGTTTGTTTACTTGGCTATCCATGATACTGCCAGGAGTCTTCTCCTACAATAAACTTCAAAATAATAATATTCTTTTCATTCTGTTTCAGATTAGAAAGTCATTAGATTTTTTTAAAAAGTGAATTTAGATTTCATGGCTGGCTTCTGAGATAGATGGATAGATAGATGGAGATAGATTATTAGATAATCAAAGATGATTAGGGGCCAGGAGGCTAAAACTTATGAAGAACAATTGCAAGAACTGGGCATGGCTAAGCTAGTGAAGACAAGGACCCGGGAAGACACGATAGCAGTATTCCAATATCACAGGGGCTGTCACCAAGAGGAAGGGGACAACCTATTTTCCAAAACATCCAAAGGCCAGACAAGGAACAATGGATGGAAAATGATCAAGAAGAAATTCATCTTATACATAAAAAGAAATTTTCTGACAGTGAGAACAATCAACCAATGGAACAGCTTGTCTTCAGACGTTGTCGGTGCTTTATCACTGGAGGCTTTCAAGAAGAGGCTGGTCAGCTACTTCTCAGAAATGGTATACAGTCTCCTTCTTTTTGATGAACGTATCTTTTCTTTTATGTACACTGAGAGCATATGCACCAAGACAAATTCCTTGTGTGTCCAATTACACTTGGCCAATAAAAAATTCTATTCTATTCTATTCTATTCTATTCTATTCTATTCTATTCTATTCTATTCTATTCTATTCTATTCTATTCTATTCTATTGAGCAGGGAGACTAGATGACCTACAAGGTCCCTTCCAACTCTGTTATTCTGTACTTCTGTACTTGTGAGATATACTGTAGATAGATAGATGATAGACAGATGATAGATAGATACAGTAATATACAGACAGATAGATACCAGCCTGTCCTCAATTCTGCAATTACTTCTTTTGTTGTCCAAATATTTTCCAACAGAATTTAAGTGGATTACACTAAAGGAAGAGTAATAACTATATTTTATATACTTGCTTTTTGAATTAAAAAATTTGTAAGCATGTAATTAATACCAGTAGGTATACAATGCATGCACACACTTACAGACTAGTAACCATTGTCGTTTGGGGAGGAGCTTGGAATTTTTTTTTACAATCCAAACTATGAAACCTTAAAACTGTGAAATAAAGACAGCGATGGTGATCAGTTTTTGCCAAAGCTTCATTGCACAGCACCTCCCTCTCTCCAAACCAGCATTTAGGGCTACTTCTGCTCAATTCCAAGGAAAACTTTCTAACAAATCTTTGGCTCATGTTGACAGGCTGAACTTATCTAGAGGAAATATAGCATGAAATAATCCACAGAACAGATTTTCCTTTTAATATCTATTTCAACAAAAGCAGAAAACAAAAGTTGCCTGGATGTTGGAAAGATTCCCTTTGGTTATATTATCATTACCTTTCCAATGATGTATACGAATATTTTTGTTTATGCTGCAAATGGTTTTTGCTTCCTTCTTGCAGAAAGTGGCTCCCAAGGTAACAAGTGGGTGTGCAATAAAATATTGCAGCAGGGGGCTGCCAATCAGAATTTCAGGCATCCAATCATTCTCTTTTCTAAAATGCACCATTCCGTTCCACTTGTCATCAAGTTTCCATTTCTCCCATCAGTCAGTCAGCGTGGCTGTTCAGTCTTCAAAACCTTAGGATAGCCTTCCTTAATTTGCCACTCTACAGATGTTTTGGACTACAGCTTGAAGAAATTGGAGATGTCTAGCCTAAAGAGGAGACAGCTAAGACATGCTAGCAGAGTTCCAATATTTGGAGGGCTCCATAAGAGGGAGGGTATGGATTTATTTTCCATAGATCTCAGGAGTAGAACAAAAAACACCTTTTTTGGACACTGGCTCCAGGCACATTACAATATAGCCTCAACCAGCACCAAATTATTCCTATGTGTGAGAGACTAACATTTAAATCACTGGATGTCATAGAGAAAAATGAAAGCAATGCCTCTAGTCCAGCTCATGCTTCTCTTTGTAGTTGCAGTTCAAGATATAGGAGATGCCTCTATCCATGCTTGCCTTTGTAGCTGCAGTTCAGGAGAAAGAATCTGGGCCACATCTTCTTGAACCTGAAAGAAGCAAAAGCAATGGCATCAAGGAAGTACTTGAGGGGACAGTGTCATGGTATGAAAGATACCCATGGAGAAGGTTCATCAGTATCTTTTTAATGTCTATGGAAATTCTTCAATCATCCGGGTTGTGGTTATCCCAAAGGTGCTTTTCAAAAGCCAAGAATTCTTCAGTCAGTACAGAAGAAGCTTCTTGGATGAGAAGTGAAATGTTTTCAAGGGGAAAAAAAATAAGACAGCCCAGTTGCCTTTCGAAAGGCATCTTTGGGGACAGTGTCAGTGTGACAGTATTGATTTGAAGGAAGACAGTCTTTAAGAAAAAGTGATTGTCACAAACATACTTTTATTAAAAGATTGCTTTTCAATTTCTTCATTTGTTTTTTTTTTTTAAAAATACCCAGCAAGCTTACAGTAACACTGGGCTCTTCTCAAGCTGGGGTCTATTTTCCTAAGGAATTCTATCGACTGGACAATGCTGCCATTTCCAGAAGAACCAGGGTAGAAGCCTTTGCTCTTCAAAGAATCTAGTGACTTCTGAAAAAGTAGAGAAAGATTAAAAAGATCCTTCGGTAATTTCCTTGTTTCAAACAGTAAGTGAAAACCCTGATCTAGCCCCCACAGCAGACTTTCCAAGGAAGGACAAGCATTAGCTGGACCTCATTCCAGCAAGTATTTATCCCGCTGTGGATCTGCTACAGATCCCCTGTCAGAGAAACATCCAGATTCACTCCCAGCAGGACCTGGGATGGCAACATTCTTCTTAATCCCTATTCCACAGGCGGTGGTCAAGCCTGTGCACACTCTATTAAATGTCAAAATTCATCCTTCATCATGCAACCTGCCAACAACTGCCAATGAGATTACTTAGGAACCCCTTGTTAGAGCACTGCACCAACATGACTGAGAGGCAAGTGTTAACCTCAGCCCCATCTATCTACAAACAGCAGTCTACAGGTAGGTCAGAATAGGAAACAAAAAGCCAAAATACAGTAAAACAATGGAAACGTAGCCCTCCTTCTTTGGCTTAGCTTAGCAGCCATAGATAATGATCTAAGAAGTAACGTAAGAACTTTCAGACAGCCTTGCTGGATCAGACCAAAAGAACACAGCATCCTTTTAAAAAGCAGAATTGAGACTGCTAATGCCAGGAAGCAGGGGGGGTGGGGGGAAAGAACATTGTAAATACAACAGTATTCCAATAACTGCTCTTCTGAAAGCAATAACCATCAATGGGGATTTTAATTGAGCTGTCAAGGTTAACTCACCATCAATAAACCTTTCCTTTCTCTGTTTTTTTCTTATTTCATTTTTGCTTCATCTTATGGCTGAGAGGTCCTTGTGAAATTCTTCATTATTCTCTAACCCATGCCTACTTTCTATCATTTGCTCATTTTTGGGTGTTGCCAATTATCTTTGATCTTTTAATGTATTTGTAGTATGTGTGTCTCTGTGTGTGTCCATTCTATGCGTATATTAAAGACCGTATTTTTCGGAGTATAAGATGCACCTTTTTCCCCCAAAAAAGAGGGTGAAAATCTGGGTGCATCTTATACTCCGAATGTAGCCTTGCCCAGCTTCTCAAATTGAGGTTTCAGAGGCTCAAAAAAGCATCAGAAATGGAGCTTCAGAAAAAAAGCCCCCAAACAGAGCTTCAGAGGCTTTTTTTCCTGAAGCTCTGTTTCAGAAGTTTCAGAGGCAGGAAAAAAAGCAAAAAAAAGCAAGGCACAGAGCTCACAACCAAGGAACCTGTTGTTAAAATTCACCTCTGGGAACAACTGATTGGGGGTATTCGGGGAGGCTGATCCACCTGCCAATCAGCTTTTTTCTTTTTTTTTCCTCCCCTGATTGGAATACTAAGGTGCGTCTTATACTCCAAAAAATATGGTATATCTGTCTGTTTATCTATCTGTGTGTACCCACATGCACGTATGTAGGCACACACCCAACACAGTGCTGTACTGCGAAAGTACATATAGTACATTCCTCTCTAACAACAAACAGTGAAGCAAGATTTTTGATCTATAGAAGGCAACGTTTATGGTTGTCCTGGGTTGGTTTCCCCCTTCTTCCACTTTAACTGAAGTGCAGTCAAAGCACCATTCTAGATGAGATCCAAGCAGAACACATAGTCTCTCTCTACAAATTCAAGGATTAGGCAATAAAAGCTGGAATCAGGATGAATTTTATTTTCTATTTGATGGGACTAATGCACGATTAGCGTTTCAGCAGTGATTATGAACAATGAAACCGCTGGGAGAATTGTTGTAGATCTGATGAGAAGAAACTTTGCTCAGTTAACCAAAATAATAACAAAGTGACTTTCTTAGTTGAGTTCAGATTCCAGCATGTTACTTTGAGTTTTCCACCTACCGACTGTCTTAATTATAGACTCTCTTGATTAAAACATCTCTCTCAGTAAGGTATGTTTTTCTCAAGGATTCCCATTATAAGATTTTTTTAAAAACTTCAGATAGCCATATAGCTACAAATTTGCCAACACCATATCTATATAATGTCTTCCTGTATCCCATCTTCTAATCTAAAAGAGTGGCCTGAGATGAGAATTTCTGTCTCCAGTATGGAGTGCATCTATGCACTATAAAAGTGGAATATTTTTCCTTCATTCTTTGCCACTTGTTTTACCATTCACATTAGATTGGTAAATCTTTGGGCACATCATATTCACCAATATCCCTTGAGCACCTGTTCCATCAGCCAAGCTAATCACCATGCTTGAGCACTCATTAGTGTCCATGGTGGTTATTAGAAATAGATATGTTCTTATTGATAAAGTAAGATAATAAGTTTTTAATGTTTATTTGCCCATTTTTTGTGTGTTTCATATTGTTTTCCCTATTTGGGTGGTGTGGTGGCCTAGAGGTGGAGCTCTCGCCTTACAATCAGGAGGCTATGAGTTCGATCCTAGGTAGCAGCAGATATTTCTCTCCCTGGGCACACTGAGAATATATCTGCTGGGGAAAAATCCTCTGCATTGGCAACAGGAAGAGTATCCGGCCAGTAAACACTCAACTCCATTCAGTTGCCCAGATTCCACCCTGCAAGGGATTATGGTGTTGTTAAAAGAGGAGGAGGAGGAGGATGTTTTCCCTGTTTCACTCACCCTATATTCTTTTAATAAAACTCTTCTTATAATTGGGATTCAAAGTCAAATATCCATTTCCAAGTTAGACCTCATTCTCCCAATTTGCCTAAGTTGCTCAGAAATCTACCTGTACCTATGTAGCTACTGTTAGAGGTGTGTGACTGAAAAACATGAGGCTAACCAGAGACATGGAGAAACAAGAGCCATACTATGCGATCTCTAAACCATTTTAGAGAACAACTTCAGAAATCTCTTTGAAGTCCTGAACCTAATTGACAGGGAAGCAGAGGAACTGTGGAATTAAATCAAATAAATGTTAAGGATGAATGTGAAATGAGACCAAGCAGGCAGCAAACTGGATATTAGAACAAATGATGCAAATTGGCAAGAAGAGAAGAGAAACCAAAGCCAAGTTAGACAAAGATCTCCGGGGGAAAAAGCAAAGAGTTTCAGAGAGGTGTCAGAAAAGACATGAAGCAGTATGATAATGACATCTATAAAGACATCAAAGATGGACAAAAGAAGAAGAAAAATCTCCTCCCCCCCCAAAAAAAATATCTGGACTCAGTAGGATCCAACTTCCAACTGGATAGATAGTAACTGATATAAAGAAAATCAAGCAAAGATGGAAGTACAAAGTAAAATTTTGTACAGTAGAGATGTCAACACCCAAGTCATTTAAAGTAGACCAAGTTAGGAAACAGAACAAGGATTTCCAAATGCTACATTTCTGATGTAGAATGCAATAAAAGAATCTTGAAAGGCTTCCAGAGTAACTTTGTGTGTCTTCTTATACCAAATTTTATCAAATCGGAGTTATTTTGAATTTTTTTCTCATGCTTTCATTTTTTCCCCAGAACTATCATTTACTTTTTCTTAACTGTTCTTGCGTTCCTTTATCAAACAATGCTTTCATGCCTTCAGCATTCCAGTCAGTATCAAGTTGGAAGGCTACAGCAATTCATGGAATGTCTACCGAAATATGGCAACATAAGAAGACAAGCAATGGCCTGATAGATCAGATGCTCAATCCATCTAATCCACCGTAGCTAAGCAACTGCACAAGGGAACCCACTACTCCCTTAACAGATGTTCTTCAGAAACCTTCAACCTACCATTGAGTCTAGTAGCCATTGATCCCCATGAAGCAACACATTCTAACAAGTCATGATATAGTCAGCATTTGGCCATGAATTTTGATGTTATAATTGAGCTCTTCCACCTTCTTTGAGCAATAATATGTGGGATTTGATTTCTATGAATTCCATCTGATGATGTCCATGTATGCGGCCATCATTTTGGTTGATCAAAGACAGTGTTAGCAATGAAGAAATAATTAGAATTGCAGAAACATAAACCACTCTCTTGTTTCATTTCAGCTTCATAAGCCATACATTTTTCTTCTTACTATTTTCAACTTTAATACTCTAATCTCTAGCAGCACATCCTATTTTGCATCATCTATCATTTTCAAAATGAACATAAAACCTGTCCATCCTCCTCATCATTTGAGATCCTCATTTAACAATCTATGGCAATTCACTTAACACCAGTAACTAGGAACACCACCAACTAGATATCCCAAGGATTTTAGTCATACATACTATTAGAACTTCAAAAGATCTTCAGCTCTTCCTCAGTGGCATGTTGAATGCCATCTGACCTGAGGTGCCCATCATCCAGCCCTATCTCGTCAATCATTTTATATTTTCTATCCATATGATTTTCTTGGGTAAAATACAGTAGTTTACCATTGTCTTCTCCTGCACAGTATGAATTCATCCCTTTGCTATTATCACTAAAATGATCATCTACCTCCAGCATCTTCCTATGTCACTGCTGCACAATATAAGTTCCTGCTTGCTTTAGCTGGGCAGCTGAGATGACATTGACACCTTGGGTGACATTGCTGGGATTATTCTTGGCTTATTCTCCCAGTGTTCTTCGTTCATCCCTCCCAGGAACACCCACCACCACAATGATGAAGCAGCACAGCAGGACCTGGGGTGGCCTCAGTACCAAAGAGATCTTTAAAAGCTTCTGAACATGTTGGATAAGCAGGTTTATTTTAACCTGTAATGTATGTGTATGCGGGTACGTACCTCTCCTTTTTTCCCAATTTGATTTTTTTTTCTATTTCAGCTTCAGTATAGTTAAAAGATACTGCACTATTTTTATAAATCAAGCAATCTCAATCAAGCAATCAAAGCAATCAAAATCTCAAAATCTCAAGCAATCAAAAATCTGAGTTTTTGTTGTAGTTGTTGTTGTCCTCATAGAGAGATTAATTTAATTATTCTACATCTTTCTCTTAAATTTGCAAAAAGTGAGGTTTTTCTCCTCCATGGCCCAACTGGATTTCTTCCTAGTGATCAAGGGATATTTTAATCCTCAATACGTTTTTGGGTAGCCTTTAAATTACATTCCATCCATTTGTTATGGTTTTTTTTTTCCTTAATGGCCCTGACAATGAATACTTTGTATATGTACTAATCTGTAAATAGACTCCCAGTCCGGAAAGCATCTCAGCAACATAACATCAATTGTACCGGCTCCCATTTAGCTGGAACTGAATAAAGCCGCACTAGAGATGCATATGACATCCAACTTGCAGGATTAGAGAGGGGGACCTCGTGCTATAAATCTTGATTGTCAATCATTGCCCAGGATTAAGGGATATAGTTTTTTTTAAAAAAAAAAAACACCAAAAAGGGAGCACTTCCTTCTGCCTACTGAGCATCTGGATTATAGCCCAGAAATAGCCTTGTTTGAGTCAAGACTGCCTCCCTTCTGCCAAGATAAGTAAATGCAAGTCATTTCTCTCCGCATAGATCCTTTTCAGCCTAACTGAAGCCAACAAGAGATGCAGGAGGAGATTTCCTTGTTTCAAAGTCTGAGTGAACTTCCTCTTTAAATCGCCTCATTTCCCACTGAATTGACTCCGAGGCCGTTTCAGCTTCCTAGTCATAGCAAACACAGGCCCGTTTCCAAAGCAAAATGGCTGTTTTTCATTAGCCTCATTGGGGCGGGGGTGGGGGCGCAGGCCTTGAAGGAACTGACACACCTGTCAAAGGTTTTGGGGCACAGATTTTCTTGCTTTGAATATTTCTTGCTTTTCTTCAGAAGTGAGTGCCAGTTGACAAGAACTGACAATCGCAAAGCATCCCTATAAAACCGTATAAAAAGATTAGTGTTAGTATTATGAACCGTTAATAGGCATGACCTTTAAACTTACCAATAAATCAGAAAGGTTCCCATTGGAATTTCTTGAAACCGTGAAATTCCTAGACATTTAAGGGCAAGATACTCGTTGACTTCTGCATTCTCAAACACATATGTGCCCTAAAGAGAAAAAATCACATTGACCTGTCTTATCGGATGATTATTTTGAGAACAAAATGGGGGGATTCCCATTAGCACACATTAAGAGTTTAGGGCCTGTACAGGATATTTGCCTATGATGAAATTCTATTAATTTTCTATTAGAATTATTGAAATTAACATATGTAAATTGCATTCGTCCCTGTGTCTTTTTTGGTCCTGTTTGATTGCGATAGACATCTTTTTTTGGCCAGGCTTAGGTGGTCACCTACAAGGGTCCTGAGATGCCATAATGAATATTAATGACACATCTGAGGAACATACAGGCAAGACTTCTAATACAAAATCCATGGGAATATTATTTTACTTCTTTACCCTTTTACCCTCCAACAAAATGCTTCTCCAGCAAAATCTAAGGCAAGGATAACTTTCCAGTGAGAGCCTAGCTTTGAAGTAGCGGCATCATTCTCATCCTGTTTTTAATACAGCATCATATGGGGGTGGGGAGGGAGGGAATCTTATTAGACCACTGGAGTGGAAGAACAAGGCTTGTGCTCTTTGTACAAATTGTTTTCCACCTCTCATCTTGTCCAGCTTTAAACAAAAGCCCCCCCAAAACCCAAAATAAGTCGTGGTGGCACAGTGATTAGAATGCAGACTACTTCTGCCAACTGCCAACAGTTCAATTCTGAGCGGCTCAAGGTTGACTCAGCCTTCCATCCTTTCGAGGTGGGTAAATCGAGGACCTAGATTGTTGGGGGCAATAGGCTGACTCTCTAAACTGCTCAGAGAGTGCTAAAAAGCACTATGGAGCGGTATATAAGTCTACGTGCTATTGCTATTAGCTGAAGTGCGGATAGCAGCCCTTGGAAAAGAAGGCCATATTTTTAAAGAAGCAGAGTGATAGGGTGGGGAAAAGGGCATAAAATGTACCTTATCTACACCTAACCTTTGAATCTGATTATTGCAACAAGATGTTAATTTATTGGGAGGGGGGATAGTTTGGCACTTCATTAAATTGCTAACGCCCTCATGAATGGCAGGCTCAACAGGTTGCTTCATTGAATTCATACAGCCACTCCTGGCAAAGAAATTCCAAATTTGGACTTAATTAATATTCCTACTTGTGGTTTCCATAGTTTCTTTTTAAACACGAGTACTAGCAGAACCTTGGCAGCAGCTTTGCCCATATTCTCAATAATAACCCCCCTCTGGCTGTCAATATATATGGGAGAAAAAAAACATTTTTTGCATACCTAGAACAGCCTGTGTTTTCTCATTCTTTTGTATACCCCCACCACCCAGAAATATGTCTGCAAAGGTGTTTAGTCTTATTTTTTTAATGAAATTTTAATTAGTTTTTCTTTATTGCCACATTGCTCAGCTTAACAGTTTTAATTCTCTCCTTGCTTGAGTTCTATAATGTGTAGAGAGGGCAAAAATACCTTTTCTTCTTTCGTGGAAATAGTTGCTGGATGGTGATGATGGCTGTGACAATTTTCAGGGTTAGAGCGTTAGTTCAGCACATATCTCACTACATCACCCTGTTGAAGAATATTTACTTTGATTGATTACTATTAAGTATTATGATAAAAACCCCATTTTGAAAGTATCATAATTATATAAGTGGATTGACTGTTCAGTTCCAAAAGCTTAAGGAAATGGATGTTGAAGCTCAGAACTACCCTGTTAATATCTGATGTGCTCCCTAAAAAGGTAACGGTAAAGGTTCCACTTGCACATATGTGCTAGTCGTTCCCGACTTTAGGGGGCGGTGCTCATCTCCGTTTCAAAGCCGAAGAGCCAGCGCTGTCCGAAGACGTCTCCATGGTCATGTGGCCGGCATGACTAAACGCCAAAGGCGCATGGAATGCTGTTACCTTCCCACCAAAGGTGGTCCCTATTTTTTCTACTTGCATTTTTTACGTGCTTTCGAACTGCTAGGTTGGCAGAAGCTGGGATAAGTAATGGGAGCTCACCCCATTACATGGCACTAGGGATTCGATCCACTGAACTGCCGACCTTTAGATCGACAAGCTCAGCGTCTTAGCCACTGAGCTACCACGTCCCTGATGTGCTCCCTATCTATGGTCAATTATTTGTTGCAATAATAATTATTGTTACTGTGCCCTTCTTTAAATAACTGTCATCTATTGACTGAAATGACTAACACTTATTGTGAAAAAGAAAGGTAAGAGGTAAATACAATATTTAATGCCAGAATTCCAGGGTAGCATCATTTTATTGTGGGTGCCTGCTGTGCCTTCTCGTGCCTTAAAGCAGCAGAGAAGCGCTAGTTGCAACACAACTTTGCAAGTTCATAAGACATTGAAATAGTAGCTTCCAGTCCCATGACACAACTTCAAACTCCTTCTGCTTTGCAGCGCTGGCATCCTGTGCCATCTCACCTTGGCAAGGCCTTCAATATTCTTCTTCCAAAAAGGTTTTGTAAAGGTTTCTGCACAGCAAAGCCTTGAATGATCAACAACAAACATGTCCGTAGTTCACCTGTAATGTTCCTATTGTCTTTCAAATGTGTGTTGATGTCATGGTGAAGTTTTCATCCGTACATTCAAGACTGGAATGAGCCTCTTTGGTGCATTGGGCTCTTTCCATTAGCGGACAGAGGTAGGGGAGCTGCAACCCTCCATCCCAACTTTGTCATCAGCCATGCCAACCTTCGCTCTTTGGAGAAAGACCTGAAGAGAACATACTCTAGTGGGGAAAAAGCCCTAATAAACAAAATGTAAATAGTACCAGGGGTGGGTTCCACTTACCTTTACTATCGGTTCGCAGCGGGAGCATGTGCAGATCACCTATGATGATGTCATGGAGGGTAGGTGGAGCCTCCCGGCGGTTTTCCTACCAGTTCTATAGAACTGGACCGAACTGGGAGCAACCCATCACTGAATTGTACCCTTTCCCTACTCCCCCTTGTTTTTTGGATACAACCAAGTTCAAATCCAGTTCCTCTCTTTGTTTAATCCCATCAGACTCAGGTTGAACTCCCTGCACAGACAAATTCCCCTGCAATTCTATTTTAGGCCAAAGAAGAGAAGCCTTCCCACCAGCTCGCAGCCAGCCCAAGGGCAGCCATAACAAGGGAAATGCAGCCTAGAGAAAACTCCTCTTCCATCTTATCAGCTGGTGACCTCAACATTCCATCTCTTTTAACAATGGGTCTCCTTGGGGCCCTGTTGCCCTCCTAATAGGACCATTTTGCCTAACAATAGAAATACAGCATTCTATCTGGAAATAAGTCATTTATGTCAACAAGTGATTGCAGAGAGGCAGAGATACAAAATATAGAGCAGAAAGGCTTAGTTTCTGGCCATAATAATAGAAAGTCTCCATACAAAACATTCACGATGGTTTTGACTATAATGGGATTCAAATTTCCTGAGTAGGGCAAAACGTAGAATAAAATTGCACATTATTCTGATTCTCTGTCCTTTCCTGATGCTATTGCTATGGCTAAGTGTTTATTCACAGTGGGCATTTGCTCTTCAAAATGTTTTTCATCCACCTGCTTTTTACTGAGGCTCTTGGGGCTTTGTAAGTGTATGGTATTTGTGGGAAACCGGCTTCTGAGCTGCCCACTTAGCTGTTGTTGTCCACCACATGTAACAAGTCTGAACTTCCAAAGGGAACAATGGCTTCCAGTACTTGTCTCTAGAAAAGATAGCCACTTTGTTTTTGGAACGGCAGCTTAAATTTGGTTTTTTTAAACATATTTTACACTCAGGTGATCTCCAAGGACTTTGGAGTTATGTCTGCCTCTATGTTGAAAGGGCTTTCTATATGGCCTACATTGCTACACAAAGCTTTAGTTTTCAGCTGCTATTTTGATTTCCCAGAATCCTTCTGATTCTGAGAGTTGTTTTGAACATAGTCGAAAATCAAAATGGCTTCTTGGCCCCACCACTGACAGCCATGTTCAGTTCTGCTCTAGAGCAGGGGTCACCAACCTTTCGGACCTCAGGGACCACTAAATTCATAATTTTAAATCCCACGGACCACTAATATGAGCTGCCTAATGACCAGCTGGGTGGCTAGGTGGTCATGTGATTGGGTAGGCATGGCCAACTCAATGTCACTCGCGTTGAGGGGTGCCTCGCCAGCCTCTACTCACCCCTCCCCTCCCCTCCCAGCCAGTCCTCACCTGTCTGCCCGGGCTCCTTAGGGCCCCAACAAGAAGCAGTTGTTGGAGATAAGCAGCCACCATGAGAAAGAGTTGGCAAAACAGCTCGGTTCAAATTGGATCTGACCAAGGAGGAGGCTCAGCAGAAGCACCTCGCTGACGACTACGAGCATAGGCTTTCCAAGCAGAGGGGAGACCTGTGGGAGTGCAAGGCCAGGTACTGGCACCTGGAGGCTCAGCTGATTGAGATGGTCAGCCTCTTCCAGGCCATGATGCAGTCCAACTGGAACAAGGCCCTCTGGCTCTTCAACACCAGTAGCACTTCCCTCCAGCCTTCGCCCAAAGCCCCACACCAGGAGGCCGAAGCAGACCCCAGTTGGAATTTCTGACCCACTCTGACCCACACAAAAAGACTCTGAAAGGGGAGACTCTCTGCAGCAACACAAATGTTCATTGTACGTGTCTGGCCCAGGGGCCATAGTTTGAGTGATCCCTGATTTAGTGCAATATAAACAAATGCAAATAATTTTTCTGCAGACCACCAAAATTTTCTTGTGGCTCAACGGTGGTCCACGGTCCACCAGTTGATGACCACTGCTCTAAAAAGTCTATCTGTTGTAGTTTATCTCTGAAAGACCGTCCAATGCAGCCTTGACAATGGACTATCACAAGGAAGAGCAGATGTCTGGAAATTGCTTATCTCTATCTACCCCTTGAAAAACAGATTAAAAAGGGGTCCAAAAATGTCAGTAGAACAGCCACAATCGAAGGATGCAAGTGCTCCACTTCTGTGGCAGACTCCCGAAATTAATGGCTGTATCAAAGCCCATTTTTAGCTGTCCAAGGGTAACACATAGGCAATCATGATCTTCACAGACTTCATTACCGCGTTTTCCATTTCTGGTGTGATGTTTTACTCTAATCATGATCAAGCTGACAGGAATAAAATGGATTTTGATTCTTCTCTTACATTCATTCCTTTAGAATAAAGCACAGTTTTCTTATTGTGAAGGAAATATTATTTTGAAGATTATTGTGCATTAGTAACCGTATTTAACATTCTGCCTGTAGAAAACACATGAGTGAGAAATAAAATGATAGAAGAGAAGTGACCTTAAAGAACATCTATTTCAGATGATACTGACTGGGGGTTTCTCCAAGTTGCAGACTGCAACACATCTTTAAAATGCCAAGTTTGAAGAAGAGTGGTTTAACTCATTGTGATGTACCAACTCAGCCAGATCTTTACACAGGTGTTGCTGCCAAATTGTCTCTACATTTTATATAGGCAATCTTCGAGTTATAGTCAAAACAGGGGACTTACAATTCAGACAATCGGATTCAAAGTCTAACAATCAGGCTCTCTCCGTTGTCTGAAAACAAGCACTTTTAGGTTTTAGCAAAACCACACCCGCAGGGAACTATTGGTTCACTTAATGACAGCTGCATTCACTTAACAACCGCCACAGTTGCTCTATGCAAAAAAAGGTCATAAATTCAGTTCAGTCACATGACCAATCCATTTTACAACAGTTGCAATATGTGACTGTAATGAGCAGGTTCCATTACAGTTGTACATCAAGGACTGCCTGTATTTGTGTCTTTTGAACATTCCCTACTCAAAATGTGGGGTTTTATATTTGTTGAAATTCATCACAGTGATTTCTGCCCATTTTCCAACTTGCCAAGATCCTCTTGAATCTAAATGCTGTTCTCTAAAATGTGCTTGGCTCCCACCCCCACCCATCCCATCTCTGTGCCATCCACAAATCTGATAATTGCATTTTTAATCCCTCATCCAGGTCACTTATTTTGATGTGAAGCTATTGACATACTCTCACTGGGTGTGATTGTTCAACCTACTCTATCCTTCTAATGGAATTATGACCCAAGCTACATTTTCCCATCTTCTGTACTTGGGTTTCATGGGAGATTTTTTCCAAAGCTTTGATGAAGTCAAAGTACACTGTGTCTACTGCATTTCTGGGTCAACTAAACTACTGTAGTTACTGGTGTGTATATCAAAACAGGATCCTAGTTTTGATTTGGCATGAATTATTTTTGATATACCTATGCAGGCTCCTGCCAAGCAATGTAGTCTTGCTCTAAATGTTGGGAATCCAGTTGCTTAATCATATGCCCCAAAATTTTGCTCAGTATCAGTGTCAAACTGACTTAGCTTAATTATGTATGTCTTCTTTCCCTTCCCATCCACTCCCTATTTTGAACACTATCCTCTCACTTCATGCCCAAGCTCTGTGATATCTAAAAGATTGCAGGAAGGGATATCACAATGACAAGCACTATCTCCTTCATAATTTTAGATATAAGTGGTTTAGACTTCAGCTCATTCATGGTGGTCAGGAACTTCCTAACAGTGAGAACAATTAAGCAGTGGAACAGCTTGACTTCAGAAGTTGTAGGTGTTTCACCATTGGAGGTTTTTAAGAAGAGACTGGACAGCCATTTGTCTGAAATGGTATAGGATTTCCTGCTTGAGGCAGGGGGTTGGACTAGAAGACCTCCAAAGTCTCTTCCAGCACTATTCTGATTGAAGATATTGAAAACTGAACTCCCTCACTATTTATTTACTTTGGGTTGCTATTCTTCCTTGAGGGCCAAAGCCCGAAAGGACTTTGAAATTAGGCCAAAGACAGTGCACAATGCTAGAAAGTTGAGATGTAAACTTTCATACAGCTCTTGGTGCTCAATAACCCAACAAATAGCATTTTAGTGGGTCCATCCCATTTTTAAATAACAGTTTTCTCCTACTTCAATATCAAAAAAGAGTTGCGCATTTTGTTTAATGCAAAACAGAAACTCATTGTTCGCACATTTTTTCCAATTCTACTCCTACAGAAAAACTTCAAATATTTTTAAAAGTTAATATTAGTTCCATATTTTTCTTTTCTCTCTCCACATCCCATCATTGCATTTCCAGCTACAACAGAACAGTGCAATATAAATACAGCTAACTCTGTGGAAATGAATTATTGACAATTTTAATACATGTTGCATAGTACATATTAATACAGAAAAATACATGTTATCAGCACAGTACTGTTGACAGTGGACTAATCCATTCCACCTGCTCAAATATTAGTGCAAATAATTATATATTTGTAATGCATCATTGCTGTCTAGTTGGAATCCATGCCAGCAGAATAAATGTCTCTTTGGAGAAGCTGTTTGCCATTATGGTCACAATGCATCATATTCATACTCAAATTGACTTTGGATGGATAAGGAGGTAGATTGAGCAACTTTCAGAAATCCACTAGTGTGAGATTTAGCAAGTTATTTTAATGAATTGTTTACAGTCAAATGAATGTTACCTCCCCTCCTGCCAAAAATGGCTTTCATCTGTATGACCAATGCTGGTTGGTCTTAAAATGTTATTGGGCACATTGAATAGTGTTTGGGGTTCAAAGGCAAAGCCAAGAATTAACCCATCTCTGAAATAGTAATTATTACTGCTGCTATCTGCTTCATTCGAAGCGTATACATTTGATTCTTCTTATATATACTAAAGTCAAAACATTTCATACACTTCATGTTAAGTATATACATTTATACAAAACAGGGATAATTTTAAAGGGATACAGTGGGAGGAGAAAGTTTAACCCTTTTCTTCTCAGTCACGGCACCAGTAGAAATCCTACACCCCATATTATTACCCTTAAAGTAGGGAATGTGCAGCTTTTTACAGTCTGAGCCCCATATTTGCTCTTTAAGTGACATGCTGGTACCACACTCAGAATCAAGTGTTTGCAGTCAGGAAAATAAACAAATTTTAGACCTTTGCAGTACTTCAGATTTGATTCCAAACCAGATTTGCTTCGCAGCAGAAAAATATGACCTAGTGTTGTTGTTGCTCTTTAAAGCAGCTGTCTTTTCATACGATTGAGCATGAGTCCAGGAAATGATATGGCTGCTGTATAGAGATGTAGATAGATGCTACCATGGTGTCTCTGCATGCTTCTCAAAGCCTAGCAGTCTTATTAATTTGATCCCATTTTAAAGGTAAATTTAATTAAAATTTAATAGAGCTGCTCCCTTTTTGTCTGACACAATAACAATTATAACTTTTTTTTATATTGTACACATGTTTTAAATTTTGGGCCAAATTGTATTTAAATTATTTTAAAATGATTTTAACTTTTGTATTATGTTTTTTACCTGGCTGTTCACCGCCCTGAGTCCGCTAGGAGAAGGGCGGTATAAAAGTTCTAATAATAATAATAATAATAATAATAATAATAATAATAATAATAACAACAACAACAACAACAACAACTTTCTTTACAATTTTCTTTTCTCCATTTCTGAAAATTACTGGGGTCTATACCTCTATCCTTAATGTCTGTGGAGATTCTCAGTTATCCAGGTCATAGCTGTTTTAAAGGTGCTTTTTCTAAAGGCAACTGGATATTTTTCCTTGAGGAAGAAGAAGAAGAAACCATTTAGCTTCTTATCCAAGAAGCTTCATCAGTTCTTTGGAACTGATCCACTTCAGAACTGATGAAGCTTCTTGTTTGAGAAGGGAAACGTCTTCTTCTTTCTCAAAAATAATCCAGTAGTCTTTTGAAAAAACACCTTTGAGACTCTACCGTTAAAGAATAGCAGAACAAGAGGTCATGTTCCATTTAGTTCAAGGGAAGACTGTGTGGAGATTGGCAGAGAGAAAACTGCATAGGAGGGTAGTTTGGAGTTATTCCTAGAAGTGGCAAGGCAGAGGGGTTGCTTTGTTGTTGTTGTTAGTTGCGAAGTCGTATCCAACCCATCGCGACCCCATGGAGAACATTCCTCCAGGCCTTCCTGTCCTCTACCATCCTCTGAGTCCATTTAAGCTCACACCGACTGCTTCAGTGACTCCATCCAGCCACCTCATTCTCTTCTTTTGCCTTCAATCTTTCCCAGCATTAGGCTCTTCTCCAGTGAGTCCTTTCTTCTCATTAGGTGGCCAAAGGATTTGAGTTTCATCTTCAGGATCTGGCCTTCTAAAGAGCAGTCAGGGTTGACCTCCTCTAGGACTGACGGGTTTGATCGCCTTGCAGTCCAAGGGACTCACAGGAGTCTTCTCCAGCACCATAGTTCAAAGGCCACAATTCTTTGATGCTCAGCCTTCCTTATGGTCCAACTTTCACAGCCATACATTGCAACTGGGAAAACCA
This sequence comes from Ptyas mucosa, assembly GCA_012654045.1. Classification (NCBI taxonomy): domain Eukaryota; kingdom Metazoa; phylum Chordata; class Lepidosauria; order Squamata; family Colubridae; genus Ptyas; species Ptyas mucosa. The sequence continues at coordinate 78,358,214 of WNWU01000001.1, forward strand.
TAGCCTTGACTATACACACTTTTGTTGGCAGGTCTCTGCTTTTTAGTATGCTTTCTAGATTTACCATAGCTTTCCTCCCCAGGAGCAAGCATCTTTTAATTTCTTGGCTGCGGTGATCTTGGAGCCCAGGAAAATAAAATCAGACACTACCTCCATTTCTTCCCCATCTATTTGCCAGGAATTGAGAGAGCCGGATGCCATAATCTTAGTTTTTTTAATGTTGAGTTTCAAGCCAACTTTTACACTCTCCTTCACCCGTATGAAGAGGCTCTTTAGTTCCTCTTCGCTTTCTACCATTAAAGGGGTTACTAGAGACTATCATAAAGCTTTGTTTGGGACAATAAATGCAGGTGCTCCAAATTGGAAATAGTTTTCTGCTGAAATCTATCTATCTATAGTCTTCTCCTGAGAACTATCTGTCCTCTCTTCACCTCACTCTTACTGTCCACCATGAAGCAAGCCTCTACAAGTAGTCTTCAACTTACAACCACAATTGGGAACAGACTTTTCATTGCTGAGCAAGGCAGTTGTTAAGCAAGTTGCACCTGATTTTACAATCTTTTTTTAAAAATTGATTTATATGCCACCCCTCTCCGGAGACTCAGGGAGGCTTACAATGCGTTAAGCAATAGCCTTCATACTTTTGTATATTTATACAAAGTCAGCTTATTGCCCCCACAAACTGGGTCCTCATTTTATCTACCTTAGAAAGTATGGAAGGCTGAGTCAACCTTGAGCCTGCTGACATTCGAACTTGCAGTAATTGCAGGCAGCTGGCAGCTAAGTGCTATTTAACAGTGCTTTAGTCCACTGCTCCACCAGGCTCCAGTTGTTAGGCAAATCACATGGTCATTGAGCAAATCATGCAGTTGTTAAGTATGTCTGGCTTCCCCCATTGACTATGCTTGTTGGAAGCTGGCTGGAAATGTCACAAATGGCTATCACATGACCTGGGACACTGTAATAAATACAAGCCGGTTGTCAAGGACCTGAATTTTCATCATGTGTGGAGATGCTGCAACAGTCATAAATGCAAGAACCTGTTGCAAGTCATTTCCTTGCTGTAACTTTGAAAGGTTTCTTATATAAATGGCTGTAAGTTGAGAACTACTTGTAATTGTGTTGAATATTACCATCTTCCTGTTTCTCTTTTGTTAAAAAAAAAGAAAATATAAAAGAAATCAAAAGAAGAGAAAAATGGTCATGGTGGCCATTGATGGTGCATGGTGGTCCTGATTAAGACTCCATCAGAAGCAATGCACTGTGGCCAAACATTGCTGATTTGATATTTTAATACTCAGCATGCCGCCATTCTGATTTATTAAATAGCAAATTGAAAAATCCAAAGAGGCATAATATTATATTTCCTACACCCTGCAGCCTTTTCCCTTAGGTCTACTTTTCTTGTTGTTAGCAACTTCACCCTCCATTTGATAAAAAGATAGGCACCAGAGGCAAATATAGAGAACAGAGGCTTCAATCATTTGTCATCACTGTTAGGAAATGGTTATTTGTCTAACTAGTTGGTCAGGCAATATATATACCAACAATGTATGTTTGCAGTCAGAAAGGTATTATATTGCTTTAAGACTGTATTGCATCATCATGTATCCTGATTGGCTAAGCTCTATAGCCAATGTACTTAAGGGAAGTCAGGATCATGGCTTGTGTGGACACTACACCATTTTACCTGCTTATTTGCTGTAACTCTCTACCTGATCTCTCTGCATGATCACTGGTTGATCATAGCTACATGTTGCTTTCTACTATTTATTGAATGTTTTGATATTGAATTGTTCCTGTTTGAAACTCAAGAAGAACTGTTTTATTGTGTATGACTACAACTGGTAAGAAGACTTTGTACTTGAAATATCCCTGGATTGATCTTTTAACTCTCGTCTTATCTGTGTATGACTTGGATTGTTTTTGGACTTTGCTTTACTTTTTCTAAAAGTAAAAGACTACAACAACTCAGTGTGTTTGTATGTTGACTGTGATTGTTCACAACCACTCCCAGTCGTTTTTCATGTGTTTACTCAAAGGGTACTCTGCTCAATAACCTACAACATCGGTTATGAGCCAAGAATATCCTTAACAATCACACTCAATCACTGGCCAGTGGTATGGGAAGAACTCAGTGGTATGGAGAGTCTCAATCATCCAAGTCAGGGGTGTCAAACTCAAGGCCCTTGGGCTGGGTGCTTAGATCTGGCCTGTGGAGCTGCCCTGAAAACAGCAAAGGACCAGCCCGCAGTCCCTCTGCCAGCAAAAATGGAACTCAGGACGGCTGCACATGCCCCCCACGCCCCCGGGCTTTGTTTTTGGTGGCAGAAGGCTGCAGGAAGTTGTTGTGACCAAAAACGGGGCCCAGGGGTGCGCACCCAGCTCCCCGTGCTCCGTTTTCACTGGCAGACGGCTAGCAAAAGAAACTAACAACAAAACAAAAGGATAAATGTTTCCCCTTTTCCATTTGAGCATCCAAGAAGGGACAGGAAAGGAGGAAGGGAAAGAGGAAAGGCAAACAAAAAGAAGGAAAGATTGGAAGAGAGCAAGAAAGGAAAAAGAAGGAAAGAGGGGAAGGAAGAAGAAAGGGGAAGGAAGGAAGGAAGGAAGGAAGGAAGGAAGGAAGGAAGGAAGGAAGGAAGGAAGGAAGGAAGGAAGGAGGGAAGATTATAATGAGGGAGGGTCTGAAGGAAGTCCTGCCTTATCACTTGGCCACCACAGGTCCCCTCTGACACAGGTGATGTCGAGCTGGCCACGCCCACCCCAGCCCCCCAAGGTCAAACACAACCCTGATGTGGCCCTTAATGAAATAGAGTTTGCACCCCTGATCCAGGTGATAGTTGTCCCAAAGAAACAATCTGTATTCTTTGCAATCATCTGGTCATTAGCAGTCTGAAGGTTGGTCATTAGCTCTCTAACAATCAACCTTCAGACTGCTGAAATCCTTCCATTCCCCACCATTCAGCCAGAACTGAAGAAACTTCATGGATGAGAAGCGAAACGTTTTCAAGGAAAAAAACAAAAAGAGTCTAGTTGCCTTTGAAAAGCACCTTTGGGTATGAGAAGGCGGCGATACCTAATATTTTATTTCATTCAAGTCAGTAGGACACATGGAACTCCGTGTGATTTCCATCCAACATTTCCCCTTGTTGGATGACTGCAGAGGCCTGTCTTTCTCTTGGATGCAGTGAGAAGCAAGAAGCTATTTCCCGCAATCATTTGACTCTCCCTCTGACCAGTATAGCTACAAGCCTCTTTTTCTTACCTGCAATAGGGAGTAAAAGCATTTTTTTAAGAAAAAAAAAGAGTCACTGTCACTCTTACTTCTTTCACTGCATAAGTCAACCTGTGGTCTTTTTAAAAAATCTAATAATTCAATATAATCTTTTTAAACCTTTTAATAGCTCCAGGATTTTCAGAAAAGTGGGGCAATGATGTCATAATTGCTAGGCATTAAGGAAGCATCGTGGTTGTTACCTAAATCAGGGGTCTCTAACAGTGGTGGGTTTTAATTTTTTTTACTACTGGTTCTGTGGGTGTGGCTTGGTGGGAGTGACATGACTTGGTGGGCATGGCATGGCAGGGGAAGGTTACTGCAAAATCCCCATTTCCTCCCAATCAGCTGGGACTTGGGAGGCAGGGAATAGATGGGAGCGGGGCCAGTCAGAATTTTTACTACCGATTCTCCAAACTACTCAAAATTTCCGCTACCGGTTCTCCAGAACTGGTCAGAACCTGCTGAAACCCACCTCTGGTCTCCAACCTTGGCAACTTTAAGCCTGGCGGACTTCAGCTCCCAGAATTCAGCTTTGCTGGCTGGGGAATTCTGGGAGTTGAAGTCCGCCAGGCTTAAAGTTGCCAAGGTTGGAAACCCTGACCTAAATGGTTATCAAACAAGATCCAGTTCCAAAGTGAAGTGATGCTAAAAGTTGAAGAATTTACCCCCCCCCCTTTTTTAATGTCACCTTTGAGCCGAAGAAACTGATTGTATTGCAACAGAAAACAAGAGAGCCATCGAAGTATTTCAACTGTGCCCTTAAAATGTTACGGCTGCCTTCATCCTTTATGACTCCCCATCAGCCTGCTTCTAAGCATTTAAATATATCTTTATTTTTTTCGGTTCTCCTCCAATCCCCTTCACAATATTTTCTTTTTTCAAGTTGTATGGTAGAGTAATAAAGTACTCTGCCTCCTTTCATTATTGCTATTCCTTTTGCTGTAAGGCAAATAGAATATAAATACCAAGTTCTGTTTTTTTTAAAAAAAATAAAATAAAATAAAATTACAGGACTTGGAGAGGGGAGGGAGAAATCACATATGTTATTTTCTACCCTTTGGGCAATTTCCCATTTTAACCAATTGGAAGGCGTATAATTACACCCGCCCCCCTCTCAGGCATTTGCTTGATTGCCGCTCATTAAATGCCAGTGTTAGAAGAAGGCGCCTTAGAAAAGCAGCACTTTTAATTCATTATCCTCAAATAAAAGGTCATTCTTTAAAATTTACTTGTCGATAGTACTTAAATTATATCAAAGTGCTACTAGAAATATTTTCCTAAATTGCATGCCATAATAGCTATAATACCTTGAAATGCACAGCAGTTTACATCCTCCCTTCCCCTCCCCTCCCCAGACTCAAATTTTATTTTTCAAGCAAGTTGTGTTGGTTTGAAGTGGGGAAGGGGGCACACAGTCTTATCAATGGGCTTGTTGATCCCAACGATGGGAGAATAAAGACCGCAAGAGAAAAAGCAAATGGGGAGATGAAAAAAGGGAGGAACAGTATGGAGTATTTCGGATAAGGACATGCCTGCTGGCACCTTGAACAAGAATTATCCACACTGTGATATACTGATCTGCCAAGCCCTAGAAAAGGGTTGCCTTGTTGAAAAGAGTTTTAAGATACTTTCACTGTCTTGGCTGATGGTGGGGACAAAAGATGGAACTAGTCCCTGATCTCCGGCCATAAAGGGTGATAGTCCTCTCCTGTATGTTCCCATGCAGCCAATACCAAGAGGCCGTTAGAGGTTTGGTTCATGAACTGTGCTAAGCCATCGTTTTAGCTATGTTTGCTGAATACAAAGCTGAGACTATGAACCAGGACTTAGAAACTGCAAAGGCTGGCTTCAAATAACATGTGACTAAACAAGCCACTGTATGAGCTCAAAACAATGTGTGAACATGACCAGAATACTTAACAGCAGCAGGAAGAACTATCCTATATGTGCCCTACCATATATATATATGCCCTACCATTTACCGTCTTTCCCCCAAAATAAGACCCTGTCTTATATTTTTTTGAACCCTGAAATAAGTGCTTTATTGGCCTTATTGCCATGCGCTCAAAAGCCCGATTGGGCTTATTATCAGGGGATGTCTTATTTTGGGGGATACAGGGTAACTCATAGGCTACTTGTTGAGTTTGTGCAATACGTAACACAATATTCAGCATAGGAAAACACTAGCTAGCTTCAATTGCTGTCCATATAAACAACTCCTTTGGGCAGGTCACTGTTTCTCCATCTATTTAACTGCAAAGGAAAGCAGTATGAAAAGGAAACTGATCACTACTTTTTTCAGATTTTCAGTTTTGTGAGAATTTCCATTTTACATTGCCTGCATCCAGTCACCTCCAAGTAAAAGTTAGAAGAGACAGCTTGTTAGAGTCCCTTCTTTGAGAGATCATCATAATCAAGGACTCCATAACTGAGCTTTCTAAATGACCACCTCCTGTATTTTACAACAGGTTGCCCTCTAATATCTGTCTACCTCCAGCTACAAAGAAATTTGCTCAGGAAAGAATTTGGAGACACTGTAGATTAATGGATCTATTAGATGGCACAGCTAGGAATACTATTGTTGCTTTAGTGTCATTGTTGTCGATGTAAATTGTTCAGAATCATTTGAAATAGAGTAGCGCCCTAGCCATAGCAAATAATAAATAAAACTGAAGTGTAACTAAAAATACTTTTAAAAAACTCTTATGTTTATTGGCTTGTGGACAAATACATCAGCTATTTTGAATGCGCTACTGCAACTTCAACATAAGTAGCTGAATTAAAACAGTCTTCACTGAAATTGGTGCTTTCCAGATATACAGTATTTGATTTCCACTCCCATAATCCCCAGCCAATGCTGGTTGGAGATTGTTAACAGAAGGCAATCTTTATCTAAACTGTTTGAGTGAACTGAAGCAATCATCTCCTGCCCAATAAACATGTTCTTACCCACTGACCTACAGTATCTTTAATCAAACTTCATTGATTAAAAGTTAAGGTAGTAAATCAGCCATCGTTTTTATAGGGCATGTGATGCATCTCCAGAGACGGCAAAATGGACTTAAGCAATAACTCGCACTATAAAAATTACACTGAGTAATTTGTTGGCAAATGTGGACTACTCTAATTCTTTTCTGTGGGCAGGATTTATTAAAAGTAAAATAATGTTTAAACTGTATCAATGAAGTCACAGAATCTCCAAATAAAGCACATTGCAGTGTCAGTGACTACCTGCCTTATAGAACTGTCCACATCCTATTTTAATGGGCTTAAAAGAGAAGTAGAACTAATGTGGTTGGAGAATAAATCTAGCAAAAACAAAAATTAAGGAAAAAATATACAGTACACGTACATATAAAGATAACTCCAAACTTTAAAAAAAAACGGAAATAGTCTTCCAGTGCAATTTGCCAACTTGTGTCTATGCCAAGTGTTTGCTTGACATTCTGAAATCTTTACAATTTGGTTAACTTCCCATTTCCCATTGCTGAATTAATGTTTATAGTGATGTGCAAAGTCATTGCTTTTAAAAGCTAAAACTTGGCGATATCAAAGCACTATGCTTGGAATCTACATCACAGCTTCAGAAAATGGCAAGCACTTCTCCATTTCTTTCAGTGTCCAAGAAACTATTTGTGCCAATGGCCAATGAAGAGAGCAACTGAAGAAAGCAGGCATTTTCCCAGCATGCTTAAGAAAGCTTGGCATAATTCCCCCTCCCTGATTTACCGGTATAAATACCACGCTCAGTTAAAGATCTACAGTGCTATAAATCAGACAGTACTCAAATGGGTTTGGCTATAATTTAAAAGATACAGGAGGACATCTATAATGTAAAATGTCAAGACTAGTCTTCTCTGTTTAAGGTGAGCAGGGTAGTCTTTTGGAAGACAAGTCCTTGGGGCCAATCCAAGTGGCATTAAACAGGGCACCCCAACTGGGATACAATTTTCATCTTTGCCTTGAAAATCCCATTCTTGTCCCTATGCATAAAACCTGTGATTTTATTTGATTCACTCTTGCCTCTGTCTCTACAACTGTTCGGTTTATTTTACTTCGGTAAGAAGGAAATCCAGATTTTTTTCCTGTTTCACAACTGCCTGGGCATGAACTCACCACACAATGGCAAAGGAATCTAATTTAGAATTAGCAAAAACTTCTAAAATGGTTTTCCTTGGGATTTTTTTTTCATGTAAAACAGTAATGACGCACCCATATCATTTCGGTTGATTGTTTTGCCATTTTGTTACAGAACAAAGGAACATTTACATGGCTAAACTTTCAAACTCAGGGGAGAGGAAGTCGGATATATTTTAAAGCAATTATTTTATCTCAAAACTTTGTACACAGTAGTGAAAGTTTACTCACAGATATAAGAAATATGCATACCGCATATACTTGCATACAAGCCCACCCGCAGATAAGCCAACTCTCAAAATTTTTAATCAAAAATACCATGAAAAATGCACCACCCGCAGATAAGCCAACCCACATTTTTCATGGTATTTTGGTTATAAATTTGAGGCTCTGCTTAGCTACAGATGGAGTTATATGCAAGCATATATGGGATACAGGGATACTTTAAAAGACTAGAGGGAAAATCTACAGTACTGTATATACTGGTCGATAAGCCTATCCACGGTAAGCCACATCCCATATTTGGGGTGTATTTTGGCACCTAACATTCTCAGGTTATTTGTGAGTATATGCAGTAATTAATTTCATGGAAGAAATAGTGTTGTCCCAGGTATATGTAGTCAATTATATTATAACATTACATAATATTCTTAAAATTAAATGCTACATTGATGTAAAATGAATTCTGGATGAAAGACCCTAGTTCTCGTTTCTAACAAAACCAGCTATGCCAACCTCCAAACTTCTTATAACTGAAACAATGGAATCAACCATACAGCTGTTGTCTTGTGTTGTATTCTATTCTATTGTATTGAGTTGCATTGCATTGCATTGCATTATTGTATTGTATTCATTCTAATTATATTCTTTCCCATTCATCATCCATTTTGAGAGAGGCAAGGTACAAAAAAATAAATATAATTTCTGCAGCATTTGCCTTTTTGTTTTGTACTATGCCATGATGTCATTTTCTTTTTAACATCTTCATAACACATCTTGAGCCTGTGACAATTTCCTACAACATCTAAAAGTTGTGATATGATATGACTGTTGCGGTTCTGCCCATTGGGCACAGAAATCCTATCAACAAAAAAGCAACCTTGGCTACTGTCACCCACACTACACTCCAGATGCTTCCTGAAGACATGTTCAATATTCTGTGGGGTTTTTTTTTTAGAAGTATACAGATATACACAAACACTAAGCTCTGAGGAAAAGGAACAGCCAGACCTGGACAATTGGATAAGACATGCCAATTGAGAAATGTTAAAAAATCAAATATTTCTTTCAAACCAGAACACAAATTAGAAGGCTCTAGTGTACTTTCTGACAACCGTGTTTTTTTTTTCATGAATGGAAAACAGAAAATGGTCTAGGAGGAACCTGATAAGATTATTTATTCCAGAAGCAAGATGAAAACAGGACAGTGGTAAAGACCAATTTAGTTATGACAGTTTGTTCGTCCAAGCAAACTCCACACTCAATTTTCACTCAAAAGCCACTCTCTTATGTTGCTGATAAAACCAAGTCCTTGTGAATGCTTGGTTTCCTTCTTCTGCATGCTCAGCTGAAGTGGCGACCAAGACGAGCAGATCTGTAGTCAAAGCGGAGCTGTACAAAGGAATGGAGAATATTCTTCTCTAGAATAGCCAGCTGCTCTCCTGAGCAGACCTGCTTCAAGTTATCTGGGGCTACAACCAGGAGGTTGCAAAGGGAATGTAGCGTGTCAAAAAGCTGCAATACCAACGCAACCTGTGACAATCAGGAAAAGAAAAGCAAAATTCAGTATAAACATCAAGGGGTACTTTTCAGAAAGTCAGCTTAGACATTATTAACAATTATTAACATATTTCTTAATGCAATGCTTTTTGTCATCTTGTTCAGGGATACAACAAATCTGAGAAATAGGTCATTAAAATGTGCTCATTTTATAAACATAAGACCACAGCATACCTATGTCAGCCAGGTCAATATACAGGAGCCACATCTCAGATTGCATCAGCAATCTGAGTAAGAGCCTTGGATAGTACAGTGGTCTAAAGCCCTGTTATTAACATCAGCTGCCTGCAATTATTGCAGGTTCGAATCTCACCAAGGCTCAAGGTTGACTCAGCCTTCCATCCTTTCTAAGGTAGGTAAATTGAGGACCCAGTTTGTGGGGGCAATAAGCTGACTTTGTATAAATATACAAAAGTATGAAGGCTATTGCTTAGCGCATTGTAAGCCGCCCTGAGTCTCCGGAGAAGGGCGGCATATAAATCAAATTAAAAAAAAAAAATAAGAGCCAATACTCACCTTGAACTCTTTGGCACACTTTCTGTATTCAGCCACATCACAGATTGCCAACATGCCACCCATTAGGCTGTAGGAATATTGCTGTAGATGCTCATAAATAAGGCGATGGAAACGAACACCAAACTCCATCAGAACACTGTCCACATTCTTGCCATCCATAGAATTCCTGATCTTTTCCAGTTGCTTTCTAACATAGGCACAGACTTTGGCACAGGCCTGTCACATAAACAAGGATGTCAAGGAGAAAAGATTCATCTTGATATGAAAGCTACAAAATGGGTGAGAGGAGACACTCTGGGCTACTCCTAGGGTACCAACTTCCTTTCATTGAAAGTAACTAGTATATCACTTTCAAATGATTTTTTTCCAGAACATGAAATTCTCTCCACCTCTTTTGTGTTAAAAGGTTTTAAGCCTTTGCAATGGATAGCAGCTTGTTTACGTAGAAAAACCTTGGCAATCCTGTTACTACCTGAAATTTATTTTATTTATTTATTTCTAATTTATATACCGCCCTTCTCCCTGAGGACTCAGGGCGGTGAACAGCCAGAATTAAAAACATACAATACAAATATTAAAACAATTAAAATATATATAAATTTGGCTCCAATTTTAAAAAATAACAAACCAATTTAAAACGTCTAAAATTACTTCTTAAGCCAGCTTGGCTTGTTGGAAAAAGTGGGTTTTAAGGGCACGGTGGAAGGCACTGAGGTCTTGAGTTCTCCTTATCTCTGGGGGCAGCTGATTTCAGAGGGTAGGTGCCCCCACAGAGAAGGCTCTCCCCCTGGGGATCACCAGCCTACATTGTTTGGCTGATGGCACCCTGAGGAGGCCCTCTCTGTGGGAGCACACGGGTCGGTGGGAGGTCATTTGTGGCAGTAGGCGGTCTTGCAGATAACTAGGCCCTATGCCATGGAGTGCTTTAAAGGTGATGACCAACACCTTGAAGCGCACCCGGAAGACCACCGGGAGCCAGTGCAGCTCGCGCAGGAGCAGTGTTACATGGGAGCGCCATGTTGCTCCCGTCACTACCCGTGCGGCCACATTCTGGACCAGTTGGAGCCTCTGCAACTACATTGCAGTCTATTTTAGACATCCATAATTGAAACTGTATTAATTTTCCAGTCACATTGTTGAAAAGATCTATGTTGCCTTGAATATCTTACCCATTATATAGTTTATTATTTAGAAATCACTCTCCTCATCTGTAACCTACATAGAATTTTACTAAAAGTGAATCTATTAGTAAAATTAATATGAGAAAATAATCACACATATCCACCAACCTATAACTTCAAACAATTATAGTATAATTGGCTAATGTCAGAATCATTCTACATTTACTCTGTGGAATAGACAAAAGAGATTTGAATTCCAATAAAAAATAATTAAAATAGCCTCCTTTTTTGTTCGTTCAATTCAGTTGCTGACTCCTGGAAACTATGAGGACTAGTTCCTACGGTTTTCTTGGCAAGGTTTTTTGGAAGTGGTTTGCCTCCTTCTTCTTAGGGTTGAGAAAGAATGACTGGTCCAAGGTCACCTGGTGACCTTAAGGACCCTAGTCCATAAGGCTGGACTAGAATTCATGATCTTCCAATTTCTAACCTGATGCCTTAAACATTACATCAAACTGGCTTCTCTTAATTTAGGCATAATTCATTTAAAGTATCTTATTCCATATGAGAAGCAATAGTATGGCAGGTGCTGGACAAGGAGTAAGGAGGCTTTAGTCTTCACTGAGGCAGGCAAATTACCAGGTGACCTTAGGCCAATAATCCCCTATCAGCACCGGGCTCTGCAACAAACCGGCTGATAAACAAAATCATTTATTGGCTGATTTGCTGTAGGAATTAGACAAGCATGGTGGAAAAACAAGCAGGCCTTGCAGGAAAAATGCTAAGAAAAACAACTCTATAACTAATATGCAATACAAGATTGTACATGATCTGAATTTAATAGATTTTGGATCTGATGACAGCAACACAGAGTTCTAACTCTGTCATTTATGCTCTCAGAAAAGGGATGTGAACATTTTCACTCTTGCTTTCTGTATATGCTCTATTATAGCTGAAATGTAAAATACATTATTCTACAGAATGGGTAGATTGACTGCTGGTGGTAGATAAGTGCTAAACCATGATGGCAAATAATGAGGCTCGATATATAGAGGATATAAACTTCTTGCAGAAAATCTACATTATTTAAAGAAATACAATTGGTCTAAGAATATTTCTATATTAACACTGAACATACTGTATAAGGAAATGCTACTATTTCCCCCAGCTTAAATCACAACAAAAAAACTGCATCCAAATTCCTAGGTAAGTGGAAGAAAATTTTACTATTAAGCAAGGCAATACAATGTAACACGGGCACAGTTAACTGTAGAAAAAAGTACCAGCAGCAACCCAATTACTTGCTGTGCCACTTGTCACTTACTAAACTATATATAGTTACTCACATTAGTGTACTGAATCATAACATTGTTCTCATCTTCTGGTTTGAAATCAGTCTTCTTTTGTTCAGCTCCTAAGATGTGCTTCATCTGTCCAATCATGCAATTTAGTGTCCTTCAAAATCAAAATACTAGGTTGTAAGTTTCAAAAAGAGCATTTTAAATTTTACAAAGTTCCAATGTGATCTTCGTAAGTTGCAATGTGCACGTGCGTTTTCTATTTTCATGAAATTGCAGAAATGAAGTAGTATTAGACTGCCAAATTATTATTTTCATTATTTAATATTTAATATAGTCTTTGTGGTGAATACTTTAAAATATAATATTTTACCCTATGTATAATACATTAATACAATAATGGACAAAATGAAAGATAAACTAAAATATGAAATCTTCACTTGCCTATCTATGCCCATATCCAATTTCACCTCCATTTGTTCTGTGATATCCTTTTTCTTCTGAAGACATTCGGAAAGCTTAGGAGAAGAGCTGTGATAAATTAAAGAATGGACAGTTAACCATCTATTATAATGCATGCATCAACTGCAAACTACCTGGACATTCCAAGCACTTAAATTGTGCAAGGATTTTCTAGCTCATCTAACTTTTATTTTCCCTTCTCAGAAAATAACCTTTCATGTCAAAATTATATACAGAATAATCCAATTGATGTGAAAGGAATACTTGGGAATACAAACAAATACAAGATGCAGACAAATACAGAAACGTATTACACATTTTCAGAATCTAACAGGAATCTTGCTAGATCAGGGGTGTCAAACTCACGGCGTCAAGTTGTCATCATGTGACTTATTGCAACTTCTCCTCCCTTCGCTAAAATGGGGGTGGGCGTGGCCAGCATGTGATACATCCGGCCTACAGGCCATGAGTTTGACACCCCTGTGCTAGATCGTATCAGAGGTCTGTTTAGGTTCTGTTTCTCAAACTAGCCAACTTTAGCAAAATGCACAAGCATGCCCATGGTTAAACCAGCACTAGCTTTATTACTTATTTAAAAAATCGAAACACTGGTATGAAGTGAAGAGAGGCAGGCTTCCGAAAGGAAGGCTAATCTATTGCAAGGGAAGCCATTAATACAGAATGACTAGACTGAGGCTATTTAAACGAAGTCTGTGCACTTTTAATATGGCTTTATTCAGGAAGCTTTTGAGAGAAGGAATATTTATGAGTCAGAACCCAAATTCCACATGGTTTTTGGCATGAGATAAAATAAATGACCTACCTCACCAACGGCATCAGATGGTCATTGAACTGCTTATCAAAAAGATGAAAAATGGTATTAGCCTGATTTACAATATCCAGGAAATAAAGATTTGCATTCTTGGCATCTGGAGATGGAATACCTAAAAATGAAATGAAATGTCAACACGTTAAAATTTCACTGGGACTAAGAAAAAAAAATCCAATTAACAGTCTATCAGAAATCATGAGTAATAATTATACAACTAGTCTTAGGGCAAATTTATCAAGCATGTTAAGAATGATGATTTGTTTTGCAAAGGTTATCTGTAAGGGCTGCACATGCCTTGAAAATGATTCAGAAAAAGGTGCTTTCACGTAAGCCCAAAGAACATTGTGATTGTTTTCAACAATTGATTCTCTCAAGTTAATGCAACTCTTAAAGCAGCCACATCTTTTTTTCAGAATCATAAGGAAACCCAAAGAAAGGTAGGTTCAATGAGGTACAGAGGTTCTGAGGTACAGCTTCTGAATCATTTTAAAGCTTTCTAACTATGCTTTAGATGAATATTTTAAAGCACGCACAGACCTAGTATTTAAACAAGTTGTCTATTTAGAATCAATAAAAGGTGGAAATAAAATGTATTATGGAATTAAATGTTCCTTTAAAACATTTTAAAATATACTTTTATATTTCACTATTGCTATTGATTATAAATTTACTTCAACCAATCATCATATTTATCAGTTAATTTATCCTGCAATGTAAAACAGAAATAGACTTACCAGCCAGCCCAGTTTCCACAGCGTAATCAATATGCTCAATACACAAGAAATCCACCAGCAAAGAGAAAATCCTGAAAGCATTCTTTGACAAATCAGAAGGATCCGAAAGCTTTAAAAATGAAAAACATCAACTTCATCCTCTTTCTAGCAAGAAATCATTTGCAAGCATATTTATAGGACTACTTTCCAGCAAGCGTAATTGTGGAAAAATAGGACAACATTCATATATCAGATTCTTGCTAGTGATGATCTGAAATCATTTCCAGCTCTTGTGTTAGATATATTCCAACTTGTGGACAAGTTGAGATATATCTAATGAGCCTCAAATACTGCTCTTCTTATGCTTCTTTTCTCGTTCTGGACAATCTGTTGCACTTTTATAAAGCAATATTTCTTGTTCCCCTCTTGTTCATCTGTTTTTCACAAACAGGTGTAATTTTATCTTTTAAATATGTTAAAAGAATTTAAAACATTGGCGTGCCTAAATTCCAGGATGGCCTTTGGGATCCAGACTCAACCTAAACAAAATGGAGAGCAAACGGATATTGTGGGGACCTTAACAATAAGCAGCAATTTCCTGCAATGTTATTCAGGCCCCTCAATTTTCCTAAAAGCTGTGCTATATCATTAATTCATGAAATTATCTATTACTTTTTCTACTTTAAATAACTCATAAAGACAGCATAAAAACAAAATAATAACATTATTTTAGCAGCTGAATTACAGTTAACCAATAAATATATATTGTTCACATGAGTATTCTAATATGCAATAGCCAGAAAGCTCTATATTATGCATATACACACCCTATGACACCTTTCAAAAGCCTGCTTGGTTTCTTGTAATAAGTTAACCACAACATCCTGGGATAAGAAAGTTTCACCATGGGTATCAATGCTTGGGCCTAAAGGCAGGTTGGTTCGCTGTCGTATTCTCTCTTTGAGGTCTTGAATGCTAAAAAAGAAATGCCCCAGATAGGATTATTAACTGAAGTTAGATTTTTCTCTGATTAATTTTTCAAGTATTATCAACTACAAATGTACGTATTAAATGTAACAAACAAATACCCTTGAACTGGGGGGGAGGCTTCTTTTTTATAAAATGACATTATTCGACATATACCTCCTTTAAAGAAAAAACAGCCACTTTTTTCTGTGATGCATTAAAATCCACAACATTGAACAAGAGCACCCTCTATAGCTGGAGACATACAGTCGTTCAGAAGAAAATTCAGGATGTTATGGCAGAATCAAAGATATTCATGAATAGATAAGTGCTAAAACCGGGCAACTTCTTTAAAAAAAATTATGGGAGCACATACAATGCATTTTCAATCACTAAAGCTGCTGTAACTTTTTCCAGGCTCATATGGCTATTTCAGAAGCTGATCCTGATTGTGCAGGTTCAGTAAAAGACACAATTGTAATAGAGATGCTTTTTATGCATTCTGTTAAATCACCACCTTTCCTATGACAAAAAAGCATCACGGGAATGTGGAAATTCATTTCCTCTGACATAGCAATTGCTGGACAAAATCTGTACCTGCAATGTGCATTAAATAGTTTGTATTTTAAAAGGCTGTATAGCATGGATAAACTATAATAGCTAATTTGCCAATGTATTAAGGATTTGATTTATTTCCTGTTGCCTCTTCTAAGGATTTTTAGAACAGGCAAAACAGAAACCTCCAAAGAGATTATACTGTCACCCCTGTTGGGACATTTATGGTCATATCACAGAACATTGCAGATTTTTCAGGTTAGTTTTGTAGCTCACTTCTTCAAAGATTTTTTTTTTAAAGATGGAAAAAGTTCACTGAATTTTTATACGAGAGATGTCAACGTCTAAGGCATCTTAGAAGATATACCCTTGTTAAAGAATCCTTTGTACTATAAGACAAAATTATATCAGCAATGCAACCTTTACAAAGTTGGAAGGCTTTGGATAGAGTATCTATCAAAACATGGCAAGCAACAGAAGAAGAATCAATAAAACCTCTAACCAAACTATGGCAAGAAATCTGGAAAATGACGCGGGGGCCAACAGCCTGGAAGAGGTCAGTCTTTTATAACTATATGAAAGAAGATCTAACGAATATTCTTAATTTACATCCTAGTGAAATAACGCTTAAGATCATCCAACATAGATTTTTCCTACATGGAAAAGGAAATGCCTGATGACACCAGCTTGATGGTACATAATCAATCAGTGACTGTCATGTTACAATCAAACTATTGTTAACATAAGCATTACACACATATTTTAAACAAGGTATACATACTTAAAGAAGTTTATACATACGGCAAATTTTACAAGTCTGTAAGACAACAATAATAAGATTAAAAAGTAGTACTTACCCTCCACCTCCAATTGCTCTCTTCTGGTGGTTTTTGGAATCATAATAGCGCTGCAGAATCATGGAGCTCCTGCTTCTCAAATAACCAATTTCCACCTCAATGTAATTCTCCAAGTAAGAAACAAAGATGGATTTGATAAGCTTAGACAGGAAAGTCTGCTTATCAGTGCCCAAGTTAAACTCCATCAATTTGCTTGAAAGATTAGTAGTCCTTTATGTTAAGGCCAGGAGCAAGAGAAGAAAACAATGTAGTTGCAGGAGGTAAAATACAGGTATAACATCTATAAACGTTCACCTCTTAGGGGGCACAGTAAGGAGTCAAAATGCACCTAGCCCTATTATGGAAGTAGGCAGACCTCAAGCCTATTTTATCTAGAACCCCAAGATCCAGCAGCTGGAGCTTAGAGCAAAAGACAAACACTTAAAATTAAAGAATTCTCAGCCCAGGAATTTGTTTTGATTATGAGAAATGAACACAGCTCATAGTCCTTTCACACAAAAACACTTCTATACTATGAAGTAATTGAGGGTGGGAGCGGGGGTGTCATTTTGTTACAGCTATTGTTAAAACAACTGGAAGTCAGAAATCCTTGCTGACCTACTGGAAATCACCCAGAGATCTACCAGTAAGCAAACATGGACCTTAACAGTTAACTGAATTAGAGATTACTAGAAAATCTCCTAGTAAGAACAAGAGATCTTTAATCAATCTTTTTTACATTCCCTTACGGAATGCCAAAACCAATTCTTCCCAACTGACTTGTATTTGTCTCACATAAGAATAGCCCATGCTATTCAAGCAGTTTCCCGCACTCTGGGTTGATTTAACACAAAGGTTAAGGCGGGCACTAAATTTTATGTCAGAAATGGGAGTAAAAACAGGTTTTACACATAATGTTAAGCCATAATGTACCTTGTTTCTAGCTTCATATAACTTCAACCCCATACAAATCACTGTTTACTTTTTGGAAACAAATCATAATTTGAACACATAGATTATTGTTGATTTATGAATCCGGGCTTGCTTTAATGTCTTTTTCTGATATCTGAATCCAGAACCTATTCCTCTTTTGGGTTTTTTTTGTGCTCATCTGAACTATTTTGGGTCCAGAAAAAAATATTAAGAAAAGAAATGAGAAATTGGCTGGAAAACCCATGATTAATTTGCTTATGTGTAGAAATAATTCCATCATGATCCTGCTTTTTTTTTTAAACAAGTTATGGTTAAAACAAATTCTGCCCATTTTCACTCCAGCTTCCCCACGTTACTATATAAATTAATGCAAAAGAAAATAATATTTAGCATAAAGTCAAAGCCCCCACCCCCCCAAAAAAAGACAGCATCTACACAGAACTGCAGGATAAATCAAATGAGAAGACCTACCCTGGGCCTCTTACGAGCTTTATTGTTTAAGTTATTTAAAATAAAACCAACCTTGTATACAGATCATAAAGACTCTGTAGATATTGCTCTGCATCCGATTTCTTATGTTCTTCTAACTGGTCTTTTATATAACCCTGTGAAAGTAAAGGCCAGCGTTCTATTATTTCTTTTCTTTCCATTAAGAATACAAGTGCCTAATATATATTCAATGCAGTTTAATTCAGTTATGAAATTTCCATCACAATCAGTGGCAACATTACATTGCACCCATTCGCAGCACATTTCTGCATTGTTTGAATTTTGTCTTTTCACTGTAACCTAACCATTGTTATCCAATTTGTTCCAAAGTCTCAGTAGAAGAGGGCGAGGATAAAAAAGAAAACAAATGTGGATACCCTTTGCATTATTTTCCCCATATGGACTTCATATTAAACAAATCGTTTTCATTCATTACAAAAGAAATACCGTTTTGACATGCTGCTCTCTAATTTTAAGTACAAGAATGCAGAGCATTATCAGAAGCATTAGGCTTCAGTCTTCTTATGCATTTTTTTCTCTTTTCCTATGTTTATGGATATAGCTAGGCAGAAAATCCAAGCATAAAGCAAAACATCTCCTAAGCAGAGGAATAACAGGAAATAAAACTAAGTATAAGCAAGAATCAAAAGAAGCATCTCAAGATTCCTAGATAGTTGTCTGAAGTAGCATTCCGGTTTAAATACAAAACATTCCAGAGTCTTCTCCTAATCATGCCCTTAAAGATCCTCTGCCATAAGCGACTGTCCATGTACAACTGGGAACGACAGATTGGGTGAACCATCCAAGACTGGAAAATTTAACAAAAGCTTGAATCAAGAGAAAGCATGCATGTGCAAAGGACCAGACATCAGGGGTGGGTTCTACTTATCTTTACTACCGGTTCACAGCAGGGCCGCGCACACTTCGCTCGCACACGTGTGCTCTCTTCTGTGCATGCGCAGAAGCATTTTGGAGGGGGACTTCCAGTTTGAAAAAAGGGGGGGACTTCCGGTTTGGCGCTGCGGTGATCCAGTCGGGGAAATAGCAGGTCTCTGATGAGCCCCGCGAAACCCTCGACTGTTGAGCCGCCGCCGCAAGGTCTGCGGACCGATCCTGTCCTGTAGGGACAGGGGAAAGAGAGGGACACCTTGGATGGCCGAGAGGAACAGGCAAGTTCCTCGGGGCTGGAGGAAACCCAGCGGCGGGGATGCGGCAGCCATGGCGGCTGCCTCGAAGCCGGGGCAAACCGGAGAAGTATTGTACAGGAGGAAGATTGGAGAAAAAAGAGTCAAGTGTTTGGAAGCTGGGTGAGTGATATTAACCCAGGCGGGAACAGGGCTCAAAAAAATGGACTTTTAAAGTGAGCCCTTAGCCTTAATTAGCGGCTACGGATTATTGGGGCAAAAAGACAAGATAATTTGCAGGAGAAAGAGATCCATCAAGGAGTTACTTTTTATCATGGACCGATTTGGAATGACTGTCTGTTGGAAAGTTACAAAACTTTGAAACTTTTTTTTTAAATTGGATTGGATTACTTTTGGAGAGAGAAAGAGGGGAGAAGCAATAAGCAGGAATCTTTAAAAACTAAGAGGAAAGGACAAGTGGACAATTATATAATGGACAAAATGGAGGATTGCCGCGACAAAGTGAAAGTGTAAATTGTGGATTTCTTTTGGCTTGAAAGAAAAACAATGTGTCTTGCTACCTAAATTGATTATTTTGAACAACCAAGGAGATTTGATTCTGGGGATTCCCAATCTGTCTATTGGTGGTTTTATTGATGGGAAGAAAAAAGAAATAAAATGGAACAATTAAAATTGAACTAGCAGGCGTGGCAACAAAAGAAAATGGCACAGCAACAAAAGGGACGATGATACTATATATGGAATAGATGTTACAAAAGAGCTAAACTTTACAGAGTTCTTTATTTTGACAATATTGAACTTGAAAAGGAGCAGTTTTGGACAGATGGGGAAAGGAAAAAATAGAATATAGCTGGTTGTGAGATAAGAAAAATAAAATAGCCTGATTAAAAATGGAAATGTAATGTTTAAATTTTTGCATGAAGCTTGAATATTAATAGGAGGTGGGTTTTTCTCTCCCTTTTTCTTTTTTCTTTTCTTTTCTTTTTTTCCTTTTCCTCTTTATTACCTTTTTCTTTCCTCTCTTTCTTGTTGTCTCTTGCTTTTTTACTTTTTATTTCCATTCCTTTTAAATTTGACTATATAGATATACATATATCAATCTGGTCATGAAAGAAGAATATAAATGATTAAATGAGAATAGGATGTTTTAAATATTTAAATGAATTTTGAATATGAACAGGAGTTATTTATAGATTTAATAATTACAGAAAACTGATTTTAAGGCGGATAAAAATGTTGCTTTCATAGAAAAATAAGAATAAATATGAAATGGGACGAATTTAAGGGAAATTTATAATCCAGGAGAGAATATGTGAGAAGATATTTGTTGTAACATGTTTCTATTTTAAATTGGCGGGAGATATGGAGGAGAATATGTTGAAAAAGCAACCTATGTAATATGCTGTGAACCAGCTAAAATAAAACATTTATAATAATAGATGTAGGAGTGGAGGAAAGCAGCCTGGTAATCAGTGATGATAGATTTAGGAATGGAGGAGATTATGCTGGCAATCAGCGGAAGGAGTGGAGGATACTATGCTGGAGAACAGCTAAAACAAAATGCTGTGAACCAGCCAAATAACAGATTTAGGAGTGGAGATTATGCTGGCGATCAGCGGGAGAAATGGAGGAGATTATGCTGGAAAACAGCTTGCTGTGAACCAGCTAAATAATAGATTTAGGAGTAATGGAGAATACGCTGGAAATCAGCCAAAATAAAATAGACTGGGAATTAGATAAAATTATGGATGGAAACGTGGAAAAATGAGAAGTGTATTTCATGACAAAATTAAGGAAATATATATTTGATGAAATAGGTTTTATGATTAAGGAATATATATGGAACTCTGATCGACAAAATGGGAAAAACTTAGAATGGTGTTTATTTGGAAATAAAAGATTGTATATAAAAAGGAACTGTGTTTATTTGTGATTTAAGATTTATGGTGATACAATTGAATGCCAAGTGTTTAGAATAAGATGTTAGATTGTATGATAAAAAATTAGTGATTTGATGTTTCTTTTTTTTTTTAAAGTTGTAAATGGCTGAAATTTGGAATCAAATTGGTTAAAGAAGTGTGGGCAATTGTACTTATCTAATAGTGGACCAAACCTTAGCTCTTAAAAGATGTATTTTATGTTTAAGATGTTTAAAAACAAATAGAATATTTTTTTTTTAAAAAAAGAAGCATTTTGGTGACATTGGGGTCAGTGGGCAGAGCCTCCCACCGGTTTTACTACCAGTTCTATAGAATCGGTGCGAACTGGGGGCAACCTACCACTGCCAGACATGTACAGCATTCTTCAATGGGATGTTTTCCAGGTATCTGGGGCTTCAACTGCCATAATTCCAAGTCATCATGTCCATTATCAGACAATGTCCATGTCAAATGGAGAAAAAGGTTTGGGAAAGACTGGCATAGGCTACCAATCATACATAATGCATTCTTGCCATTTGGTACAGGTAAAGTTATGGTTACAAAAACAAAAGTGAATGTTACATTGGCAAGAGTTTAAAACAAAATAGGAACACGCATAAGTTACCTGAAGTCTAATTTCAAAGATATTCTGAATAAGTTTGGCCATTACAGTCTCTGGACTACTAAATATTTCTCCAACTTGTTTATTCACAGTCTGGCACAGAATGGCTGTATCTTCAAAAATATCATTTCTCAAATAGGCACCCTGAATCACAGAAAAATTAGAAGAGAGTTTCTACATTAAGATATTTTTATCTATTGTATAGGTCAGTGGTTCTCAACCTTTTCTTCACCATACACCCCCTTTAAATACTTTTTGTGGCCACAGACCACAGATCACAGCCACGGACACCTAAGACTTAACTCAAGATTTAAATCATCACATTTCTTCAAGCATTCATAGACCCCCGTGGACCACAGGCTGAGAACCACTGGTACAGGTATTTCATATAAATATATATACAATACATATTTAACCCAAACTCTTACCTCTTGGCACTGTTTTATATACACATCGACACAGTGGGAATAGCCCTATGGGGGAAAAAAAGATTCTGCAATTTAGTTAAATATTCAAAGTAGTTATTGTTTGACATTAATAAAAAAACAATAGGTAGAGAATATCTACTTTTCTGGCTTCTTCTTTCTTTTTTTAGTCTCTCAGATGACAACAAAGTCAAGTAAAATAACAGTTCTCAGTCATCAAATGAAGCCATTTATCGCTTATCCATGTTACTGTATTTAATTTCCCCAATTCAATAGCCTCTCAGAGCCATTGCCTCCTGAGTTGAATCAATAGCAATAGACTTGTTCATTCTGGATGAGAATTTTAACACAATGTTCAGGAATACCAAACTTTTTCATCTTGTGATATATTAGATCAAAATGGAAAAAATGGTAAAGGAATCCCTGCGGATTTTACTCCGCTAGTGGTTGTGGACTATAGGAGGCAGTGCTCATCTCCATTTCAAGGCCACTGAGCTAGCACTGTCCAAAGACATTTCCATGGCCATGTGGCCAGCATGATGTCACGGAGTGCTGTTACCTTCCCACCGTAATATCTATCTATTTACTTGCACTTGTATGCTTTCGAACTGCAAGGTTGGTGGGAGCTGGGATGAGGACAGGAGCTCATCCCACTGCATGGCGCTCAAATCTCAAACCTAGGCTGTCGGCTTTCCAGCTGACAAGTCCAACGTCTTAAGCACTGAGCTGCCACAGTGCCCAGAATCAAAACATACTACTAAATATCCTTATTGCTCCTAATCCCACTTAGCCATAGTCACTGAGCTGTTACACAAGCACTTATAAGCACATGCAAAACAGGCTCAGTTTGCGTAGCATAGAAGGAAAGTTCTACCTCTGTCTATAATAGCTATCAGTCTGAACCTGCACACAAATGTCTGACTCAAACAGTTTCTATCAACTGCATTGATCAAAATGAGACATAGAGAAGAGATTGATTATTAGAGGAATATTTTTTTAGAGAGACAGTCCATGTGATTCATACCAATGTTGGAAAGGAATTAATAAAGAAATAATCCAACAGTCATACTTGTGATAACAAAAAAAGTACTATTCCTGGAATAAAAAGGTTTACTAGAAACAATAGGGACTAAATATTTTGGTGCAATAATGGCTGCAAGTTCTACTGGGTGAAAAAAAGGCATCAAGAAAGATTTATTCCGAGCCCAAACTACTCATATGCTTCGATATAAATATAGTTTATCAGAAGGAAACAGTACAGAAGAGATTCTGTAAATGTTTACAAAGCTACAGCCTTAGAGATACCGTAAGTCTTCTTACCTTAAAATGTAGCAAAACTGCAGTTACTTCTCTCATCCTGTAGATTTGCCCCCTTCTTTGTGCATTGGTAAACTCTTGGATTAGTTGGCACTCTAAGTCATGGTACTTACCTGAGTTCAAGGAAGAGGATAAAAGAAATAAAATAACACGTTAGAGTTGATTAAGTGGCGGCAGCAGTTATTTTCAAAAAAATTAGAAGATGCAATCTTACTTGCTATTTTAGATTTTACATCAGAAAACCTGTGAAAGAAAGAAAAGGATGAATAAAACTCATGCCTTAGAATTTCAGTCTTCCAACCATGAGACATTTACATATACAGTGTACCTTTTAGATGCAATGCTTCTATTTTAGCTATCTAACACAAGAATAAAGCAAAATGCTTTTTGAAAAATTAATGCATGACTGCCATGATCATTTACACCATATAGTTATAGAAAATAAAAATACACATAGTTATAGAAAATAAGATTAAGGGCTCAAGTTGTACTTGATGGCAACCATAGGTACTTTGAGCTAGCATATGAAATACAAAAGAGGAGTAGGTAAACCTGCTGTGTGTGAGTTGGGTGGTCATATAAATTTGTTTAATATATACAATACAATACAATACAATACAATACAATATAATATAATAAGCCAGTGCTCAGCACTACTCCCAAGAAAACAGCTTTCAATTATTACCAAACCAGAGACTGACAAGAGAACCCAAGTGTTAGCCGATAATGCTAAGATTTAGGTCTCCAAATATTCAAATCCTAAGAGCAGCAAAACTTGTCTTACTTTTGCAAATAAATATGAAATACAGTAGTGGCGATACTGCTGGTAGATGCATAAGAATTGTACGTATTTTTAAAAGATCTAACTGATGTAAACTAAATTTAGCTATATTGCCTTTTCTTTTTCTATGATGGTAATATATTTTCCTTATTTACTTCCTTTTTGAGGTTTGCATATTACCTATCCCAAAAGAACACAGTATGATGGTTATGTATTTAAATGCAATTTCTAGCAGTGTCACTGATACCTACTTTCCTGTGTTCCTATCCAATGCAGCTCTTTTATGTCTATATCCTTCAAAACATTCTAAGGTTTTTTTTCTACTGCCAGTCTCAGTTACACACTAGGGTTTGAGGAGGGCCATGGTGGCGCAGTGGTTAGAATATGGTACTGCAGGACTAACACACTGCTCACTCCAGGAGTTCGATTCTGAGTGGCTCAAAGTTGACTCAGCCTTTCATCCTTCTGAGGTTGGTAAAATGAGGACCCAGAATGTTGGGGGCAGTATGCTGACTCTCTAAAACCGCTTAGGGAAGGCTTTGAAGCACTATGAAGCAGTATGTAAGTCTTAAAATGCTATTGCTATTTTAAAGCTAAGATCCAAACAAATGTTCTAACTAACATAACAAAGGTAAGTTTGTTCAGTTATCCTCTGACAATTTATGTATGAAATTTATATGCAGCACATCCAGGGGTGAAATCCAACTGGTTCTATTCGACTCGGGTGAACCAGTAGTGGCGGCTGCGGGGGGCTCCACCCACCCGTGCAAACATCATGATGTCACTTTTTTGTGACATTTTAAGCCTCTGCGCATGCGCAGAAGGCTTTATGTATGTGTAAATGATGGCACGCGCGAGCGGAGCAAGCACGCACAGTGCGAGCACATTAGCAAACCAGTAGGGAAGGTAAGTGAATTTCACCCGATGTCCATCTCACTATCCAAAGAGATTCTGAGTGGGTTACAGTACTGTTTGATAACCTGCAAAATGCATTACTGTAAAGCACTATACATTAAGCTATCTTTGAAAAAAAGACAACACAGCTATAGGTATTCCAAAATAGATGAGAATATACTAAGCCAGGGCTTTCCCATCTCTGCTTATGTGTTTGGGCCTTTCAAAGTGCTAGCACTAAAACTTTAAGTGGCTTGACCACAGGTCACCTGAAGCAGTGGCTTCTGCCAAACAAATCTAACAGTTACTAAGACCAGCTTCTGAAGCCTTGTGAATAAAATGAAGAGGGTGGCTATTAGATAGAAGATTTTGCAATGGTGGATATGGAAGCCCTACCCAGAGATTTTTTTTGCCAAAGACCAGACTACAGCACTTTCAAGTGAAGGTTTTTTTCCTCCTATTCCTTATTAATCCACCAGTTCTCAAAGTAAAGTCTGGAGATCCCTGGAGATTCCAAGGCCCCTTCAGAGGGTCTATATTCAATAAATCAATACATCAAATCAATAAATATTTTTAAATGTCTCTGGGGTGTTTTTTAAATTTAATTTTTAATATCCATGGATATAACCTCACTAACCAAAGCTCTTTGGATTCCTCAGTCATTTGTAAGAACATAAAAACCAAAATATTTGAGAACTGCTATCCTAAACTTTTTATACTAACAACATGCAGAATGTGTTTTTAGATCCTTGCATGGCTGTGGGTTTACCTTCATTTTATTTTTTAGTAATTTTACTTACATTTTCTTTCCCTTTTTAACTATTCAGAGAACTTCAATTGCTGAGTCATATAAAATACATTAAATAAATATATAAACATATAAATTTAAAAGATTTTTAAATATCATGGATCTTTGTAAAATGTGTTTCCCATGTTTTAAGCAAACCTACAGACAACTACCTAGGAATAAACCCCGCCTCATATACTGGAGCTTACTTTTCAAGGAATGGGCAGAGAATAACTATAAACCACTTGATATGTTTCTACCTGTCACAGAATGAACATTAAACATTAGTGGGCTATCAATCTGTTCTTTTAAAATTAAGTTTCTCGTTTTGATTCATTACATGATTGAGTTTCAATTTGACTCACTTTCCCCAAAAATGTTAGTAGAAAGAACCCATTAAAATCTAGCTTAATACAAACACAAATCAAAGATAACTTATAGCTATTAGTCACACTTCACCTTTCAAAAGGTAGTTCCTGTGCTATCAGATGCAGCTTCTGGATAATATCAGCTGCCTCTTCAATCTATAAGGAAAAGGCATAAAGTTTATTCAATGTCTTCTTTAATTTGTCTTTAATGACTTACTTGTAAAAATCAGAAATATTTGGAGAAGTATCCCACAAGGCTGAGTGACCAGTACATAGTTCCTCAAAATCAGCCCCACAACAAAATTATTTTGTAAAAATTGTCCTTATTTATTTATATATAAATATAATCATCTTTTTTCCTGTACCTACAAGAATTAAAATCTTTGTGGGACATTTCCACCAGCTTCAGTTCCTACAGCCTATCCTTTTGGCATAGCTGTTGCATCATTTATTTCACTGAACAAGGTAGTTTGAGCAAAATATAATGTTTCTTTGATTCCACACACAGTTCAGGACTAACTTTTTTTCAAGATGGTATTTCTAGATCCAATACCAGATCCAACAATAGGACCCTATTCCAACACGCTTATTTCATTCAACCGTTGATTCAATCAAATTTCCTTACCCAATAATTTCGGCAGCACATAATCGCACTAATAGGGCTAAAGTTGCCATTTGGGGAACAGGAAGTTAACGAATAAAGTCACTCCAATCTGCTTTAATTAGATCTGATACTGATGCAGATTCAAGAAATATGCCACAGACCAACCCTTGATAGAGAGTAATGGAGGCCTTGGAAAAGACATTCAAGTACTGTGTGTATACCTACGAAGATCAGAATTATACAAGCAACAGTATTCCTGCAACACTCTATGGGGAAGTGAAAGCTGGATTTTGAAGAAGCAAGACAGGGAAAGTTTTGAGATAATATTATTGGAGAAGACTCCTAAAAATACCAGACAGCCAAGAAAACAAACAAATGGATTATTGAACAAATCAACCCAGAATTTTAAACTGAGGTATAAATAATCAGACTTGTCCCACTTTGGATATGTTATGAAAAGACCTAGCTCTCTGGAAAAGGCTCTAATACTGGGGAAAAGTGCAAAGAAAGAGATGAAGAGGGTAACCAGAAGCAAGGATGGATTCAGTCATTGTGGCGATGAATATGCCATTGGAAGATCTGACAAACCAGGTTAGGGATAAATCTCTCTATGTAGTCCCTAGGAATGAAAAAAATGACTTGATGGTACAGAATGAATTAACTGATTAAGATAAGGTGCTGGAGAGGTTAAAAACCACTATATGTTTCTTCAACCCTTTTTCTTTCTTCTGACTTAATCAAGCAGGGAGGACTGGCCTCATGATTAAGGCAAATTGCTTCCTTGTAGAAGAAGTACGTTCTTCCCCGCCATTCTTAAAGAAACCCTCTCTTGTCTTGTAACAGCTGGAAACTATCTGCCAGTCTCACAAATACTACTGACGACTAAGCTGACTGAGAAAGTGGTATCCTCATAACTCCAAGACATCTGTAGAATGCTGATTATTTGGAGTTACTTCAGTCAGGCTTTCATTTGGAATGAAGAACTAAGACTATTTTGATTACTGTGATAATAACATACACTAGGAACTTGATTTGGGAGTGTGATTCTACTAGTTTAGGAGCTTTCAGTATGAATGATAAAAATCCCTGTAAGATCTGGCAAAAAAAGCAAGACTTGCAAAATAACTGGTGCAGAGAGATCATTGGGAGATTATTATTATTATTATTATTATTATTATTATTATTATTATTATTATTATTATTTAATTTGTATCCCGCCCTTTTCCCAGAAGGGACTCAGGGCGGTGAACAGCCAGAATTAAAATACATACAATACAAAAATTAAGATAAATTAAAAGATATTAAATCGATCGGCCTCCCAATTTAAAACCCCAAGATGTTGTCCCAGCTCAGCTGCACTTGGTAGGTCCAAGAAACTTGTCCTGAGCATAAGTGTCCTGAGTCAGAAAGACAGGGATAAGGTATAAGCAACTCACATACAAAACACATTCTCATTAAATTCCGTTTGTGCTGTTCCTGTGCTATTTATTTAAAAGACTGGGAATAATGGGTTTTTATAAAACCACAGTATCTGAAATAATGCCTCCTCCCATAGCCTAGAATCATCTTCAAGGGCCCTGCATCAAATGCCATTCCAGGTTGAGATGCAGCAGGTGGCTAATAGTTGTTCCCATATTTAAAATGGCCCCATATTAAAATAATACCCTGATTTGAAATTGTGCCGTTAGATTCACAAGAAAAAAAATTCTGACATCTGCTAGGTTTTATCAATGCACCTCAGTATTCATTGTATGCCTTAAGAAGAAATCTAAATACACACCCTGAAAATACTTATCTATACAAAGAGATTTTGTTTGAGAGATTTCTCAAGGATCATGTGTGGAAAAAATGTTCATTCACAAGTAGGAAGAATTAGGGCATGATGTTCGGAAGAAGAATATAAGGGATTTCTAAGGCATTCTAAAGGATTACTCTCTTAGCATTCTTTCAAGTTGCTTATGATTTTGCAAAATGAAAAAGTGACAGCACTACCACATTGAGAATAGCTGAATCAGCAGACAAATGAAGTTAATCTGCACTCAAGAACAATGGAGCCTGGACAAGTTGCTCACCGGGGAGCTAAATTGTGGAAAAGTTGTAGCAAGAATTATAATTAGGGCAACTCAGTTTATCATGAGTAACCTCATTCAATCTGGCTGATGGGTCTTTACCTTTTCAGGATTGGTGAAAACGTCAGACTTCAGCTCTCCATCTAGAAACTCATTAAAGTATTTCATCAGTTTGTGAGCCTCTACTAGCCGTTGCCTTGGTGTATTTACCCCCTCCAGCAGGTCACCTAGGTGACAGACTTTAGTTGCCACGTAGCTGACATGCTCATCTAGTTCTTGGAAATGTTGGAAGGCAACCTGGGAGAAATAGACAAAAAATGTTTGTGTTTTCTATAATGAATGGAAATCAAGTTCTTTAATAACATTCAGTTCAAGTAAAAGCTCAGAAGCCAGTATAAGGGATGATTCAGGACGCAGCCAAGCCTCTCTAAAATGTGCAAACACCTACCAAAATTAAAAATCAATTGATGAAAAACATTTTAACTAATTTGAACCAAATTAATTCCACTGAAATAAAATACTTGGAATGGGCCATCACAAAGATTAGTAAGTAGTTTAGTAGTATGAAATTTAGAATTATATCAAGCTTTCCCCCAAACAAGTTTGAATTTGAATTGCATATATTTGTCCATATTCCCAGCAGGGCTAGTTAATAGTTGCAGATATTTCATATGGTGATATTAAAACAATTGAAAACAAACTTCTCCCGATAAGGAAAAGTATAGATATCAAGGTAAATTGAGTTGTCATGATCAAAAAAGAACAAATCTTTTATCAAATTTTGTTTACAGTGAAATATGCTGGAAATAGGAATTTCTGATTACTATAGTGTGCCTAAACTGTTACTGCAATAAATGTTAATGGAATAAAAATAACATCTTTTCATGCAACATTTAGAACAGAATCCAGCAGAAATACCTAGCTCTAAACCACGATTTTACAAGCAGCTGGGTTCAAAACATACTTAAACCAAAACCAAATCAACCACATTATGAAGAAGCACAATGTGCAACCTCAGCCATTCTAGGTGTAATTTACTGAAGTGAGTCAGAACAATGGAAGAGTCTGTGGTCGTGTTTACCTGATTGCTTTTTTGCAGTTCTTGAACTTTCTTGGCAAACTCCTTAGCTTCCCTTTGGACTTGTTGCTCCAATTTTTCCACCCTCCTTTGGATTCGTTCATCCAACAACTTCAGTTCATTGATATGATTCACAAATTCTTCTTGCAATCTGATGAGAATAAACAGTTTAATAAGACAGGTTTTAATATGCAAATATTTATCCTTGGTACTAAAATGAGACATTACAGAACATAAAGCAACATAAATATCACAAAGAGTTTACAAAAGAGCACTAACAAATAATGCCTTGGTAAGACCACAATTGAAATACTGCATCCAGTTTTGGTCACCATGATGTAAAAAAGATATTGAAGACTCTAGAAAAGAGTACAGAGAAGAGCAACAGAGATGGTTAACTGTTCTTTATATGCTTACACATATAAAGAACAGTTGCTGGAATTGGATATGTCTAGTCTAATGAAAAGAAGGACTAGGGGTGACATGATAGCAGTTTTCCAAAAGCTAAGGGGTTGCCATAAAGAAGAGGGAGTCAACCTATTCTCCAAAGCACCTGAAGGCAGGACAAGAAGCAATGGATGGAAAATAATCAAGGAGTGAAGCAACCTAGACTAAGAAGAAATTTCCTGACAGAAAAATTAATCAGTGGAACAACTTGCCTCCAGAAGTTGTGGGTGCTCCAACTAGAAGTTTTTAAGATTGGACAACCATTTGTCTGAAGCCTTTAATTTATTCTGTATCTTTGTCCATATATACAGTTATATACCAAAGGAATTAATTCACTAAACTTTTGATATCATTTACAGAAATTAAAATGATCTGTTGATTTGGCTGCATAAGATCCATTTGCTCTCCAATCTATGCTTTGAAAAGAAAAACTGTTCTCTTCTAACCAGAGTCTTGATACCTTCTAAGCTATACTGAAAATGTCTTTAAGAAGCTTGCTTGGGTGGAGGGGAGTAGGTTCACAGTTACAGCTGGTATGCTTACTGGATACTTCTTTGAATTGTGGAAAGACTGCCCTGTGCTGAAGATGGTTAAAGTAGAAACTGTATGGCTGGATTATGCAGCTAAGTATTATGGTACCTTTTGGGATCAAAAGCTTCCATGCCACCTCGAGAGCCTCCACCGGGAGTCCTCCATGCCAAGCGTTCAATGTACTCATCTGCTACAAAGGGCTCCTAGCCACAACAAGAAAAAAGAGTCTTTTACAAGGAGCCACAGCTGGAAATATAGTCATCTTGTTCACATCTCACTGGAAAAAAAAACCTATTCAAAACATTTTTTCTGCAATTATGTAATAAGATCAATGGCACTTCTGATATTTGTGCATTTAATCTAAAAACTAAACATTTTGAAAATGATAAAATATTTCATTTAAAGTTTGCATAATTAGCAAGCGTAAGTAGCAATTGCCAGCCTTCTACACTTCAACAACTGTCAATAACAAAGTTCTGTCTACTCTACTACTAATTCATTCTGCAGTGTCATTCCCTAAGGCTAACGTGTCATATGGAAGGCTTTTCCCACAGACGAGCTTGAAAGGATTTGGGATTGGGCAATGGAAGGTGTCTTTTTTAAAATCCTGAATTTATCCTATTACAAGGATCTCAGGAGCCGTGAGAAAAACACTCCAACTCATATTTCAGGGACCTGCTCATACAAGGATGGTCTGCTTTAATATAAGGCAATTTCACGTTCCAGAACGTCCTCTTTCACATTTAAAATGTTTGCCTTATAATTTCACAAGAATACATTTGGTAAGAGTATAGTATAACACATGTTCCAGCACCCACATTTTCCAAAAATTACCAGAGGTAAGCTTTCAAGAAGCCAATTCATCAAGGCTGCATTCATGACTCATTTTTTTCAACATTTTTCTAAAATACACTGTACCAGTTCTTCCACCATTGTGGTTTTCATCTCACCACTCCCATTTTGCACATTTACGAATCCCAAATCCTGATCACTCTCATGTTCTACATGACATTTCTGAGCTGTAAGTCTTTGGGGAAAGCTATCTGCATTTTTTTTTTATTTAATTCAAATTTTAGGTGTACAGAATGCAATAGTTATACAGATCTACTGATAGAACACATTAACGGTAACTATTAACATGTTTAAATATAAAATTATTACAACGCTGGTACTAATTTCATTTGAGAAAAAAGCCTTTGAACGTTTGTTTTGCCTAAATATTCTTTATTATCTTCTTCTCGAATTTCCTCTTGTTTGTACTAATTTCATTTAAGACAGTTTTTGTTTATTTTTTTAAATCTAACATTAAACTCTAATTTACTGGGAGGTACAGGGATTTTTAAAAACACTAAGAAAAACAAGCTTTTCTGAATCAAAAGTGTTTTGAAATCACATTTAGGTGTTCTAAAACACCACCAAACATTTGATCTCTTGCTCAGAGAGCAAAGGCTTGTCTTTGACTTAACGCATGTAAATTAACTTGCATGGTGAAAACCAGTAAGTTTACATTCTTTTCCTCTAATCTGGGAAGTTGTTGAACTTGAACTTCCAAAGTATTCTACCGGAAGTGATATGGGAATCTATTACATTGAAATGTTTGAAGCTAAAGAACAAGGTAATTAACTTGACACTAGACACTATGGATTACCTTTCTCCATGTGCCTCATTTCTGGATAGAAAGTATGGCCGTAGTTATTGATGTTTTGGTGGCCTTAATTGGAATTTTGTAATATATAAACTTTATTTTTGCAGGTTTACTTACACAAAATGAAATACTACTATACTAACTGGTATTTCTGGATTTCCACAAAGATCTCTCGTCAGTATAAAACAGATGACTAATTAAAAAGTCTGCCAGCTGCATTCTGAATTTACAAATAAACATTGGAAATCTTTGTGAGGTAGACTAGGAAAAGGGCTTTCCCAGCTGCAATCTTCAAAAAGTAGAACATGTTATGGTGACCAATCTTAATTCACTTTTAATGCATAGGGGGGATTTCAAGAAAAAAAGGCAGCCATTTCAACAGGTTTTAAAACATGGCTTTATAGCTTGCTAGAGTTTATGGATTCCGTGTTATCAATTCTTAGCTGTTTCTTTGAGATTATTTTGATTTTACTATGTTATCCTGAAATACTTCCAGCAGTCCTGTATGTAATAGTTAGGTTTTGTTATTAAGTGGGGGTTATTTTAACTATGCCTTTTTGAATGTGAATGGTTCAAACATAATACTAAGTGAAAACAAAGAAGTCCTGTGTCATGCTAAAAAAATCAGGTATTACATGAATTCAGCCAATGAATTCAATGCAACTTACTTTCCAGTAAATTAGATGCAGCAGGTGGGTGGATTGTGACTTTCCAATGAAGGATCAATTAGATAATTTTATTAAAAAATATTCTGGAGACGAATTTTGACTTGTTAATGTTTTGGCATGAGCAAAGATTGTAGATTCATTTTCAACTGAGGCTTCATTTTCCAGGGCATGCCTCCTTCCATATATATACCCTTCATATACCATACTACTAACATCATTCTGACTGTAATAAATTAGACATGCTCACTCCATATTTTTTTTATGGAAGCAAACAAGGCCAGAAAAATAAAGCCCCAGGTAAATCTGTTCCTCAAATAAATTCAAAGCCCACTTTGCTCCTATTATGTGCCCAGAGAAGTCTGCATTGCCAGTTTTTTTCCAGAGCAGAGTGCTGTGTCTGAATAATTGTAGTTTAAGACAATCCTGGAAAATGAATTCCCTTCATACCACGTAAACATTTGCTGCAAATGCAGTTATATGACCTTTAATTTAAATATTGATCTGTTACTTCCTTAGTAGCTAGGATTTTAATGAATGATTCTCAGTTCAAAATGCCACAGCTGTGGATTGTGAGAATGGCTGTCACAGAATCAGAATAGCTGATGGAGGTGGAATATTTAATTATCATTATTACTGTACAAGCTTTTCCTCTCTTAAGAACACCAATTGTAAACAAAATGGAGTTTTGCAGGGAGAAAGATTATAGGAAGTTTATTAAAAAACAAGATTACTGTTAAATTATCTTTTCAAATAGCATGACTGTAATGAACACAGTTGGAAACCCATATTCCATCCATCCCCATTCTATATCTTTAGAATCTTTCTCCAAACTCATTCCCATTCCGAATTTTATTGCAAATCGTTTACAAAATAATCTTGCCTTGAACAGCTGCATGACAAGTTGAAATACAATTTATTTATTCCAAATGATTTTATGTTACAATAGTCAGATTCTAAGATGTTTACAATCAATAACATATAACAATATAGTGAACAACAAAAGTACCCAAAGTTTTAAACTATCTAAAATGATTTAGGGGAGATCTTCTGCCTAGAATGTTTACATCTCCAGGTCCCTTTTGTTACACCTCTAAAGGAGTGAGGACTCTACTGAAACCCAAGAAGTCTCAGACAAAGACACTTCATCCTCACTCACCCAGGGTTCAGTAATACATGCCGTATTCTCAATCATGTCACAATTGATGGTCTTATTAAAGGCACACCTAGCATTTAAGAGCATCAATCTGGGACTAGGTCCCCAGCAATCCAGCTGTCTAATTCTTAAATGTGATCAGGAGGCTGGAAGAAGGGATTGGTCTCAAATTTCCCAATCCCTTACCCTTGGAACAGCTTGCCCCATCGCCTGCAATTACCTCTCTCTGATTATCACTATCCTGATGGTCTTCTTCAGACATCTCTTCA
This sequence comes from Ptyas mucosa, assembly GCA_012654045.1. NCBI lineage: Eukaryota > Metazoa > Chordata > Lepidosauria > Squamata > Colubridae > Ptyas > Ptyas mucosa. Next base: position 78,392,850 of record WNWU01000001.1, read on the forward strand.
CTCCAATCACACTGGGGAACTTTTAAGCATTAAGAACCTCCAGTAGCTCCTATTACCTCACACTCTTCCACAATTCCACCCTTCTCATTTCTTTCCTACCCTCCCATTTGCTCCTTTTTTGGGCAGCAGTTTAAGTGACTGCCCACATTTTTTCTCATTTGCTCCACTCTCACCTGGGCAATGGTTAGTGACTGCCTATCATCCTATCCTCTCTCTCTCCCCCAGAGGTCTTGTACTACCTCCACCCCCTGCAATCTCTATCCTCTACCAACTTTTTTCCCCTTCCTATTTCCCTTCCCTTCCTCTTTTTGCAGGTGACTACTTCTCTCCTCCACCTCTCATGGTCTGGGGGAGGGGGCTCTACCTTCACCTCTTCCTACTCAATACACTCCTTTTTCCTCCCACACTCCCCTTCCCAATCCTCTCTTCACTTTTTTTGTGTCCCCCCCCCAAAAAACTGTTTTCTAGGGGTTTTTTCCCTCCCTCTTTCCCCCCACCGATCTTGCACGGCCAACACTCCCTAAACATCTGGCTCTCGGTTCTCTCGTCTCCCAACGACCCTCAACCGCTGGGCTCGATCTCAGGCAATGCACCCTCGGATACCCCCTTCTTCAAGGGAAACTAAGCTCCGCTTCTCCAAACACTCCTCCGGTTCCAACTTCCCCCCGTTCTTCATCCCTCCTTTTCTCCCTCCGCCACGCTTTTCTTTCTTTCCTCCGGGCCTCTTCGGCTCCGAGTGGCTCCCATCGAGGTCGCTCTCTCTTTCTGCCCATTGTGCCGGTCATCTCAGCTCTGCCTCTTGGCTAAACCATCCTTGGGAGTCTGATGGCGGCCTGTCTGGGCTTCCGCCTTCTCTTCCGGTCTCCAGTCAAGCATCCATTGATCTCCGGTGGCTGCTGGAATGGGCTCTGCGGCCTTCGCCGATTCAACGTCCGGGGTAAATTGTGGGTCGGTGGAAAGCGACCCGCCTGCTTTTCCCCGCCGCAGCCGCTCGGGGGTTTTGCAGTCTGACTCGGCGACCTTCGCCGTCCCTCCAGCATGGACCGGGTGGTTCTCTCTTAGGTCTCGTCCTGCTTCTTCTCTTTCCACCGTTTCTCTTTTCTTCACCTTCAATTCACACAACATCATTCTCTTTCTCGCCCCTCCAGCCTTCCAACCCCCGAGATAGTTCATTCTTACACCTGCGAAAGGCACTTTCCCCTCCTTTCCCAGCAAAGGCACGTCTCCCCCCTCCCTTTCCCCTCCCGAACCCCTTGACAGACCCTCGGCCCTCCAACTCCCCCCTCCCACACCCCCGGGGCTTCCATGGCCGGTCAGCACCCACAGAAAGAGCAATTACATGGGCGGTGGGGCGGGGAGGTGTGAGACAGGTACCCTTCCTATTGAAGGGGGGGGAGAGAAAGTCCATTCACACACCCACGCAGGTACAGGATTTAGCTCTCCCGTGACAACTTTTCTCCCACACGCGACTTACTGGCCGCCGCCCTCCTCCGGAGGCAATCACTCCCATCACCTGCCCCCGGGTGAGGGCCGCCGCCGGCTTATCTCTGGGGCGGCCTCGGCCATCTCTCCCCCCCCCCCCCCCCCCAGCTGTTCAGGAGGTTGGGCGCCTCATTCCCGCCGCCAATATTTACCTCAAAGAGCTCAGGCGTGACCGCGGCCAGGGCGCTCCCGTCGCTGTCTCTCTCGCGAATCCGTCCCCTCAGGCCGGTCACCCGGCGCCCAGCCCAGGCCTCCTCCATTGTCTCTTCCCGCAGCGAGGTTGCTCGAGCTGCCGCGTTCGCCGCTCCCGCGGCGGCGGCGGCGGCGGCGGCGGCAACTTCCAACTCCTCCTCCTTCGGAAACCAACCATAGGCCCCCCAAGCGGCCACCGGTGCTGCTCGGCTCGCAGCCGCGGTGAGGCCTGGAAGGTGACTCCGCCCAAGCGCCTCAGTCAGCTGCTGTCGCCGCCACCGCTGTCGTCTCCTCGGCCCTCTGGTGCAACCACTCTCCGTTCATTTCGGGGGGGAAAAAAGGAGAGACCCGGCGAAGAGGTCGGCGCTGGGACCGAAGGCCTCCTCAAACCCAGAGGAGGGACGGGTGGCGGAAGCGCTTCTAGTTGAGGGGGGACCGAGTTGCAGCGGGAGGAGGCCGCGTACTCTGTAAAAGGAGGCTCTGCTCGGCGCAGTTGAGGCCTGTTGTCTCAGGGGGCTTAAAGGAAGCGATTTCCTATTATGAGGGAAGGCGTTTTTGGAGCAAGGACTCTAATTTGGCAGGGACGCCTTAAGAATTTGGGGGCAGAATGCAGCTCCCTTGGCTTAGGAGACTGTCCCCCATAAGGAGGAGGGGAGGCACAAAAAGCCTGAAGAAAAAAAGCTTTTTGTGCTGCAAGAAAATCTGCCTTTCCGGCTTGGAGAGAAGCCTCTCAGTCGAATAAATACACTGCTGTACATGGAAGAGAAGCTGGGCTTCTTCCTAATTTGGAGGCGCTGCCCTGCTATAAGGGCCAGGTTGGGTGGGGATCCTCTTTCTTGAACTGGGCTTTTCAAATTGGGAAGCCCTGTACAAGGAACTGCTGACCTACAAAACTCTGAGGTGTTTGTTGGGGTGTAACTCCAGGCATAGAATGGGCTGGGTCTAATTTGGGCTGAGGGGGCCTCGGTTCCTTTTGAAAGCCTGTTGTCCAATACATTTAAGGTTCCCTAATATCTCTCCCCTAGATTTTTGGGTGGAATGCAATTCACGAGAGAAACGTGTCCTAATAAGTGCCCTGATGGTGTGTTTGTGGAAAGGGAGTTTGGTGGAGAATAAAAGAATTCAATCCTCCCCATGCAGAAGCAAGTTGCAGCACTGGAAATGAGAAGGAAGAATTTATGAGCCACATCAAACAGTGCCCAGAACTGGAAGTTTCTTGGCAGTAAAACTATCATGGACAAAGTGATCTTCCAGTCTGCTAATTATCAGTGATGGCTCTGAGAGGACTATGGCTCATCAGTCATGAGCAAGAGGCACAAAGCACTGTGTTGTTTTCCAGGTAATACGGTATATTTGTCTGGTTCAAGCCTGTATAACATACATTTCTTTTACTGCAAATATTGGCACCTTATGCTGATTTTTCTATCATTTTCTGTCTATAGTCTAAAGCAAAACTCATGTGAATTGAGCTAATGGACAGTGAGCATCCTGCAGTCTTTAGAGAATCTATAATTTAGCAGAGCATATGTTTGAATGCTGACGGTCTCAGATTCAGTTTTTGATATCCCTAGCTTTGGTATCTCAAACAAGTAATGAAAATGAATTGTCTGCTACTACATAGAGAGATGCTCTCAGAATATACAAGTGTAGGTATAAAGTGGGCAAAGAGCAATTTTACAACTTCTTTCCTTTATAGCCTTGTATAATCCAAATTTACATTGAATTACCAATAAAAACATTTTTATCATATAAGCTAGGAGGACATTGGAGGAAAGACCATTTCTAATGTAAGGTTGTTTTAGAGCTTTTTTCATTCTTCCCAAGGTTCACTGATAGCCATAATTCCAAAAGACTGGAATCTTTCACAGAGAAGTGTCTGTAATCTATAGTGCCTATGATTTTTTTGAAAGCGTAGAAGTTAACATTGTGAACAGAGGTAACCTTAGATCTTTGGTCTGTCTAGCCCGTTGTTATTTATGAAGAGCAAAACTTTATTGGGGAAGTGGGCTGGAGGATTGTGAATTGTAACCAGAATTAAATTTATGATTAATTCCGGTTATATAAGCATAAACACTAGAAATCTTAAGTCCTTTCTGTATAAGTCATTATCTCTGTAGAAATATTATGATATTGCAGGCCTACTTGCAGCTTGTACTAGAGATGGGTGGAGACTGTGGATTTCCATAACAAATGACTTGTTCAGCCTTAACCCAGTGGAGTATAATTGCTCTTCTATTCTTTAACAAAGACTGGAGAGAAAGCCAGAATAAGTTCCATATCCGAGCTGCAAATAACTGGTAACCACTAGATGGCAGTAAAGAGAATCAGAAACATGGGGGGGGGGGGTTAAATAAAAGGGAAGCATTCACACCACTGCAGAATGGAAAAGCTTGTTTATATCTAAACAAGAATATACTCTGCCACCCACAAGCCCTTACTTCTTTCATGTTAATTTTGCAAGAGTTGAAATGAAAAACATAAAGACCATATACTGTTTCTGAAAAATCTATACACAACCTCTGATGGTGATTGTTTAGGTATAGCAGTAATTGTACTCTGTAGTGTAGAGTCAGGAACACTTCAGGCATCCTTCAGTCAAACTGGGAATTAGAAATAACAAATAGAAATCTTCCACCGTGCCAAGTTCAAATACCAATTCAACATATTACCAATTATTCCCTTTTGTTCATTCGTACTATATACTTTAAAGTTACACTGTCAACTTGACATTTTTGAATTAGATTAATTTTGGGGGGGGGGAGTCTTGCTTCTGACAAAGGAGTCTTTTAGAAATAATTATTGTACAACATAGTAGTTAAACTCATATATTAAAAATATGTTTTTCTGCTCTCCTGGTGATATTACAAGTGTTTGATATTTCCTTCACACTGAATAATGAAATAATTAACTATAGAGCTAATCGTTAAGGAGAGATACCAGTGCAGCCAATGATAGTCAACCATTCTGAACAGAGAAATACAAAACATTGTTTCTCAGATAGTTAGGCTGGCAAATAATGCAAGCATTGTGCTTTTATGATTAACATATCTTGTTGGTAACAGAACTATGAAGAGTCAAGTCTCTGGATTCCTTAGTTAAGATAAGGCATCTCTGCAATCACTAATGGAGAGACATTTGGGGTATGAGTGCTTGTTCAAGTGAAATGAGAACTGAATACATGAATATAAGAACAAAGATGCAAAAAAGTTCACTGTGTCACTGCATAAAATGCTTACTCTTTAACATGAAAATATGCTGGAGCCCATTTATGAATTGGAACAGAGTTTTAGCAAATCAGCTCCAGCGTCAACATGATGTATTTCAAGTTTTATACATGCGGAATAATAACAAATTAATGTGATATTTTGTACCTGATTCCAGATTTGTGCAAGCAGGAAGACAGTACAGAATGTTAATATTTCTGCTGTACTTCTATTTCCGTATTGCAGACGTTACCCCACAGTTGAAAAGCGAGCACAATTTTTCAATGGGCCAAGTTATATGCCAATACCAGAAGACGGTCCTTTCCTTAAAGCATTACTTTTTGAATTGAGGCTGACAGATGAAGGTCAACACTTTGTGGAGTGTAGAGATGGCTGTTCCAGAATCAACAAGACCTCAGTGTATACATTGCAGGTTGAAAGGAAGGATCTCTGGCCTGTGGTAGCTTTCCGGAAGAATGGATTGATTTACGCTGGCCTCCCTTTAGTTGAACAGTCCCTTATGCCACGACCACCTCTCTTCAGTATCAGTGGAATCTCTCAGGCTTTTGACTTCTTGTCAGGACTCCTGGCTTTTATGAACTCTAATCAGAAGAGTGAAGCAGAGAGGAGTGCCAAAGTTGCCCAACTTCCAAGTTTGATTATGCAGGCCTGTCCTCTGGGCACTCCACTAGATGCAAATTTAAATGGTTCATTGGAAAACAGTCACGTTGCTGTAAGTAGTCACACTCAGAAACCACCAGCTTGGAGAAGCAACACGTACAAAGGAAAGCCTCAAGTTAATATCTGTATCATTGAAAAAGTCAAATCTGTCCAGTATGACCAAAGGGATGTTGCAGACATGTGGCAAGTTTATGGAACTATAACATGCAAGGTGAGATGATTCCTGTTGCAAATCTCTATAACCTATTTGACACATGGATGCATCTGGAAAAGCAACAGTTCAGCTCATCTTAGTGTGTAGAGAAGCTGAACTTAATATTTTTAATGCTTCAGCATGCCAAAGGAAAGATACTGGGGTTTTTTTAGGCTTGGATCATTCTAGTAAATTAAAACAGAATGAAAATCTCACTTTACAGTTATGCTCTTGCATATCTTGCTCTTATTTTTGCTGGTAACAGCACAACCTGCTAAAATTTTTATCAATTTTACATGGATTTTTATTTACTTACCAAATGTATATATTTCAGTGTACAATGTTTCATATGCAGTTCACACACACACGCACACTCATAATAGCCTTATGAAATTGGTCAAATTGAGAATCAGTAACCCATTTCTGACATATTATATACTCCTATAAATCGACATGGAAGAGTTGAAGAGATAAAAAGCAAAAAGTAAACTGCTCTAAATCTGATTTGCCTGTGTACATTTGGAAGTCCAATTAAAGTTAATTAAAGTCATGTATTGATAGAGTGTTTGATTGGAGTAGAAGCACTGACGATGTAATCTAATGTGTGCATAGTCAAAAATAAGTGCTACTTTTTTCAGTGTGTCTTACTTAAAAAAATTAGACTGCAATATGAGTGTGTTTGACAACTCAATAGAGATTTGAAGCTTTATTTTCTAGATAAAAAATTGAATAGTTAAGTAATGTAAATGACGAAGTCCAGGTTGGAAAACAAATTTAGATGTTATCTATTTACATATGCAGTAGATAATAATACTTTTACAAAAAGGCTTAAAACGTTATAATAAAGAGGAACTATAATCCTATGCCATAATATGCATGATTCTATAAATCATTTACCATCAATTTCTATTAAAAGAATCTATAGACCTTGGCAAAAACAAAACTCTTGCTTGATATTTTGAAGGCTGTTGCTAATCAGAGTATATTATTGTGGTTGCATGAATCACTATACTTTGTATAAGGCAACATTTATAATGATTGTAATGTTGTAATGAATTGACTTTAAACATCAGTTCTTGTATTTGCTGTGCTTATATTTTGTAAGGAAATAATTTAGAAGTTCTGATCTGAAAACTAAAAATATGATATAATACCAAGATTCATTTTAATAAACGACAAACAAACGATGTTTGTCCACTCCTTACTTTAAGCAAGAAAAAAGATTTCCCCTTGCCATAAGATAGTATATAATTTATTGTAAGAAGTGTTAAATTAGGCTGTTAACCAGTAATTTCCTATTCTCCTATGTTTTTGTGTTTGAAGTGTGATATAGAAGGCACTGCTCCCAATGTGACTGTTGGTTTGAACCTCCCTGCCAATGGTTCTCCTCTCCAAGATATTTTGGTCCACCCCTGTGTAACATCCCTTGATTCTGCTATTCTGACCTCCAGTAGTGTTGATGCAATGGATGATTCAGCTTTCAGTGGACCTTACAAATTCCCTCTGATACCGCCTTCAGATCTGTTTAATCTCTGCTTTTACACTTCCCAGGTAAGTTTTCAAGATTTGTAATAAAACAGTCAGGAACAACATCAAATGTTTACCGAAGGCTCCTAGTATCAAACTAGAAAAAACAGTTGATAGGATAGTTTGGAAACACTCGTTAAGCATATTGAAATAACAATGCCCATCTAAATTTATTATGAAAAAAAGCCTTAAATTGAACTTTTAATGAGTAATGTTTTTACATGTGAGTTGATTTTTACCTAATTTTCATCTCTGAAAGACAAGGCAGTCCCAGTATCTTCCTTGGCAATAGCTTGGCTTCTCAACATGACAGATGATCCCTTCTCAACTATGTGATTCTGAAAGGAATTTTCAAGTTAGCAATGGCCCTCCAGCTCATTACATGCTTTGTGTGGTGTTAGGAGAGCTTTTGGCCTTCATCCTAGAAATATTTCCAGCACCCTGCTGATCAGTGGTTTAGAGAATCTAGCTTGCAAATGAGTTGTTAATTCCTATTTTCCATTAGAATTAAGCACTCTCTGCCTAATTATCTTACTGTTTAGCAATCACAGAGTTTATATCTGACATCTGGAAGCTGTCATCCTATTTTAATTTATTTTATTTTATTTTAGAATGTGCACCCTTATCACATACTTCCAAAAGAAGCCTAAGGGTAGCTTTACAACATACTAAAAATGGAAACTAGCAATTTATAGAATACATTAAATGATTTTAATTTAGAAATATAACAAATTCAGCTATTTATCTCTGTGCATCCCAACCAGGTACCTGTTCCACCTATTTTGGGATTTTATCAATTGAAAGAAGAAGAATCACAGTGGAAGTTCACAATTCACTTGAAACTTCATGAAAGTATGAAAAATACTTTTGAATACTGCAAAGCTTATGTTCCCTTTTTTAATAGGTAAGAATAATCCTTCCCTCCCTCAAATCAACAAAACAAAGATATCTTTGTAGAAATTGTTATTTGGGGAGTACTTGAAAAATCTCTATTTATAGAAAAAAAAATTGGCCAGAGTAACTGAGTGTACTACTTCAAGAAGGTAGGAACCATTTTATTGGTCTGCCAGACACCTGGTACACCCTATTGGGTTTTTAGATGATGCTTGAGGAGGTTTCTGACTATTTATCGTACTCAGGCCTTGGTTTCCTCTTGGAGTCAGGGGGTGGCTGGAGTCTTGGATCAGATTACACTGGTATTTTCCTGCCTGTGAAGCCTGTGGTTTTCAGTGGAGCTCTGAGAGATGACGCAGCAGAGCACCACTAGAGGAAGGTGAAGGACACATATGACTCAACAAAGATAAGGGCCTTTACTAAGGATGACATCATGACAATAAGAGTGGCAAAATGCCAGTATTTTCCCTCTCATCTTTCCTCTGCATTTTACCACTCCATGGGCCTGTTAAAGGTAACTTTAAACAGGACCAAGGGGAGAGAGAAATGATTCAGAAAATCATCTGAAGGGCTGTTGGCACAATTTTTTTCAAGACATCTGGCAAATTCATTTAGATTTCACTAAAGCATTCTTTAGAGAGCCATGGTGGCACAGTGGAATACAGTCTTGCAGGCTAATTCTGCCAACTGCCAGGAGTTCGATTTTGACTGGCTCAACATCTTTCTGAGGTCGGTAAAATGAGGATCCAGATTGCTGGGGGAAATATGCTAAGCTTAGAGAGGGCTGTAAAGCACTATGAAGTGGTATATAAGTCTAAATGCTAAGTATTTGGGTCTGAATAGTGGTGAATTCATTCTTAGATGAAGGAATGAATTTGCCTTAATAGTGGTCCATCCCTTCCTCAAGAAGCCATTCCTTGACCAAGTAGTGGTGGATAATTTCTGAATTGTCTCATGACTTTCCTTTTTGGGAAATGTTGAAAAACAGTCAACCAGCAGCTTCACAAGCCTCTTGAGAAAACAGATTATAGGGATCTCTTTCAGTTGACTGAGCACAGTATAGAGATGACACTGCTCATGCTTGTAGATGACCAGTGATGGAATCAAAGTGGGGGTAGTGCATATATTCTGTGCCTTCCTTAATCTCTCAGCAGCCTTTAATACTATCAATCATGGTATACTTCTGTACAGATTTAGGCTTATGAGCAGGAAACATAGTGTTTCAATGATTTTCCTTCAGTGCAGTTCTGGTTGGCTTTCATACGGGGAAGTTCTAGCTCTTGATCATTTCTTTGTGGTATATCCCAGGACTCAATTCCTCAATATTTCAGTGCAATACAAGACAGTAAGCAGGCATCTGAGCATTTCAAAGGGCAGGAGAATAGTTAGGAGTAAAACAAAAGCCCAGTGGGTAAAACTGAGTACTCTTGTTTCCAGCCAAACAAAACACAGTCATGGTCATGTGATTCCCCACTTAGCAACCGCTTTGCTTAGTAGTGACATGGCTGGTTCCATTTAGGAGCATTAAGCAAGGGCTACCTATATACAACACAACACAGCTAATTGGAATACTGAAATAGCATATGAAGCTTTGAAAAGGTGAAAATGGGTGTTCAGGTAGTACCTAAATGAATGAATCATGACTGAATTTTAGAAACAGTTCAGTGAATTACAAAATTGCTATGTGCTTTATTGTAAATTTTCTCTATTGCAATCATTTGAAATCCCAAAGCCGTGACTTTAATGTGGAATTTATTTACTTACCAGTCTTCCAGAAAAATGGACACATTCCGGATGTAAGGTTTTTACATCACACAGTTACCACACAAACATGACCATTGCTGAGAATTCGGGAGTTGAAGTCCATATATCTGCAGGGCACCAAGAGTGGGAATAACTGATATAAATTGTTCATTTGTGTCAGACATAATTTATAGAAAAGGCACGTGCTGTTTTCTTAGTTTTTCAGAGATTACTCAAAATTGCTTTATTAAATAATAAAGTCATTTAGAGTCCCTTCTGCAACAAGTAATAATGCTTTGCTCTTCATCCTTAGAGGTCCTATTACTCACTTGGAATACAAAATCAGCTATGGCCAACTTGAGGTATCAAAAGAGAAAAGCTTGCTGATTTGGTTCATAGGTAAGTTAAATATATTTGGCACCACCTGATCCAAGGAAAGGTTCAACTTTGTTTGGAAACACCTTGCAGACTGCTTTGTTTACTAATGGACGAAGGAATTTATTTTGCGTTGTGCTTTTATCATTTAATTCCTGACAATCCCAAATAAAATGGGAAAAATTCCTACCCAAAGGCTGCTGGAAGCTCTGTATTGACAATACTGGGCTTGAACAGAGCAATGCTAATATACAGCAGCTTCCCATGTTCCTAAAAGTATCCTAGAGATCTCTGACAAACCAGACAATTCCAAAGATAAATTCTTTCATTTAGGCCTTTAGTTGTCTTCTCCATCTGGAAGGAAATTAAGTTGCTTTGTAAAGAGCCTTACCATCTTTTCAGCATTTTTTTCCAAAGTAGCAGATAAGATCAAAAGGCATGAGCAACCTTTTATTTGCAGCTAAAAGTGCACTTTGGTGAGGCTTCATAACCACAGAATACATGGCAGTGTGGTGGTATCATCAGCTGACAGACCAATTATTTTGGCCCATGGAGATAGGATCAATACAAAAAAAACCCCAACTATAAGGTTTAGCATGCTTATTTTAATCATTTTTATCCAAAATTTCAACTGTGTAAACTTAAAAGGCTTTGAAAGGTCCCAAAAATTGGGAAGTGTGGCTGCAGTTAGCTGTAAACTACCCCTGCTTTATTATCTTCTTGGATCCCTTCTGTTTTTATTTGCCACATACAGTGCACTAATTCTGTTATCTATGTCTGAATATTTAGAATTCTTCAAAAATCTTAATGGCACCTGGAGAAGTTTTATTTCTTGGTTATTTTGTCAGCTGTCTACCTCTTCTATAAACACCCTTGCAAGCCAGAATTATTTTGGCTTTTTTATCCTGATATATCTTGCAATATATTGCAAACTTTCCTACTTTTTCTGAATTAGGCTCCAATACCAAAAGTGAATCTGACCAAAAATTAAACTGAAGTACATTGTGAGAAGATGTATTCTGAGTGGTAAAATAATCCTTCTCCACACTACCTTTGTTCTTGATTTTTCCCCCATCTCTGTTTTATGAAGGACCAACATATCTGTTATCCTACATAGTTTATCCTGTAGAAGAAGTGCCATATAAATATTAAATAGTCCCTGTGGAATAATTCCTGTGAAATGATTCTAGCCTCTCTTTTTTTTACTCGTAAAGGGCAAAAATTTCCCAAATCACTGGAAATTTCTCTTACCGGGAGTGTTGCTTTTGGTCCAACAAATCGGGATCAGCCAGTAGATGCTGTTTGTACTGGAAATACTGCATATGTCAAAGTAAGTTGCAATATTTAAGAGAAAATGGGGAAAACTAGATCTTAGCTATCTGGCTTTGCAGTCAATGGAAAATAGTATCTGTGTGCTCAGAGGATGGAAGAATCTTTTCAAGAGATCTCATTTTCAGAATCAGAAATGGGAGTCACTGCATCTCTTTCTCAGTGTTCTTTTCTTGATTGTCTTTAGCTTTATTTCAAAATCTTGGATTTCACACTTACTGGATGTTACACAGACCAACATTCCATCCAAGTCTTTTCATCAGGCAAAGCAAAGATCAGTACAGGTGAGCATATTACATCTTTGGCAATTTAAATGTAAGCAAATACATTTAACTTCCAAACTTTTATGTCTGCTTGTTGTGTATTGGTCTGAAAATTTGAGTTTTTAATGAAGCGTGTATCTCTGTGTTAGAATACTCTCTTTATTACGTCTTTATGAAAGCATTACTTTTTAAATTTTAAAAAATGAAATGTATTTTGTACATTAGGATAAAATCAATCTAAGAACTTACTTTCTCAATTTCTTTCAATTTTAGCTCGTGAGGTACTTTCATCAGATTACTACATCTGGAATTCCAAAGCCCCAGCACCTGTTGTATATAGAACTTTACTTTTCTAAATTTTCTATTCAGTTTTGTACTAGGAAAAAATATATTGCCAAAGTATTTTACATCAGTTCAAAGCTTCTGTTCGAGGTAAAACAAAATATTAAATGATCATTTATCTATTATTTAAAATGTCTAAAGTTTTTCTGTGACTATACTATTAGAGACATTGCATGATATATAACTCTTAGACAATCAAACTTACCTGGTGCCAAATAGATTACTTGGAAAGTACAATCTTTCTTGTTATTGTTGATTTTACTGTCACATTTCGGAATCTTAACTAAGTTGCTGCACATTATTTCTTCACATTGCTGGCCTTCAAAAAATGTTTTGAAGAAACAAATTTAAAAGTACCTCTGACTATATACATACTGAAAAGTATTTTGTTTTTTACACTGAGCAACCACAGCCTTTTTCTACCAAATTAGATGTACTCCAGATGCATGGGATATATGAATTTAAACTGTAGGAAATATTCTTGAATTTGTAAGTTTAATCTTATTATACATAAGTTGCCAGCTTTCTTTGCTGCTTTTATTTCTGAGAGGAGCAGCAATTTATGCTGACAGCTACTTCACTCCTGTCCTTATATTGACATAAAAAGCATTGGTATACAAGTTTCACAGACAAACTATAGTTTCCAGACAGAAGTAGCTGAATTCATTCATGTGGAAACTCAGCAGCACTTTTTTTGTGCAGCTGTTGATAAAAATAGGATTGCCAACATAGTTGCCAATGTCCAATGACAGATATGTCACAAGAAGAAGAAGACGACTATTGTTAAAATAATTTTAAAAACCCAGATTTAAGGTGTGTCCTAATTATTTTCTTAAAAGTTAAGTAGTGCAAATACAGTTCCTATGGAAGTTCATTCCATAGTACCGTATAGGGATGACAAAGGAAACGATCTTCTATGTCTGAAGAATAGACCTTCCAGAGGAAGAATGTATTTAAAATGTTTGCCTGAACATAATGATATCCAGACACTTCCTTAACACTGTTAGTCATTTGTCTGTAAAAGAATAAAATAAAGAATAAGCTCTTGATTTAGGACAAAAGAATTGTTTTTCAAAAGAAACTACTGCTGTGTTATACATAAAAACTACTGTTCCGATTAAACTCGGGTAAGAAATTAGAGCTGAAATTGACATCTTTTGATTAAATTAATTTCAATATTAATGTTATGGGTCCTTAGTAAAATGAGTTAAGATCAAGAAACCTATGTTCTGATCCAGGCCATTTGTGAACAATGACATTTCAGTCCTATATTATTGCCTTGTTATCTCCAGTCTGCCACCCAGCAGGTAAATGATTGTCCTCCAAAAAATTTGAAGTTGGCCACATGAAGGCTCAGTGCTATAATTTAACTCTGTAGTTACACTGATAATGACAGCTCCTGGTTCAGTGAGATAAATATTGAATGTGAAACAAGGCTACAGTGGAAGGGAGAAAATACCAACTATTGCTTTTATCACATTTCAGAAATTAAAAAGTTCATCTAGAACACATGCACACACACATACAAGTAAGGCACTTCAACATAGTGGCTGCTGCAAATCACTCCAAATGGAAAGAAAGATGCATTATAAAAAGCAATGGTCCAAAATGAAAATGTGCTATCAATAAATATTGGCTCCAGTTGCGTCTTCTGAAAGAAAACCTGCAAGTCTGCAGATCTCATTCTGAACTATTTTATCAAAGTGGACAAACCAGTATTGACTAAAAACAGAAGGGAGAAGGGAAGAAAATTCATGCCTTTGTGTCTTTTTCTTTTATGAATTGTTTAGACCAGGGGTGTCAAACTCAAGGCCCGGGGGCTGGATCTTGCCTATGGAGTACTTAGATCAGGTCCACGGGACCACCCTGGAAACAGTCAAGGACTGGCCGCAGTGCTTCTGCCAGCAAAAATGGGCTCCTGAGCTCCATTTTCGGCTGCCACAGCCTCCTGCAACCCTCTGCCAGTAAAAACTGAGCTTGGGGAGCTGCGCACTTAGTCCACCACAGACGCCCCCGACAGGAGTGACATCGAGCTAGTCATGCCCCCCCTGCGCCCCCCCCCCGGTCAAAAACAACCCTGATGCGGCCCTCAATGAAATCAAGTTTGACACCCCTGGTTTAGACACAATGGTTTTCCCCAAATCTCGATAACTGCCAGTGCATCTGTGCCATCACTGGCAGTTTTTCTAGAGAGCACTCTTATGTTAAAACTACATTCCAAGACACCAAAATACATTACAGCAGAACATGGATGAAACAGCTGTAATGGGCAGTCAGAAACGATTGTATCCAGCCTCCCGCATTCTCTCATCTAACAATAGCAACATGTCCATATTGTTCTGAAAAACAAGAAACTGACAACATTTCTATATATTTAGGGTTTCCTCACCTCACTATATTCTTCAGTATAATTTTTGTTTTGTTTTTTCAAATTTGTTAATGGAACCTTCTTACAAAAAACTCTGTTACACATCAGGAACAAATCGTAAAACTTGAGTGCTAAAAAGACAAATGCCTTTCCTAACTGGCATTAATATACTCATTAAGTTGATCCTGTTTTGAAATAAGCCAAAGACCACAGATGTGACGTACTAATTCTGGTTTTTTTTTTTTAAAAATGGTATCTTTCTGAAGACAGGAAATTGAGGTGCAGTGAATTATCAGAAAATGAACAAACCTCCACAAAGTTATTAGAAAAAGCCTTGGGAACCTGGAGAATAGCACAAAAGAAAGACAAACGCCTTCTCAAATCATAAGATATAATGACACAAGTTTTGTTTAACAGTATGCTAGGGGATAAATAATATTAGTGTTTGTATGTAGTGGAAAAATTTTAAAAGTATGATAATTTAAAAAAAATACCCCAGGTTGAGATTGTAATCTAATAGCTGGTTAAACATAATAAACATAGCTTGATTAGCACAAACCATGCTGTTTAGCTGAAACTGTTTGGCTAAACTTCTAAAAAGACAACCAGGGTGAACTGAAATTAAAAAATCTGTCTTTCTCAAAGATAACATCTAGGAGATACCACCTGTGCAGATGTTAGTTGCTTCTTGAAAGAAGGAGGGAGTGGGGCACATAGGCAGACAAACCTGTGTACTCCAGCCTAAATCCTTTGTTGTGCATAGATTCACCTACTGCATGTTACATTCAGTTAATTTATATAAAGAGATACATTTGATTCTGGATTGGACCACTGGAGTTCATGTAAGCTTTTCCTTGTTACAAGGATTCTCTCCTCAGTTATAGCCAAGCTTCTGTATTTAGCTACCATAGTTTTATATAGATAGAATGGTAATGGTGCATGAAAGACTCATCAGATAAAGGGAGAGGTTTCCTAATTATGAGACTACATTCAAACAAATGTTCCCTTCTGCATTCTGAAATGGGAGAGCTGAACCATTGGATGGCTCTCAGTTCTGAAAACTGGCAGATTAATAATAATATCCTTATACAGGAGACAACTAATGGTCAAAACAGACACAACGTAGGAGATATTTCTCTCCTAAAATACTGCTCAGGAAAAAAATTAAAAGCAGTTATGAAAAAATAGAATTGGATGAAGACAAATAATGGATTGGTATGTTTTCTCCTATTCATTGTTCACAAAACTAGGAATGGGCCTAATAACTATAGAAGTAGGTCTTTGTTTGGTACCATTCACAATTATGAC
This sequence comes from Ptyas mucosa, assembly GCA_012654045.1. Classification (NCBI taxonomy): domain Eukaryota; kingdom Metazoa; phylum Chordata; class Lepidosauria; order Squamata; family Colubridae; genus Ptyas; species Ptyas mucosa. The sequence goes on from WNWU01000001.1 coordinate 78,408,750, forward strand.
TGATGAAAAAGTAGTATGATAATCCTTGCATTTACATCCTTTGCAGGACTGAAAGTTGAAGTCAAATCATAGAATCTTGATGTTTCACTTAGTGACAGCTTTGCTTAGCAACCGCGTTCCAAAAGGGGGGGGGAAGTCGTGATATGTCACATGACAATGCCACGATGACAGAATTTGACACCCCTGCATCAGAGTTACATTCATTTCTGTTTGGGCTCAAATGTGAAGTGTTTTCACATTTCATTTCAGCATCTCCCTATATCACTATTTTAAACTTTTTTGACTGCCTAGTACTTTTCTTCTCTCATGGACCTTTAAAGAGGCTTCCCAGGCACACTTTTTTCCCTAAGAGAATTACCTTTACTAATACCCCTTAGCAAAATATTTCTATTATGAATCTCTGGGTTCACATATTGTCCTAAGCTATAGTATAATTGCTTTCATGTTGGATTCACTTGTGTGAAAATTCAGTAACAGTGGGCTGAAAACTATGGTTTATTTCTTAGCGTAGATTGAACCCAGCCCCTGTGAGTTATTTCACAAATCATGATTTCACACATCAGAGATTGTGATTTATCCACCATCTAGCATGCTGAACCTTGCGTGCAGTTGGCTTCAGTCAGTAATTTGCTTCAGTCAGTAATTCTAGTAGAACATTTGAGTGTGTGAAAGTTACATTAATATTATGAGCATTTATTAACGTGACCATTCCATCTTTAGCTAATGGAATATACATCCCCAGATTCTGGTGTTTTCTGACTTTTTTTCTTTTTCCTTCTGTCCAATATTCAATTAAAATACACAGAGAAGGAGCTTATTCTCTTAATATTTAATGACTATTCTTCAAATAATATCAGTCTCATTTGCCATCCTGTCTATTAACTAGATACTGTTTTAAAATAATCATTTCAGCATTCAGATCTTTGCAAAAGACAATATCCAAGAAAAATAATCTGTGAAAGTCTAAGGGAAGACGAGTTCTAATAAAAATAAAATCGGTAGCTGACATTTTCTGCTTCAGTGATTCAGACAGTTCTTCACCTCAGAGTTAGTGTCATATCGCTCAATAATTCTCCCCACTGTCCATGCCACTCTCCTTTAGTTGGTAGCATGTGAAAATTGACCTTGAAAATAATTTCTTGTACGTCGATTGAAAGGTCGGCAGTTCAGCAGTTCGAATCCCTAGTGCCGCGTAACGAGGTGAGCTCCCATTACTTGTCCCAGCTTCTGCCAACCTAGCAGTTCGAAAGCACGTAAAAAATGCAAGTAGAAAAATAGGAACCACCTTTGGTGGGAAGGTAACAGCGTTCCGTGCGCCTTTGGCGTTTAGTCATGCCGGCCACGTGACCACAGAGCCATTTTCGGATAGCGCTGGCTCTTCAGCTTTGAAACAGAGATGAGCACCACCCCCTAGAAGTCAGGAACGACTAGCACATATGTGCGAGGGGAACCTTTACCTTTTTAGAGGGTTTTCTGCATGGAAGGCACTTCACTATTTTGCTGTTATCCCTAGAACCTCCTCCTCTCCTATACACAATTGAGTGAGGGTTGGGGATGAATAAACAGCTGATCTTCAGGAAAAGACAGAAGAAAGTAGAAGACGCCTGGTTGGATGACACCACCCAGAGGGAAATTCTGACATTTGAGTTTGGGGGAGTGTGAGGGGAGGGGGTGGAGGAATATCCAGGATCCTCTTTAGGGAGGTCCCATCATATTGCAGGACAATGCTAGCTACGCCTGTATGTATTCCTTGCAAATCAGTTGGTCATCCCTAGGCTGCTTTTGATTCTGTCTAGAAACCTATCTTTTCGAGATAATTTCTTTCACAAAACAAAAAGAGAGGGAGGGGGGAAGACAAAAGTCTGTTGCCCGTTTGGTAGGTGACCTGTTTAATGTTTTCTCTGTGTCTGGGAACTCCTTAGTGTAATTACCGACCTTTGAACTCCCCAACTAATCCTGAGCTGTTTTGTATTCCTGACTCATCTTGGAAGGCTGGACCTTTCTTTTCTTCCAACTCCGCTGCCACAATTAAAGAAGAAACAGCTGCATTTCAAAGGGATTCCAATTCCAGAAGCTTAATCGTGATTGACATGTTCTTATTCTAAGCTATAAGAAACTCTAAGAGTCCTCTCTTGGGTTAAAACTTCAATCATTTTCTAAAAAATTATCTCAATATGGATTTTGTTCATTTTCCTTTAGCCATTCTTTGCCTTTATTTTTTTTTATACACATATACATAAAGATACTTTGCACTGGCAGTGAATATGAACTGCGAGAATAAGGGAGTCTCAACAGTTGTCAAGCATTTTCTAGAAACAGAAGTGGGTAAATTCTATTTAATGTCAAAAGTATGCTTAGGATATCTGTCATATAGTATGGCATATATATGAATTTCCAAAAGGCAAAGTTCTTGAAATTGGCTGGCAATCGGGTAAGTTTTGTCATGAAGCTTCAGATAAAACCCAGTTATAAGAATTTACTTTTTTTAACCAATTAAAGAAATTGGTTCCAATTTAGCACTTCTTTAACAAAACAACAGTAGTTATGCAAAATAACAGTTATTTTACTTTATAAACTGATGAATGTTTTATTTGGAACAATGAATTATATGAATTTGATTATGTGGTTTCGAAGGCAAGGTTAACTGAGAAAAGTATTTTTTTTTAATCTGAAAATATATAATGTAATCGAAGTATGGGTTTGAGTAACAATATTTCCAATACTGTGGAAATAATTAGGCTACTGATGTAGATAACATAAATCTAGTAAAACAAATACCTTACAAAATGGATGGCTAGCCTCCAAAAATCACTCAGTTCAGGTTAATGTTTACATTTATTTGGTCAATGAATCTACTAATTTGGAATTCATTCAAGGGATAAATGTAGTTACCTGCCTTAATCCTTCCACATTGCCTTGTGCTTTTTGATTCATCTAGTTCCAACTCAATCTTCCATCATGTAATTTCCCAGAATTGCTTCTACAATAATTCCACCACCACACGGTCTTCTCTGTAATGCGTACTACAGTATGCTATTAATAAGAAAGATCTGATGGATTTTTAAATTTAATCAAATTCTTCAGCCTACTTTGGGTTGGGACTTCAGTTCCAGAACTCCTTTGGCAGCATAGTTTGGGAATTCTTGGAATCACTGTCCATCACATATCAAAAGGACACAGAGAAACAAACCATGTCTACATACCATTCAAAAGGGACAATAAAAAAGCTAAGAAGAAACCAAAAAGATCAGAACACATCCTCACCAGCAGTCAACACTTAGATAAGCAGGGATTAACACCAGGCAAACAATCAAGCAGAAAACAATAATCAAGGAACAACCAAGGAGAAAACCACATCCCCACCAAAACTGCCAAGACTAGCTACTATATATAAACAGGGAGTAAACCCCACACTTAACTTGCAGTGATGATGTTACCTACTTGCTAATGAAATATCTGCAAGCAAACAACCAAATTCAAAGAGTACCAAGGACTCCACAGAAGGATGCAGGCCTGAGAAAGATTAAATTAGATAATACTATACTCAGAAAATAAGATGAGTGCTAGCAAGATGTAATGACCCTCAAAAGCCCACAGTGCATCTTGACAATACAGATGAGGCAGAAATCTGGAGTGACATTCATAATCAAGAATAATCCTTCTACATCTAAATTAGCTCCATTGATGTGAGACTCCTGCAGCTCCAAGTTAGTTCAGTAAAGACTCATGGGACATTTATGAAAAGAAAAAGAAATTGAATTCAACGAATAACACCCTTATCAGCGGGAGTGCTTTGGATTCAATAAACATCGCTTATTTGTGTGTTTTTCCACACATTATTGAAATCCATGGAAAACAATACAAAGGAAGAAACATGAAATCACAGGAGTAGCTCCAAACCCAGTGGTGGGATTCAGCCAGTTTGCACCACTTCGGGAGAACCGGTTGTTAACTTTCTGAGCAGTTTGGTAAACTGGTTGTTGGAAGAAATCATTAGGGCAGAGAACCGGTTGTTAAATTATTTGAATCCCACCACCGTCCAAACCTGAGCATAATTGCTCAAGATCTGATTAATAAGCCAGGGGTCCCCAATCTTTTTTATACTGTTGGAATTTAGAATGTTGAAATGCTATGTAGTAATATTTGATGGATTGATGATGAGATAGTTAGATAGAGTCATTGATGCAAGGAACATTTGGGAAAACTGCAATGGAGGACAAGCAAAACTTTCTTACCTCTTGACTATATGAGAAGTCAAGAATTAAAATCAATAATATCCAGTAGCCAATATGAACCTTCTAGAATTCCATCAAGGGAGCCCAGATTATCTTTGGATCAGGCCAACAGTCATCAAAAGAAGATGGGAAAGCAAAATGCAAGCCCTTATATTTATTTTCAGAGAACATTATTTCTTCATACTTCATATTTTTAGATCTCACACTTATAAAAATGTTTTTAATGAACAATACAAAATATCTATTTTTTTTTACTGTTTGACAAAAAGTATGCAAATCAAGGAACTCTATAGAATCTTTTTAAGTAGTTCAGTAAGAAAAAGTAGCAAAAATGATTTTTTTTCTAGCTTCATGATAACATTTATCTTGAAATAATATGAAGATAAATGGGTACGTGTATAAATAATTGAGTAATTAAGGCCATAGAAAAGTTTGCAATTTCTCAAATAAGTGAAGTTGGTAATAAGTGAAGTCTGCCAGAGCTGCTTGACATATAAATTTAATAAATAAATAAAATAATCATGTGCAGAATTGCAAGCTTTCTCTGCTAAGAAATTATTGGAACATACAAAAGCCTATAGTCTTGCACAGATTTCTCTCAGTATGGATGACATCCCACATATGAGGGTTAGGAAATTGGCTTAAAGAAATATATATATATATATATATATATATATATATATATATATATATGTTTCTTTTTCTTAGAGAGAAGTTAGAGAGGCTAGAGAGAAATGCATACACACACACACACACACACACACACACATACATACATATACAAATTTACAGATTCAATATAATAATCAAAATATAATCTCGACATATAGATATACCTATATATTCTAGAACACTGGACGTTCTCTGAACACTCACATTAATTAATTAATTAATTAATTAATTAATTAATTAATAAAATTGAGCAACAGTATTTTTATTTCTTGTTGATTGGATTTGGAACCAAGAAAGATGTTTACCATCAAGTGTTTTCGGCAAGTCAGAATGGACATTATTTTCTTCTCATAAGGTTCTTTTCCTTTGTACCCTTCCATTCTCTAGCCAAGAAAATAACATAGTGTAAGGTAGGATAACAAAAATCAGTGAAATAACTAAAAAACTTTAGAAAAAGAGAGGAGGGACACCCTAAATTAGGGGCCACCAACCTTTTGGACTCAGGGACAACTAAATTCATAATTTTAAATCCCGCGGACCACTAATATGATCTGCCTAATGACTGACTTGGCGGGCATGGCTAGGTGGTCATGTGACTGGGCAGGCATGGCCAACTCAATGTCATTCACATCGATGGACACCTTGCTGGTCTCTACTCGCCCCTCCCCTGCCAGCCACTCCTCGCCTCGCCTGGGTGGGGACCCAGGCTCCTTAGGGCCCCAACAGGAAGCATTTTTAAAAAATTTGATTTATATGCCGCCCTTCTCCGGAGACTCAGGGCGGCTTACAGTGCGTTAAGCAATAGCCTTCATACTTTTGTATATTTATACAAAGTCAGCTTATTGCCCCCACAATCTGGGTCCTCATTTCACCTACCTTAGAAAGGATGGAAGGCTGAGTCAACCTTGAGCCTGGTGGGATTTGAACTTGCAGTAATTGCAAGTAGCTGATCTTAATAACAGTGAATTAGTCCACTGCGCCACCAGGACTCCTGCGCCACCAGGACTCAGTTGTTGGAGTGAAGCAGCCACCACGAGAAAGAGTTGGCAAAACAGCTCGGCTCAAATTGGATCTGACCGAGGAGGAGGCTCAGCAGAAGCACCTCACTGAGGACTATGAGCATAGGCTTTCCAACAAAGGGAAGATCTGTGGGAGTGCAAGGCCAGGTAGCGGCACCTGGAGGCTCAGCGGGCTGAGATGGTCAGCCTCTTCCAGGCCATGATGCAGTCCAACTGGAACAAGGCCCTCCGGCTCTTCACCACCACCAGCGCTTCCCTCCAGTCTTCGCCCAAAGCCCCACACCAGGAGGCCGAAGCAGATCCCAACTCGGAATAAAAGTATAACATGGATCACTAGAAACTTCCTGTGTGATCTAAATATATTATTAATGTTTAATAAGATGAGAAATCCCTAAACTCTACTATATTTCTATGTTTTTCCAGTTCGTTGTGCTCAAAATAAACCATTCTTTCTTTTGCATCCAAAAGAGCTGTCTCATCTCAGGGCCACTGATCTCTCCCTGGACTTGAACTAGTCTTCCAGCACTGCATAGTTAATCCTTTAGCCAGAACTGCTACAGAGGGAAACTATTCTGAGCCTCCCCAGATGTGAGATGTACAGTATCCTAATAATATAAGTGTCGCATGCAGAATGCATAGCATAGTTGAACCCTTTGAAGCTATAGTAGACCGTCTATCAATGAGAGCAGAAGAGGGAGAAGGTGTCCACATTTCTCAAGCTGCACAGCCAAACATCTGCCAGGCTGTGCTGACCCCCAGGCTTGGAACAAGCCCAATGTCCCCCACACTCAAAAGCAAAACATTTGGATGAATTAGACGAAGATGTGGATTTAAGGGGGAGGGGGTTATGGGACAGCTGATATCCTACACACACAATCTCTGCATTCCATTTAAAGTGAATTGGGTCAAGCTGTTTCTGCATGGCATTGTTTGGGGATTTTTTTAAAGCAAAAATAAGCAAATATGCTTCTCAAAAGGCTGAGCTTGGGCAAATAAAGTGCAGCCAACCCTATAGAATTCCCACTCTTGACACACCCAAACCACACTTTAGACTGATTCTAAACTACAGGGGGAAAAGGAAAAAAAAAAGACATGCAGCTGCGTAAAGCAAAATTAGGAAACCTTCTTAGTGAATATTCTTGTATGGTAGAATTGTGGTTTAAGTGGTCGAGTTAGGACTGGCAAATGTATATGAAACATCTAAGGGATTTTTAGTTCATCAGGATTCCTAAGGCTGCTCAATAGTTCTCCAATTTACCTGCTTGACGAGGTTGTTATTGGGATCATAAAATAAGCAAATGAACAGGAATCCTTTAGAGCAGACCTCTCCACAAGTCTGATAGATAACAGGAAAGAGATAAAATCCAAACATGTTTTTTTTTAAAAAAAAATCTAGGTAAGATTTTGAAGAGGAGTGTGGAGATTCCATTAGTTATAAACAGGCTGTTATTGTTATGCTATAAGTCTCACAATCCATTCAGAGTTACTTAAGATCGGTAGCCATATAAATTATTTATTTACTTATTATTTACTTATTTATTAAATTTAAATGCCACCATCTCTTTGTCCAGATAGCTTAGAAGATCTTAAAAAGCACAATATAAAACAAGGAGGGCATTAAAAACATTCAGTATTAAAATTAAAATATTAAAGATGTATTTAAATAATATGTAATATTTAAACATTATTTTAAGTAAACACACCTTTCTGGACCTCAAACCATTTACCCAAGAGATGGCTTCCAGGAGTTTGACAATCTAATCAGAATAGACAACATTTCCCCCCAATAATGGTGGTAGAATAATTAATAACAATTCACATTTTGCACCCTTTGAATTGTAACCTCTGAAAAACGACTGCGTCTTAGCTTTTCCCTTCCTGCAAAGATTTCTTTGCCTATCTTGCTTACTTTACAAGCTATCTCTGAAATATGACTTTGAATGTGGCCATCACGTTCAAACGGCAGGGCAAATGAGTCCAAGTGGGTGTTTCTAAGACAAAGGTCAAATAAAAAAAAAAGGGGGGGGTGTTAATAAACAGCCTTTCAGTTTAAAGCGCTTTTTTCTTTCTTTCTTTTTTTTTCTTTTTGCGGATTACATCTTAAATTCCAACAAATCAGATTTAGGAGTTACTGAAAATGAAATTGATCCATCCCTCATCCAAACTCTGAAATGCTTGCTGTCCTGACATCATTTAGATAGTGAGCTGTATTATCAGATTAGGGCAACCCCATTGTACCCGGCTGCTGAATGGGAAAAGGAAGGCAAAGAACTGAAAAACCTTGGATGGATTCGGAACCTTTTAACCTGGCTGAAGTATGTTGGGCCCTGTTATGCAAATGCCTCCCCAATCCTCTGTTAAGTTCACTGGAAATAATTTTCTTGAATGACAGGTTTATTCAGCAAGGATTCAGTTGGTGATTAATCCCCCTTTGATCTAGGCTATTTCACTTAACTAGCAGTTACCTCGGTCTGACAAAGTGCAACTGAGATTAGGGGAACAACCAGGATGCGACCAGGGTGTGCATTTTTGTTTTCCCAAATCTTCCCCCACCAAAGAAAGAAAGAAAGAAAGAAAGAAAGAAAGAGACAGAGAGAAAGAGAGAGAGAGAGAGAAAGAGAGAAAGAGAGAGAAAGAAAAAGAGAGAAAGAAAGAGAGAAAGAAAAAGAGAGAGAGAGAAAGAGAGAAAGAGAGAGAAAGAAAAAGAGAGAAAGACAGAGAAAGAAAGAGAGAGAGAGAGAAAGAAGAGAAAGAGAGAGAAAGAGAGAGGAAGAGAAAGAGAAAGAGAGAGAAATAGAAAAAGAGAGAGAGAGAGAAAGAAAAAGAGAAAGAAAAAGAGAGAGAGAAAGAAAGAAGAGAAAGAGAAAGATAGACAGAGAGAGAAAGAGAGAGAGAAAGAGAAAAAGAGACAGAGAAAGAAAGAGAAAGAAAGAGAAAGAGAAAGAGAGAAAGAAAAAGAGAGAAAGAGAAAGATAGACAGAGAGAGAGAAAGAGAGAGAGAAAGAGAGAGAGAAAGAGAAAAAGAGACAGAGAAAGAAAGAGAAAGAAAAAGAAATAGAGAGAAAGAAAAAGAGAGAAAGAGAGAAAGAAAGAGAAAGAAAGAGAAAGAAAGAAAGAAAGAGAAAGAAAGAGAGAGAAAGAAAGAGAGGAAGAGAGAGGAAAAGGAAGAGAGAGAGAGAAATAGAAAGAGAGAGAGAGAAAGAAAAAGAAATAGAAAGAAAAAAGAGAAAGAGAGAGAGAAAGAAAGAAGAGAGAAAGAAAGAAAGAAAGAAAGCAGGCAGATACGGGGTTGCTGTCTGTTCTCGGTATTTGAAGTTGGCTTCTGACCTAGAAAGTCAATCGAACGGCCACTGAAGCTGGGACCTTCTGCAAGAGCTGCTTTGCTTAGGGAGCAGCCAGGATGCGAAATCAGGATTCTCTCCTGATCTTCTGAGAACAACTAAAAAACCAAATTCTATCTATTAGCCTGAAATACCAAGTTCTTCAAGCATGGCCAGAGCAGAACGGATTATAACACAGATTTTGAACGTTTTATTTGCTTTCGTGTATCAAACTGACTGTTGCTGATGACATTTCAATGCCCTTCTGCACTGTGAGTTAGCTATTAATGTCTCCCTCTCCCTCTTCCTTGCCTTGTTAGATTAAGAATTATTATTTTATTATGTATTTGTTTATTTATATTTTAGTCATAGACCAGCATAGAACTAATAACATAACAATCTATCTACAATAAAAATTAAAATTACAAAACACATAAGGATAGAATGCAATAAAGCTAAACTTACTGTCTTTTTAAATATAAATAAACATTATTACTACTAATAAAACAGCATGCCATTCTGTTAATCTGTCAAATTCGTCCAATAGGAATTCAAAGGGCTAAAATTAAATCTAGAATAAAGATGCCCTAAACGAAACAACAATTTTATGATGAAACCGCTTCACGAGGAATTCTTTTTGATGAGTTTTCCTAAAGAGGCTACCCAAGTTTGCGGCAAGAAGAAAAACACACACACACACAAATGGCACAAATAAAAATCTTGCTCTTTTGGCGGTTATCTATAACCGGCTTCGCAAAATAAGGTTCCTCTCACAAATCTCTTGCCAACCATTAGATAATTACCATGGTTAGAAAACCTTAGTAAACATATTCTCAGTAATAGGTTTTGTGAACATGGCACACCCTGGGAGTGCCGGAGATCCTGCTAGCATATGTTTAATTCCTTGCATCTGGAATTAGGAAGATCAGATAGCAGGGGAGGGAAAGACCTCGCTTTCTGCCTGACAAGGGAGAGGATTAGGGGTTAAATTAAACATGTTAGGGAAGGTCGGTATCTTAACAGTAGATCGTAAGCTATATAAGCAAAGGATCCTAGTTTAATTGCTCGTATCTCCAACTGCAGATGAGAAAAAATGTTAGCCTCAACCTTGGAGCTCCTGATGCCTTAAACAGCAGCGAACGGCAAGTTAAGTCTGGTTTTGTAGCTGTGTTCCGGGGGGGGGGTTCTAAATTATTTTACTACCGGTTCTGTGGGCGTGGCTTATTTTGTGGGTGTGGCTTGATGATCATGTGACAATTCTTTAGGATTTAGCAGAGTTACTGGTATACCAGGCTTTTAACTGCTTGCAGAGCTGTACCGGTCTACCCATTTGTTTTTGGAGGCACTAGTCTACCCATTTATTTTTGCAGGCACCAGTCTATTCGTTTTCTTTTAACATTGATCAGCTGTAGGGCGGCCCTTTGAAGCCCCGTGGCAAGAGTTTAAACAGTTTTTTCCCCCCTAGCCGATAGCTGGGACTCAGGAGGCAGCAATAGATTGGGGGTGGGGCCAAATAAAAGGTAAGAATAATGCAGGGGGTGGGGGGCGTGGGGAATGTCATATCGTCACCGCTACTGGCTCGGCGGAACCAGGCAGAACCGGGAGGAACCCACCACTGCTGTGTTCCCCAAATATGCTGCATCTCCACTTACCTCTTGTCCCAACAGACAGCCAGTTCTGATGACTGAACTAAACTGCTGATCCGGGTTAGTGTCAGGGTTCCAAGTAACACCCCCAACGAAAGAAAACTCCGAGGCTTGAGTTTCCTCAAAGTTACATTTTATTGAAGATGTCATATTGGCACATCTGGGAAAACCTGAATCTGAAAGTTTCCAGGTTTTCCCCACCCAAAGAAAAGTTCAAGTCCCTGCCCAACACCCACAAGTCCATCACATGGTCCAATCAAAACACCATCCCAACTGGAGATGCCTCCAGTTCCATCCTTCCAGGTGCAGGGCATGTTGTCCTTAATTTTCTGAAAAAAGAATGTTATTATAACTATGTATCACCCATGCTCCATACAATCCTCCCTCCCAGTTTCCCACAGTAGTAAACGTGGCAGGTCTGAAGGCCTAATGCAAGAGATGACTTCCAGGCCTGACATAAACTTAACCAGAAGACCTTTTAACAAGTAGGCACATCCTTTCCTCTCCCGGTTCTTTCTGATTAAAGTTTTGGCTAACCACGGGGCAATGTGCAGCTCTTTGAGGAAGGGGAACTGGCAAGTAGAATTTGTAACTCACAGAAACTTTGGCTTTCAACATGCATCTAGATCCAAGATGATGGTTCTTTTAACCGAATAACAGAGTTGGAAGGGACCTTGAAGGTATTCTAGTCCAATCCCCTATTCGGGCAGGAACCCTATGCAATTTCAGACAAATAGTTATCCAATCTCGTCTTAAAAACCTGCACTATTGGAGCACCCACAACCTCTGGAGGCAGGTTGTTCCACTGGTTAATTGTTGTAACTCTCAGGAAATTTCTCCTTAGTTCTGGGTTGTTTCTCTCTGTGATTAGTTTCCATCCATTGCTTCTTGCCCTGCCTTCAGATGCTTTGGAGAATAGTTAGACTCCCTCTTCTTTGGGTCAATCCCTGAGATATTGGAACACTGCTATCATGTCTCCCCTAGTCCTTCTTTTCACTAGACTAGACATATCCAATTCAGGGGTGAAATGTAAAATTTGTTACTACTGGTTCTGTGGGTGTGGTTTGGTGGTGGTGGGGTAATGTGACTGGGTGGGCGTGGCCAACTTTTTTTAAAAAAAAACTTTTCAAAGCATTTTTTCTAATGCTTTGAAAAGCCTCTGCCGATCAGGAAACTCAGTTGGGATCATTAGAGAGGCTTTTTAAAAAATACTTCTCTGCTGATTAGGCAACTCAGCTGGGATCGTCAGAGACTTTTCAAAACATTTTTTTTTACCACCTCTTCGGCCAATAGGTTACAGAAAAAAATGCTTTGAAAAGCCTCTGACAATCCCAGCTGAGCCGCGCAATCATCAGAGGCTTTTTTTTTTACTTTTAAAAGCATTTTTTCATCGGAAGAGGTTGTAGAAAAAATGCTTTTAAAAGTTAAAAAAAAAGCCTCTGATGATCGTGTGGCTCAGCTGGGCATGGTGGGGGGAAGAGGCGGAGGGATTTTTGCTACCGGTTCTCCGAACCATCCACCACCATCGCTACTGGATCGGGTGATCCGGTCTGAACCCGGAGCATTTCACCCCTGATCCAATTCCTGCAACTGTTCTTCATGTTTTAGCCTCCTAATCATCTTTGTTGCTCTTCTCTGCACTCTTTCTAGAATCTCAATATCTTTTTTTATATTGTGGCGACCAAAACTGGATGCAATATTCCAAGTGTGGTCTTACCAAGCCATTTTAGTTCCAATGACATGATAAGCCCGATTTTGATTAACCGACCGCAACTTCATGTGGTTCCCTCCCCACTGCCTGTCATTTCATGTTGCATCAGAAGCCCAAGCAGATTTCAGTCTCTCTAGCAGCTGGATGAGATCTGGATTGACACGCCAGGTGAGAAAACATTCACAGGGCCTGTTGCTGTCTATTGGGTCAATAATACATAAACTAAGAAGGATTTAAAGCCGAGACAGAAACAGCTTAACACTTATTACAGTGTAGTGGGTTTTACAAACAAATCCCCTTTTAAGAAATGGCCAAATCCAGAGTTATGTGACAATTCGTAGAGAGACAGCCCCGGTAGAAAACCAGGCGATCCCATCAACTTATCCACCATTTAGGCTGCCACTTTCCTGCCATCAAATAGAAGCATAATTGGCTGCTTAGATGAGTGCTTCCTGCATTAGCCCTTGAAAAACTTTATCTCTGGCTGAAGAAATTCATAGTAGATACCAAATTATATTGGTTAACCTTAAAGGAAGCAGAGGATTCTTGTACTAAAACGGTACACCAATTTCCTTACTGGAAGCTCAGGCATCCATTCCTCAGATGAGGACCTCTGGGTCCGTTGTAATTTGCAGCAGAGACCTTCAAAGTGGTATCTGAGGAGTTTTTTCTTCATTCCATTCCCGATGGTCGTTTGATGAAGTTGGAAAATTCTCACCTGTAATATTGCTTTATTTTTTTACTTTATTACTTATACTTTAGTAGCACTAACCATACCAAATAGTTTTGCAATAATTACAATAAATACAATAAAGGTCAAATAACAACACATAAAGTAGAAATCATAAGATCAGCAATCCCTAGATTAACATTAACTCTGTGAGTTAAACATGCATCTGCCTCACCACTTTTGTGTATCATATATAACACTAATGTCTTATTATTTCATGTTCCTTCTAATGGCTAAAGGGATATTTGCTGAGTATATGTGCTCTGCTGCCTTATGCTGCCAATAAGAGTCTAAGACTTGTCTTCTCCCCGATTCCAAGAAAACTACTTGAGAACACTTCCACATGAGGATTCTGGGCCACTTCAAAACCAGCTTTAGATTTAGATCTGTGAACTGAGCCAAGTTATTCTGGCTGACCTGAAACCAAAATAAAACAGATATTTGAAATGGCACATCTCTGTGACCTTAGAAGCCTGCACCAACCTTCTTTTCAGGAATGCTTGTCTCCCCCTTCTCCTCAGCATCAGTGTTCAGCAGGTCTTCCAAGAAGAATGGTGACTTGATGGCTTTGCAACTCTTCTTCATTGGACCTGCTCAGATTTTGTTTTATTTTATTGATTTTTTGCAAAAATGAAATAAACACAATGTGAATTAATGGTTTTAGGAGAAAAGGCTCAAACAATCAATTTCATTTCTGCAGGATCTAATCTGGGTTGGTCACCAGGACCAGAGGTTTTGTCTTCTGAGCTTTCGGATGCTGCTAGAGCCCATCCTGAGGGAGTTCCTGTCTAGCCAAGTGCACCAGAGAGACATTCCCTAAGGATGGGTTCCAGCACAAGTCTGAAAGCTCAGAAGACAAAAACTCTGGTCCCGGTGACCAATCCAGATTGGATCCTGCAACATTATCCTGGGATACATATATTCGCCAATTTCATTTCTCTTTTGCATGGAGTGGACTTGAGGGGTGTGTATTTCTCTAGAGCCGTGATGGCGAACCTATGGCACGGGTGCCACAGATGGCACGCGGAGCCATATTGGTGGGCACGCGAGTGTTGCCCTAGCTCAACTCCAGCGCGCATGCGTGCACTGGCCAACTGATTTTCAGGCCTTCCGGTCCCACCGGAAGTCGGGAAACTGGCTGTTTCCAGCCTCCGGGGGGATGGGGAAGGCTGTTTTTGCCCTCCCCAGGCTCCTAGAAAGCCTCTGGAGCATGGGGAGGGGGAAAAACAGATCTACTGGGCCCACCGTGCCATCGCGTGCCAAAAGCAGGGGGAACTGGGGGGGTCACATGCGCATGCGCGGGAGGGTGGGGCACATTGAATTATGGATGTGGGCACACGCATCCGCGACACCCCCCATTCCCCCCGCTTTTGGCACGCGACGGCAAAAAGGTTAGCCATCACTGCTCTAGAGCCTGCAGAAGCTGTAGGCTGGTCAGTTATTCTTTATTTCTTGTCCTCAGCACTGTCAAATCAGTCAAAGAAAAGACAACAGGGATTCTTGCTTTCAAACTGCTGTGAGGAATTAAGGGGTAGAAGCAATGGTACTGTGAACATACCATCTGCCTATTTTTTTTAATCACTCAAGTATTTTCTTAAATAAACCACTTTGAACAGCAAAGAAATATGCCATTTCAGATAATGTTGTGTGCCAGCATATCCTGTATTATTTGAGACACACTATGCCAGTTGCAGCAAAGGCACTTGCTTGGATTGCCTTCTCACAATTTCTAGGAGCCTCCATCCACCCAACACCCCCGCAGAAGATGCCAGGGCATTGTTATCCGATCATGAAGGTTTTTTTGCAGTGCAGCAAACATGATCTGAGCTACAGTGCTCTAAATACTCAATACATCTGATCCTTTTTGCATAGTGTGCTTTATAGACCATAACAGGTTAATTTAATGATCTGGAAAACAGCAGTTAGGAAAAAGTGGAAAATATCCTTTTAGAATGAATGTGAATATTGTTCAAAGACCATGGCTGCCCTCTAGTGGTCAAAGGCTAGGCAAAGCCAAAATGTTTCTTCTATTTCCAAGTTCAGAGTACTGTATGGATTCCTCCATAGTTAAAACAGAACCCATAACACAGAAGCATGAAAGTATTTGGGAAACATATTATCTAAAAAGGAGGAGGTCCAGAAGTAGATCCCGAAGCACAAGTGACTAATGCTAGTGACTATAGCATACAGGCCAAATGTTGGGAGGAAATTTTCTAAAATTATGGGGTTCTCCATAATGCAGCTCTAAGTTGCTGCCCTCCCGTGCATAAAACAGCTGAAAATAAGGCAGGATTTTTAAAATCTTTTTTTGAATTCCTGAACTCTAATCAGAATTCCCACTCTTCTTCGTTTTCTGAGGTTTCTTAATCCTGAGCCTCCCAAGCCTGAGGTTTCAAACCTTTCTTGAGGCTTGTTTGTTTGTCTGTTTGTTGTTTTGGTCTGGACAGTCATAGATTTTAATATATGTACTGGATTTATTGTATACCACCCAGAGTCTTCTTGGAGCTGGGTGTCCTTAACAAATCCAACAACATTATTATATAACAATATAATAAAGTAATATATATGCAACAGCATGAAGTCACAGTTGCCAGTTCATTATACGGTGTTAGCCTTCATTCACATCAAGTTCTTCCCAAAAAACTCGGATGTTGTAATGTATCAGCGTAGCACATATGCAGATCCAAATAGAGCAAACTTTTATAATTTATTGATGAAAATTTTGTCACTGTGCAGTTTTTCTAAGTGCCATCAAAGATTTTTTGGTATGGCACCCAGCATGCCAATAACCACTGGGACCATCTTGGATAGTATACCAAAATCTCTGATTTTTAATAGATTTGTAATCGCTATTTGCAACGCTATCTGGGCAAAAGAGGGCATAAACTGCCTATAAAAGTTAGCAAACCCCAGGAAGTTCTGCAATTGTTTGCGAGTACAGGGGGAGTCCGATGGGCGGAGCCTCCTGCTACTGGCGCTACCAGTTCGCCCGAGCCAGATAGAACCGGCTGAATTTCACCAATGAATCAGAACAATCTTAAACTAAAGTGATTGGTGTCATTTGAGACAATGATGAATCCGCATACAGATGGGAGGTTGAACAACTAGCCTTGTGGTGTGACCGGAACAATCTGGAACTGAACACACTCAAAATCGTAAAAATGATGGTAGATTTTAGGAGAAACCTTCCCATACTACCACCTCTTACAATACTAGACAACACAGTATCAACAGTAGAGTCCTTCAAGTTTCTAGGTTCTATCATATCTCAAGACTTAAAATGGACACTTAAGATCAAAAACATCATCAAAAAAGCACAACAAAGAATGTTCTTTCTGCACCAACTCAGAAAGCTCAAACTGCCCAAAGAGCTGCTGATTCAGTTCTACAGAGGAATTATTGAGTCTGTCATCTGCATCTCTATAATTGTCTGGTTTGATTCTGCAACCAAACAAGTCAGACACAGACTTCAGCGGATAATTAGAACTGCAGAAAAAATAATTGCTACCAACCTGCCTTCCATTGAGGACCTGTATACTGCACGAGTCAAAAAGAAGGCTGTGAAAATATCTACAGACCCCTCGCATCCTGGACATAAATTGTTTCAACTTCTACCCTCAAAACGAAGCTACAGGGCTCTGCACACCAGAATAACAAGACACAAGGAGAGTTTTTTCCCGAATGCCATCACTCTGCTAAACAACTAATTCCCACAACACTGTCAAATTAACTACTAAGACTGTACTTATTATCATCCTTAGTAGTACCTATCTCTTCCCATTTATGGCTATATCCATGTTGCTTGTATCTTTACAACTTTTATTGTTTTTATTGTTTCCTAGTATGATTTGATTGCCTATTAGTATCCCATGACTATCACTAAGTGTTGCATCTTATGATTCTTGACAAATATATTTTATTTTTTCTTTATGTACACTATGCACCAAAGACAAATCACACTTGGCCAATAAAGAATTCTATTGTATTCTATTCTATTGTATTCTGTTTTGTTCTGTTCACTTGACTAGGTCTCTTTAAAACTAATTCTAGCCTCTAGGGATAGGGATAGGGATAGGGATAGGGATAGGGATAGGGATAGGG